>JAKSZU010000007.1:86314060-86616560 GCA_026018925.1 Tupaia tana | reverse complement strand
CTGCTGGTCCCAGGAATTGGTTATTTTAAAGCTCCCTTTCCTGTAAGGTGTGGATGACAATAGGGAACCACTGATTACTTAACATCAGGTTACTTTTTTTTGACAGGTTTTTGCTATAGGGTGTGTACACTCACCAGAAAGACAGAAAGCGAGAAATCACCCCCCCGGGGAGATGGCCACACCGCAATCCCTTCTCCATTCTCCTCTCAGTATCTTGGGCACGCATGCACACACACCCAGCGTGAGTTTAAGCCACTGTGTCCAGGACTCGAACCGCAGTCGACTACATGGGAGTCCAATGACACAGCCATTATGCCAACGGTCCCTGTCTGGTTACTTTTGTGTGAGAGTTAAAGGAAAAGGAACTTCATTCTATGCCAGTTGAGCCAGCACATGCTCCGAGGTTTGGCTGTTGTCTCTTGGTCTCTCAGTTGACTGGATAACAACTTAGTTTCAGCTTGGTGACATGGAATTTTAGCAGGAGTGTCTCTATTTTGATATTCAACCTGATCTGTCGGGGCTGAGTGTATCCAAAGCAATAGCCTCCGATTTTTACTGTAGCCCGACCCTGGGGGAGCCCAGGAACTAAAGGTGGAGCAGCCTCAGCTCTGGAGTGACAGGCGGGAGTCAGAGCTGGGACATTACCCGCGTCATCTAAAAATAATTTCTTGTGGTTAGCATTATTCGTTTATTTGTTTGTTTTATTGTTATTATTATTTTTAATTTGACCAGAGACAGAGAGAAAGGGAACGTGAGAAAGCAAGCCTCTGGATCTGGGACTCGAACCACAGTCAGCCATGTGGGAGTCCAGCACTTTAACCACCATGCCACCTGTTGGACCCTCTGGTAATAAAGGGAAATGACAGTGTCTCGCCCACCACGTGCCTGGCACTGTTCTTGGTATTTTAGATGCATTCACTCAATTAGTTCTCATCACAACCTGGTGAGGGCGCTGAAATTATCCCCATTCCACAGATGAGGAAACTGAGGCCCAGCGCGGTGAAATCGCTACTCACAGTCATCCGGCTGCCAAGCGAGCCGCGCTCTGAGCGCACCATGGGCACTCCCCCAGTGTTCTGGAAGACAACACTCAGGGTCGGAGGGGACCGTTGCAAAGCCCTAGATCACACAGCGGGGGATGCCTGGGTCCAAGTCCGGGCACTCAACCACAGCACCTGGTTCTCAAAGCACCTGGGAGCCTCACCTTTGCTCTGAGGTCAGCTGAAGGCAGGAAGGTGGTTGCGGTTTCCCTGGAGGCCGACCTCACCCGGCGAAGCGTGGTGCTGAAGCGCCCTCTGCTGGCAGAGCGAGAAAACACCAAGCGCGTCAGTTACCGAGGACCTCCTCTGGGCTTCCCTTGGGGCGGTCTCTGCCCTCATGGGCTCACACTCCCGTCAGAGGAAATGGACTCAGCACAGGGCTGAGGAAAAACATCCGACCACGTCTGAGGAATCTTGGAGGGCTTCCTGGTGGAAGTAATCCTTATCAAATGATGGGTAGCCTGATTTAGTTCAATTCTCTGGGACCAAAACAGCGTCAATTTGATTGGCCAGGGCAACTGGCACAGCCCCGCCTGCCCAAGGCGTTAAGGAAAACGGGGAATGCTGTCTGAGCTGCATCGTAACTGACGGAAAGGTATCGGTGGGCCAGAAGGGGGAGAAGAGCCCCTGCATGTACAGGCCGTCGGGACAGAAGAGGACAGCCTGGGGCCGAGTGGGGCCAGAGGAGGGAGGAGGGGAGCTGGGCTGAGCAGGTGGGAGCAAAAAGCCAAGGGTTTCCAGGGGCCTGAGTTCAGCCAGGGAGGAGGGCTGCTGCTGGCCTGGGAGCCAGGACAGCTGGGAGAGCCTGCCACCTGCGAGCCTGTTAGAGGTGCAGGTGCGGGCCCTGCCCCAGGGGACAACGCTGTCATCGAACACGCTGTCCCTAAGCGATCCCAAGATCTTACTCTGATTTAGACCAAAAATCCAGCTCCGAGGGCCAGCAGGTGGCGCAGTGGTTACAGCGCGGGACACCCACCTGGCTGGCTGTGGTGAGTCCCAGACCCAGTGGCCTGAGACACACCCCGGGCTTGTGTGAGTTTGTGCCTAAAGACCGGATAGAAGAATTGGGGAGAGGGGACTGTGGCATAGCAAAAGGTCTGACCCATGTCCGGCAGTGCCTGGGACGCAGCAGTTGCCCCATTCTCCCACTCGGCAAGTGCGCAGTGCTCAGAAAAGCAGAGGGAAATGGTACGTGCTAGAAAGAAAACAGGGGAGGGGACAGGCTGGTGCCACTTCATCTGGGCCTCCTTGAAGAGGTGACTTCTGAGCAGAGACAAGGAAATGCGGGCTCTCAGGAGGACCTTCCGGACAGCAGGCGAGGAAAGGGCAGAGCCCCGAGGACAGAGACTCATCTGCCTCCGGAAGAGCGAGGGAAGGGGGCCCAGCTGGAAGGGGCTGAGTGAGGAGGAGGGAGCCAGGAAGGGAGTGAGGGAGGAGGGGGAGCGAGGGAAGGGGGAGAGGAGCGAGCAAGCCAGGCTGGAGTGAGTGAAGGAGCGAGGCGGGAGGGGAGTGAGCGAGGCTGGAAGGGAGTGTTTGAGGACTGGAGAGACGGAGGCGAGGGGACTGTGTGGAGCTGGGAGACTCCACCATTCACTGTCTCCAAGGAAATGCAGTTTCGTCAACTGTAGGAAAGTGATCGACACACAAGAGATCTTCTTTCCCTTAGTTTTTTTTGCCATAGGGTGTGTGTGCTTGCCAGAGAGACAGAGAGAGGGAAAGTGAGAAATCACCGGGGTGTGTGTGGGGGGGATGGCCACGACACAATCCCTTCTCCGTTCTCTCCTGGAATTTTGGGCACACACACGTGCCAGCATGATTTTCAAACTGCCAATTCCAGGAGGAACCTCTCTGTCAACCATGTAGGGCTCCAGCACCGTAACCACCACGCCACCTGCTGGCCCCATGACAAGTAATATTTACATAAAAATGTACATTGTGTGGGAGGAATGCAGGTGATTTAAAGGTTGCTCTGCAAAACTAAGAGCTGCATACAGCTGGTAATTAAGGCCGGAAAACAAAGCAAGGAGCTAAGGACACGTTTTAGGAGGGTCTGGGCTTTACCCACAGTCAGACTTCTGTCCACCCCAGCAATTCCCTTTCGATGTCTGATGCCTGGGTGAACCTGGGACAAAGAGGAGGAGAGGGAGGGACAAGGGTCCAAGGAATTCAGCTCGTCAAGGCCAGTCCTTGCCAGAATGAACCCTGGAATCTGAGCCCTCTGGAGAAAAAGGTCTGAGATCAGCCCTGCATGGCCAGAGATTTGTCCTGGCCCCCTTTTCTCCATTGAAAATAGAGAGAGACCTAACTACTCTGCTTTTTTAAAAAATTATTTGTATAATTTTATTTATCATTATTATTATTTAGTTTGCTACAGTGCACATGTGCTCACCAGAGAGAGACAGCGAGAGAACATGAGGAAGCAAGCTGTCGGGTCCAGGACTCAAACTGTGGTTGACCATGTGGGAGTCCAGTGCCTCAACCACCCTGCCACTTGCTGGTCCCACCATCGTCATCTTCTTTTACACCTAACTTCTTGCTCTCCTTTGTAGTGCTTGTTCCGTGTAGCGCCATCCTCCACATCACTACACCGTCACTGTACCGTATGCAAATCCAGGGGGTATTCTGCACCCCCAGCCCCCCCCAGCCCAACCATTCGCCTGTACACCTGAGTAGTTGGTTTTGGTTTCTTTCTTTTTCTTTTCTTTTCTTTTCTTTTCTTTTCTTTTCTTTTCTTTTCTTTTCTTTTCTTTTGAAAGGTCTTGTGCACTTACCAGAGAGGCGGAGAGACAGAAAGCAAGAAATCACCCCTCAGAGAGGATGGCCATGCTGCAACCCGTCCTCCTCCATTCTTCTTTCAGGATCTTGGGCACGCTCGCACATGCACCTGGCATGGGTTTTAAGCTGCCAGGTCCGGGATTCAAACCACAGCCGACTAAGTGGGAGTCCAGCAACATAACCATTGTGCCATCTGCTGGTCCCTGTAGTTGGTTTCTAAGGGGTTGCAGAGCTGGGTGTGTGATGTGCTGGTAGCAGGAGAGAAGGTGGAATTGAGCAGGCCTACCTGCTCAATTTCCTTTTGGAAAAGCCATCGTGTGTGTGTGTGTGTGTGTGTGCGCGCGCGCGCATGCACGCGTTTTTTTAATCTTCCCCCAAGAAAACATCAAACTTTCACAAAGCACAGTCGTTAAATGACTCTCAGCCCTGCTTCTAACCCTCTCTTTCTAGAAACAGGCCCTGTCCGGGCTCTGGCTCTCTCCTGCGGTTTGTAGAGCGTAATTACCTCACATCGATCTGCCCTCCCGTCTACCCCTGGGCGAACACACTTCACATTTGGTTTTATTTTTCCAGAAAGCTCAACATCATGAGGCCATTAGGAAACTTTGCAGCAACGATGCCAGCACCGGTATCCAGGGTAAAAATGGAAAGTTCGCGTTTACTGGGCAGGTCAGGGGCAGCCACACACCCTCCTGGGCACCCTCCTCTCCCCGGGTGCTTTCGATCCTCACAACCCAGAGAGGGTAAGGGACTTTCTAAGGTTACACAGCCAACTTGGGCAGGTCAGGACCCGATCCCCAGCTCGGCCGTCTCTTACGGTCATAGAAGTCGATCTTCGTCATGAACAAAGACGTGACTTATATGTCCTCACCCTCCGCTGTACCCGAGGGAGGCTGGCAATCCCCTCCTCAGAACCCTCTGCCCCTCGCCCTCCAGGACAGTTTATAACCCTCACAGTGGGTCCCCGCGGGTCTGGAGATAGGAAACAGACGCAGCGGGAAAGTCCGCTGAGTGTTGAGATCAAAGCTGCCATCTGGTTCTGGCCGCTCCCCAACGGAGGCCCCACACCAGCACCCCAGCTCCTGCGGCCACAGCCGAAAGCAGGTCTTTGTAATCCAAGGTTCTCAGCTGGGAAGGGGACAGTCGTATTTCCCAGGGAGCGTCTGTCAGTGTCAGAGGTACTTTCGGTTTTCGGAACACATTTTTGGCCCCCAGTAGGTGGAGGCCAGGGCTACTGGACACTCTCCAGTCCCGGGGCCCCCCATGAACACTCCGGCCCCTGCATTAGCCAGGCAGTCCTTGAGGTGGCCTGCGGACCCAGCGTGTGGCATCTTAGGAGCTAAGTTAGGAGGGACGTTCTTGAGCAAAGGGGCAGCCTGGAGGGGAAGGAAGCTTAGCGGGGTCCATCCGTGAGGAGAGGCAGAATTCGCTGTCCTCAAGGCCCACCCTCCCTTTCTCGCTGGTGGCAGGCGTGTCATCTCAAAGACAGGGTGTGGAGCATGGGCCAGGCAGGGGGCAAAGCCATCAGGTCATTTCCATGTCCCCATTCCCCCCAGTGCAGGGCCAGGCCTGGCCCTGGGTGCACACATGGCAGACCCCCACGTCCTGCCCCCAAGGGAGGCTATTCCTAGAGAAGAACTAACTGTGACAGACACCGACGCCCTCCTGATGCGGCTCCCGTGGTGACCTGAAGCTGCAGGGCCAGGGAGTCGAGCACGAGCTTTACTGGGACCAGGCCTGGGGCACACCGCCTGAACACCGCGTGCCCACGCGCCCGGTCTGCCATCGCGGGCTAACAGGGACACCCGAGACAGGCCAGGTATGAAGAAATCCAGGTGTAGTGCCTCTAGTGGCGGGAAGTCCACAGACAGCGCAAAATGGCGGAGGGCAGGACCGTGAACAGAGCAGAATGGGGTCCGCATCCCACAGCCTCCTCCTGTGGGTACACACACCACAGATCCATCTTGGGGGCCCCACCCTGATGACTGCGTCACACCGAAGCCCCACCCTGGCACTCCAGGAAAGGCTTACATTCTCACTGAGCACCTCACGGTACAGTGAAGTCCCGACACGGGGATTCGGGGACAGCCAGCCACCTCCCACCAAGACCCAACTCCACAGCATGAACCTGTGGGGAACACACTATAGCCAAACCCTAACCCCAGGCCAGCTTAGACAGAGCGTGGTAGGGGCTCACAGACTTCAGGGTGTTTGAGAGGCGAGCGTCGCAGGTGGGAGAGCCAGTGCAGTGTCTGTCACCGTCCTACAGCAGGGTTTCTGCGCAGCAGGGACGCGAGCGCTCAGAAAGGGTGCAGGACCTCGCGCTCTCTGGTTAAAGGGTAAGGGTAGAGGAGCCGCGGGGTGCGAGCTGGGCCACGTGGGAAAGGGCTGGGCTTGCGTCCTGGGACCCTCGCCACGCACGTGGGGTGCACATGCCTGTCCTGGCCGCCTGAGACAGGAAGGGATCGTGGCGTGAAGACCCTGCCGGCTGCCTGACTCTCTTCTCTCTCTCATTCATTTTCTCTTATCATGGAAGAAAGAAAGAAACTTACAAAAAAAAAAACAAAAAAAACAGGGTTGGGGACCAGCAGGTGGCTTGGTGGTGAAGGCACTGAACTCCCACATGACCGACTGCAGTTTGAGTCCTGGACCTGGTGGCTTGAAACTCACGCCAGGCGCATGTGCGTGCATGCCCAAAACCATGAGAGGACAATGGAGGAGAAGGGATTGCAGCGTGGCCATCCGCCCTGAGGGTGAGTTCCCACTTTCCCTCTGTCTCTGTGTCTCTGGCGAGCACATGTGCTGTGTGGCAAAAATCCCTCTAAAAATATCCATTTAAAAACGCGGGGTGTAGGATGGCCTCACGGTCTCCAGTGGTCAGCATGCTTAACCTTTAACAGAAGTGTGGAGACAGCGAGTCTGGCCCTCCGTGACAACAGCTGAGAAATACAGACAGTTCAAAGTCACAGCGATGTAAGAGACAGGGCTTCATCGTTAATTGTTTTCCTGGGCCTAGAACTTTGAGTGCCTCGTATTTCTCGGGCTGGCTTTCTTTCCTTTCTCATCTTCCTGGTGCCAAGCTCTGGACTGTGGGACACGGGGCACAAAGTGGCAAAGACACAGGCAGCAGCTTCCCAGAACCCGGGCCTGGGCCACGGTCAGAGGCCGGACGAAGGACCGGGGATGGTCCAGGCACTAGACAGCAGGCTGGCTTCCTGGAGGAGGCAACATAGAGGGAGCTGGGGAGCCATGAGCACCAGGTTGGGAGTCCTAAGTCCCAAGTCTAAAGTCCTCCTCCGCCATGTGTCACTCGGCTCTCTGTTTGGTGGCCCTGGTGGCCAGATGTGAGAGTGCTATGAGCCTTCTCCGTCGTAAAGCACCACAGTGAGTGGGTGGAGCAGAGACGACCGGGGACTCACCCACAGCCTCACACCATCCCAGGCTGGGAAGTCCCAGAGGAAGCAATGGCAGATTCTGTGCCGGGGAGGCCCCTGTGCGGTGCACAGCTGGTGTCCTCACACAGCCGAAGGGCGGGGGGCTCTCTGGGGCACACTCCAACTCTGCGGCACTAACCCCGGGCTCCGCCCCACAACCTGACCACACTGAAGCCCCCCTGCCAGCACACCAGGGTAGGTCTCAACGTCTGAGTTCCGGGGACACGAATACTTGGTCTACACAGCCAGTACCTTCCCACTCTGGACCTCAAGGTTTTTCCTGTGACATGTGCATGCCAGCTTCGGGCTGGAAGGGCTTTCCAAGTGTGGCTTGAAACTCACACCAGGTGCATATGCATGTGTGTCCCAAATCCCAGGAGAATGGAGGAGAAGGGATTGCGGCATGGTCATCCCCGCTGGGGAGGGGGGATGATTTTCACTAGCTCTCTGTCTCTCTCTGTCTCTGTCTCTCCAGCGAGTACACACTCCCTATAGCGAAAATGTTTTTTTTTAAAAAAAAAAGCCTGCCTTCTCTGGAGCATCTAACTCACGTATTTATGTTTGGCTCAGGCTGGACTCCTGACTCAGAGGCAGGGCCCTCCTCAGCACCTCCACCTGCACATCCAGCCTGCCGCTCCCAAGTGCCCCAGCCTCTGCTCTTCCCCCCTCTCCCTGGAGACCAGGACTTCGGCCTGGCTTATTCTCCCGCCCCCACCGTAATGGCTCCTCCTCCAGCTCCTCTGTAGGGTCTTGAGTAAATTGTGCTCAGTTCCCACGGGATTTTCCCTGCATCTCCTCACTGACCTCCCTGCTGCCCCCAACCGTGACTGCCTCCCAACCCAGTAACACCGTTCTACCCACAAGTAGGCAAACTGGACCCGCAGAAGGGCATCTAGGTTAAGGCCTGGATTCCACGAGACCAACTCCATGGTTCGAATCCAGGACCCAGTGGCTTAAAACTCATGTCAGGTGTGTGTGCATGTGTGCCCAAAATGGAGGAGAAGAATGGAGGAGAAGGTGGACTTGAGTTTCAAGTACCTCTGGGGGAGACATCTCACTTTCCATCTCTCTCTGTCTCTGTCTCTCTCTGGTGAGCACATGAGCCTTATTGCAAAAAGTACCGACACCAACAGAAAAGGTAGACAGTTCATGTCCCCCTCTGTCCAGGGCACTCCCTGCCGCCACCTCTCCCACTTCATCTCCTCCTCTCTCTTCTGTAGATGCAGCTGCTTTCTGCCCTTGGAGCCTCAGTGCACAAGCAGGCTGCTGCCTCAGGGCCCTTTCACCTGCTTTCCCATGAGCAGCTCTCTCCTGTGACACAGTGACATCTTCTCTGCCCACCCCGTTTCCCTGCCGTGGCCTCGTTCTGTCACAGACTGCTCAGTTCACTTCTTTATTGGGTTTAATGACTGTCCTTCCCCGTTCGATCGGAAACCACAGGAGGGCTGGATCTTGTTAGAATTGGTCCCTGCTGTATTCCTGGTCCCCAAAGCAATGACTGACGCAGTTAATATTTGTCAGAGGAAGAGCAAAAGGTGGGTCTTTGGAAGAATGGCACGCCAGGCCGGGTCTAAGGAAGCAAGGACCCGTCAGTGGACACGGCCACCCGCTCTGAGCACATGCCCACCTTTTCACTCCCTTTCACTTTCCCCCTCCTGAGCCCACCTCCCAGCCCCGTTGCCAGCTCACCCAGATAATGCATAAACGGGGCCACCCTCCCCTCATTCCTGAGACTGTCCTGGGTCCGCCTCCCAGATCTGGGCCCTGGGCAGACAGACATCGGGGAGCCCTCGCCTCCCCTCCCGCGGGGCACTGGTCAAGAAACACCCTTCACCTCCCTCTCTCCATTCCCCGGCTATGTGGCTGGCTGACTCGGCCGCCCCACAATACGCCGCAGGATCACTTCGAGCTGAAGGCAGCCGAGAAGAAGCAGTTGCAAGAACCCTCTGTGCCTTTTCTGCCTCTCCCTGAAAGCAGGACGAGGTGTGTGAAGAGGTCCCTGCCCCCAGCCCCATCAGGAAGGACAGAGGTTAATCATGGGACAAACAACTCAGACCCTTATCAGCCCAGTCAGAGCTAGAGGAGCTGTCTACGCCGCCCTTCTCTGCGTTAATTCTCCCACACTTTTGTCCTCCTGGGAACCCGGGTCCTTGCCCTTCATCTTGTCACTTTTCTAAAATGCTGGGGTTTTTATGTTAGGATGCTATGTAGGCCCAATTTTTTAGAACATTTTTTATTATTAATTTTAATTATTATTTATGCATTTAATCACGATACCTCATTTCGATTGTGAAGAGACTTTACCCAGCGTGATCTACGCCTCAGTCCAGCCCAGCTGAGAGTACTCATCGACAAATAATAACCCATTTGTGTCCCCCAAATGTCTTACCTCTCTATTTTCCCCTCAGATTGCCTTTCCTAAGCTCTTCCTCTCCCACACGCTGTAAGCCCAATTTCTAACCTAATCTTTTATGTCTTCTTTTTCCTTTTTTAAAAGTTTATTTTCTTCCATGAGCTTGAGAGACAGAGCGAGAGAGAGGCAGAGAGACAGCAATCTCAACCGTGTCTTTTTAAAAATTATTTATTTTACTTCTTATGATGATTTTAATTTGCTATAGGGCACATGTGCTCACCAGAGTGGGGGGAGAGAATGAGAAACCAAGCTGCCAGATCCAGGACTTGAATCACGGCCATGTGGGAGTCTAGCGCCTTAACCACCATGCCACCTGGCTGGCCCTCACCAGGGTCTTGATGCTGTGACCCACCCCCCCACCCCCGCACCAAGAACCCACCAGTCCCGAATCCTGGGCACATATACACCCAGAGTACTCAGGGAGGTCCCTAGCCACAAACCCAGAACCTCAGCCTTGTACAACACCGCCTTCTTCCTCTGGATCACCATCTGGCCCTCTTTTATTTTTTTGAGCATTAATTTATTCATCTCTTCCATTAAAGAGAGAGAGACAAGGATCTCCAACGAGCCATGCCACGGTCCTCCCCCCAGGCTCACAGGCACGCCCCGTGTGTTCACGGTGACCCAGGCTCTGAACCCTGGGCCCTCCCGCTTGGCTCCAGCATCTTGCAGCAGCACCCACGGCCACACCATCCCAGCCAGGCCCTAAGCATGCCTTTGACTTCCTCACTCTGCGTGCCCCTGTGTACCTGTGAGATGCATGGACAACCTTCTGCTCACTTCCTCCTTAGTCAGCCTCTTGCCAGTCCAATTTCCAGGGCTCCAGCCAGAGAACCTACAATGAGTGGGAGAAAAGAATGCTTCTCCTCCCCTACAGCTGTCTGTCCCCAGCTCCCGGTGCAGTTCAGTCTCCGCTATTGTAATAGTCTTAAATATGGTCTTGCTCGTCATTTTTAACGAGGCTCCAGTGTGATTGCTTTTCCTTTAATGCACTCATCATCAGGGTCCTGTTTTACACACACATACATGCACACGCACACGTGTGCACACACAGTCACTTCTTAATGAGCTCGACTCTGACCCGTCCCTACGGCATCTCTGCAAAAGCTGGAAAGCTCTCGCCGGGCCATGACTGTATCTCACAGTGGCTTCCCTCCTCAGCTGGCTCCCGCCCCGTGAAACTACCTGTTCCCTCATCGGCTCCACCCCTAGCTGGGAAGCTCTGCGGGGTTAGACTGGGAGGCTTTCTGTCACCCCCCATCAAGCCCATACTCCTCATACCCCAACCTCTTCCTAACAAAGTCTTTTTTTACTTTATACAATAGGATGTATGTCAGTGGCTAAGCAGGCCCCACTGGGCCAGCTGGTGGTGCAGTGCTTGAGGTGGCTGGATCCCATGTGACCAACTGCGCTGTCCAAATCCTGGACCAGCAGTTTGAAAAACACACGTGCATGTGTGCTTGTATGCCCGAAATCCCTAGAGGAGAATGGAGAAGTGGCTGTGGCATGGCCATCCTCCCTGGAGGGTAATTTCTTTTTTTTTTTTATATATATAATGATTTTTTTAATTAATTAATTAATTTATTTATTTGCATTTGTTATTGTTAGGTTGTTTTTTGTTTGTTTGTTTGTTTTCTATTTGACGAGAGAGAAAGGGAAAGTGAGAAAGCAAGCCACCAGGTCCAGGACTTGAACCATGGTTGGCCATGCGGGAATCCAGCGCCCTTATCCACCACACCACCTGCTGGCCCCCCTAGAGGGTAATTCCTCACTTTCCCTCTCTGTCTGTCTCTGGCAAGTGCATATACCCTATAGAAAAAAAAAAAAAAAAAAAAAAAAACTTAAAAAAAAGAATTAAAAAAGAAAAAAAAAAAAAAAGCCTGACCAGGTAGGGTCTAAGATGGCTATCATAAAGACCTCTCCAAGACCCCAGACCTCATGGTAATGCGGTATTTACATGCTAAACGACATACCTACCAGTGCCATGAGAGTTTATGATCACCAGGGAAACTACCAGAATAATCTTTTTTGAGAGAGAGATTTTTGCTATATGGTGCATGTACTCACTGAAGAGACAGAGAGACAGAAAGTGAGAAATCATGCCACAATCCCTTCTCCATTCTTCTCTCAGGATTTTGGGCACACACATACCTGGTGTGAGTTTTGTTTTGTTTTGTTTTGTTTTTTTTGAGAGGTTTTTCGCTATAGGGCGCATGCACTCGCCAGACAGACAGAGAGAGACATAGAGACAGAAAGCGAGAAATCACCCCCCAGGGGGGATGGTCACGCCGCAATTCCCTCTCCTCCATTCTCCTCTTGGGATCTTGGGCACGCACGCACACGCGCCCAGCGTGAGTTTTAAGCACCGGGTCCAGGACGCGAACCGCGGTCGACTACGTGGGAGTCTAGCGACATAGCCATTACGCTAACTGCTGGTTCCCTTTTTTTTTTTTTTAAGAGAGATTTTTGCTACATGGTGGTGGCATGGAGAGTAAAGGTGGCTGGATCCCACGTGCCCATCTGTGTAGCTCAAATCTTAAACACAGTGTCTTGAAAAATACACCAGGTCCATGCATGTGCATGCCCAAAATCTCAAAAGAGTGGAAAGATGGAGGAGAAAGGATAACCATGTGGCCATCTCCCATGGGGCACTTTCTCTCTTTTCCTCTCTCTCTGTCTTTCTCCAGCAAGTGCTCTCTGGCAAATTTACAAAAAAAAAAAAAAAAAAAAAAAGGAAAGAAAAACAAAACTACCATATGATCCAACAATCCCACTTTGGGGATTAAAGTCAGAATCCCAAAGTTGCTAGCACTCCCATGTTGCTTGTAGCATTATTCACCATAACTGAGAAGTGAGAACAGCCCAGATGCCATGCACGTCCATGAAAGGATGAAGAAAACGCAACACAGACATACAATGGTGAAGCTACTCGGCCTTGAAAAAGAAGGAAGTTCTACGTTAAGTGACAACATGGATGAACCTCTTAGTTTTTGGGTTTTGTTTTTTGGGTATTTTTTAGTTTTTGCTGTAGGGCACAAGGGCTCACTGTGGTGGTTGGAGGAGTGAGGAATCAACCCGCAGGAGGAAAGGCCACACCGCAGTCCCTTCTCCACCACTGTTCTCTTGAGATCTGGGGCAAGCACACTCATGTGCCTGACATGATTTTCAAACCACCGAGTCCGAGACTCAAACCACAGAGTCAACTATGTGGAACCCAGTCGCCTTAACCTCCATGTCACCGAATGGCCTCAGATGAATCTATTTTTTTATTATATTAATTTAATTTTTTTTAATTACCAAAGAACATATGCACTTGCCAAAGAGAGAGAAAGAGAAAGCGGACCCTGATGGTGTGTGGTCAGCTGCAATCTTCTTCCGTCCATCTTTCCACCCCGGCAGGATTTGGGGCATACAAATGCGGTTTTCCGAGCTGCCAGGTCAGAGATTTGAACTGCTGTCACCAGGTGGGATCCAGCTCCCAGTGCACAGCATGCAACCACTGTACTAAGGGGCCAGCCCGACATGGATCAGTCTTGAGGCTATTATTCTAAGTGAAATAAGACCCAGGGCTAGCCCCATGGCCTGGTGGTTAAGGGAACTGGATTCCACATGGCTGACTGTGCAGTTCCAATCCAGCCCTGGTGGCTTAAAAAACACACTGGGTACGTGTATATGCCCAAATCCTAACGAAGGGAGAAACGGAGAAGGGGCCGTGGCATGACCACACTCCATTGTGGGCTGCTTTATTCAATCCCCCCCAACCCCTGTCTCTCTCTTGTGAGCATACACACTTTATGGCCAAAAAGAAAGAAAGAAAGAAAGAAAGAAAGAAAGAAAGAAAGAAAGAAAGAAAGAGAGAAAGAAAGAAAGAGAATATAAAGACAAATACTGCACAATCTCACGTATGTGGGTATCTAAAATAGTCAAATTCGTAGAACCAAAGAATGGAAAGGTGGCTGCCAGGGCCCGAGAGGAGAATGAAGTAACATTTCGTTTCAGCCAGACGCATGACTAGACACGGGCTGGACAGCTCTGCGTCCTTAGTCGACAATGCTGGACCGCACACTTCAGAACTTACTAACAGGGTGAGACTCGTGGTAAGTGTTCGTTCTTACCACGATAAAATTTAAAAAGAAAAGAAAAAGAACAAAAAGGGAAAAAAGCAAACCTAGATTCCATTTTTAAAAAAGAGGGCTGGGACAAAGGGACTGATGTCACAGCTAGCCTGAAGAGTTGAAAACTTCTCTTAATGACTTTTTGTGTGTGTGTGTGTGCCATAGGGCTGTGTGCTCACCAGGGAGAGACAGAGAGAGAGAGAGAGAGGGAAGGTGGGAAATCAGTCACCCCCCAGAGGGGATGACTGGATGATCATGCACATGTGCCAGGGATGATTTTCAAGCCACCGGGTTCGGGACTCGAACTGAGGTTAGCCATGTTGGCGTCCAGCCATCTTAACTACCACTCCACCTGCTGGCCCCTTGATGACCTCTTTTAATGAGAGAGCAGACATCAAGGTCACTTACAGGGGCCTGCTTTTCTCACCAGCTCTTAAGGAGACTGTGGCCAAACCAGCAGTGCGTGTGAAGGAGGTGAAGCAGCCGTGCAGCCTGGCCTCCCTCCTGGGGTGACTTCTCACTTCCCCCCACCCAACCCCAGCACGAACTTGCTGATGAAGTCACTGAGGTTTGGGGCCTTCCTCAGCTGACAGCTGAGCCTGCTGCCACTTCCAAGGCCTGTCAGCCCCATCAGAGACCAGACCATCTGCAGGGGTGGGAGAGGAGCCCCAAAGTCCCTGTCCCAGCCCCTGCCTGTGACCAACTGGGATCATGTCGAAACCCAGATTCCAAATCTGCACATCACAAAACGGCGAGTGCTATTTGCATGAGGATGAGGGGCTTTAGAATGAGACAGCGGTCACAGGTCAGGGTCAGGGTGAGCAGACAGTCACCAGGTGTGGTGAAGAGGTCCTGGTGTCAAACCCAATCTCCCCAGGGGCTGGCTGGACTATTTTGGGAGGAACCTAACATCCCCATTTCTCAGTTTCATCATCTGTGAAATGGGGTTGGTGATAGAAATAGAGTCATATCACAGTTCTAGAAGGAGCATTATATGAGTGTTGTATAGAGATAGTACTTAAACTTTCACCAGCACCTACGAAATGCTCAATATATGATGCCTATGATAATAATGAACCATAGTAATTTGAGTTACTTGGGCACATACCTATTGTGTGAACAAAAACTAATCAATGCACTTTTTTTTAGTTTGTGCACTCGCCAGAGAGAGAGAGAGAGAAAGAGAGAGAACTGACCCCCCCAAGGGAGAATGGCCATGCCACAATCCCTTCTCCACTGAGAAACACATAAGCTTAAAGTGTTTTCAGGCCACCGGGTCCAGGACTCGAACTACACAATAGGCCATATGGGATCCAGTCACTCTTAACTTCCACACCACCCTGACTCTCAGGTCGCCTCTTAGAGCTTCCCTGTGCTGGTGGTAACAATACCTACCTCCAACGATGAAATAAAATAGTGTGTTAAGTACTCAACTAGGAAAAAAAAACAAACACAAGAAAAGGCAGCTCTACCTAGGGCGATTTCTCAAACAGCAGGCCGTGTTTGCAAGCTTTCTTTCTGGTCCATTAGGCCTGTGCTTAGCATGTAGCTTCCTGGAGGGCAGGAAGGCCGTGGTATTCCAAAGGCCCACACCTGGTGCTAGGAGGTTCGCCCCTTAGCGCCTGACCTCACAGGTCCCCACTGAAACAGTGGGACACTCAAACAGTCCAAATGGTTGAATTCAGATTTTTTTTTTTTTTTTTAATTTAGGTCACTGGGACCAGACAGGTGGCATGGAGTTTAAGGTGGGTGGATCCCGCGTGGCCAAATGTGCAGTTCAAATCCCAGACCCGGTGGCTTGATAAACATGCTGGGTGTGTGTGCGCAAATGCCCAAAATCCTGAGAGGAGACTGGAAGAAAAGGAATTATGGTGTGGCCATCCACACTGCTAATTATCAGGGAAATGCGAGTGAAAAACCACAGGGAGGCACTGCCTCACCCCAGTTAGAATGGTTATTTCCCAAAACTGAAGACTAGGGCCCACAGGTGGCATGGTAGTTGAGGTGCTGGACTCCCACATGGCTGAGCATAGTTCAAGTCCCAGACCTGGAGGTTTGCTTTCTCACTTTCTCTCTCTCTCACGCTCGCTCGCTCGCTCTCTGTCTCTTTCTGTTGAGCACATGAACTCTGTAGCAAATTTAATAATAATAATAACAAAAATAAATAAAATTAGGGACCAGCAGTTAGCGTAATAGCTATGTCGCTGGACTCCCATGTAGTCGACTGCGGTTCACTTCCCGGACCTGGTGGCTTAAAACTCACACTGGGCACGTGCGCGTGCATGCCCAAGATCCCAAGAGGAGAATGGAGGAGAAGGGATTGAGGCGTGGCTGTCCCCCCGGGGGTGATTTCTCTCTTTCTGTCTCTCTGTCTCTCTCTGTCTGGTGAGCACATGTGCCCTATAGCAAAAAAAAAAAAAAAAAAAAAAAAAAACTCTCCCCCCAAAAAATATCTACAGTGATTATACAAAGGGACTTCAAAAACTTTTTGGAAAAATAGAATTTAAGTATGAGTTTATTTTGATGTGAAAATATTTGAAATACACATCATAATATGCATTTTTCATAAACTTTTTTTTCTTTTTTCTTTCGTTCCCAGAAGGCACATGATCTCACCAAAGAGAGAGCCAGAGACAAAGCACTCCCTAATGGGATGTGGTCACACATAGTCCCTCCTCCATTTCTGCACTCTGTCAGGATTTGGGGCACTCACACATATGTGCCCGACATGCTTTTCAAGCTGCCGGAGCCAAGACTCGAAGCTCAGTGGGACCCAGCTTCCACAACCACTGTGCGATGGGGCCGGCCTGTGAACTTTTCTATTTTTTAAGTTTTTTTTTTTTTTGAGACAAAGTGAGACAGAGAGAGAACCCCCCCAAAGTGGTGCAGTGATCCACTCCCAGCTTTCAGCCAGCCCTGGAGCATGAGTGGGCATGTGCCCAGTGCACTCAGGGATGCCTCTGGACTTGAACCAAGAACCTTTCCATGTGGGATTGCCTCACCAAGCATCACAGTTTACTGCTATACCATCATCTGGCTCCTCTCCATGAACTTTTTGAAGCCCCCCCTTGTATGTCAATTAAAGAATTATGTTTTTTAGGGCCAGGTCCATGGCCCAGTGGCAAGGCAACTGGACTCCACATGGCTGACTGCACAATCAGGTCTTGGGCCTGGTCCTTGAGAAACACACCGGGCACAGGTACGTACATGCCTAAATCCCAGCAGGAAGATGGATTGCAGCATGACCATTGACCATGGGAGGTGCCTTCTTCTCTCCTTCTCGCTCTGTCTCTCCCGGGCAAGCACGTGTGCCCTCTAGCACACGTACAAAAAATAAAACTTTAAGAAACAGATACAATACATGACGCCATGGTCTTCAGGCATTTAACCAAACCTAAGGCCTGGTCCACCTCCTTCCTGGGGACTGTTTCTAACTGCCACACAGTACGTTCAGGCAGAGCCCAGTGGTCATGCTAAGCCAGGAAGGCAAAGATCAGCATTTGGGGCAGAGGGATGGCTGGACATGGGGTCAGGGTGCCAGAAAGGAGGGATCTGTGCAGAAGGGGGACCCACAGTCTGGGGTGGGGGCGCTCTATTGCAAGGTCTTAATTGAGGCCTGGGTTGCACATGCATGAGTGAAGATGACCCCAGGCTGCCCGGAGGGTACCTGCTGCAGGTTCGAAGTGAAATGGAACAGAGCAGTGTGGCAGCGCCTGCCTGGAGAGGCCCCACACAGCGTCTGCTTCCTCCCTCCGGCTGACAGTGGAGGCACAGGAGTGCGGACTGCACCCTAGAAGAAGGTGTCCTCTAGAGTTGCCTTAAGAAAACCTAGCCCAGATAAGACTCTTAGTCTATTTTCTGTTACTATATAAAAAATTAAAATAAACAAACAAGCAATCTATAGCCTGGGTAATTTATAAAGAACAGTTTAATGTCAAGCGTGTGTGTGTAGATGCCCAAAATCCTGAGAGGAGAAGGGAGGAGAAGGAATTCCAGCATGGCCATTTCCCAAGAGGGCTTTCTCGTTTTCTCTCTGTCTCCAGCGAGTGCATGTGCCCTATAGCAAAACAAAACAAAACAAGGCAACAGGAGTTTATCTGGTTCATGGTTCTGGGGGCTTTGAAGGCCAAGAGCATGGTGCCAGCATCTTCTGAGCAGAAGGCCTCACATGGCAGAACAGGGCGAGGGGGACAAAAGTAGATCCGAACTCCCAAGACAGTGACAACAGCATTAATCATCATGAGGACAGAGCCCTCAAGGCCTCATCACTTCTTACTGTTTCCACCTCTTAGTTTGATCACAATGGCAATCAACAATCTCAGCATGAGTCTCAGAGGGGTTATTCAAGCCATAGAGACCTAAAATCCACAGGTGAGACATTAGAAGGGCTTGGAAACAACCTAGTCTTCCACAACTGTACCCTCACAGAGCATAAAACCGAGCACACCAGCCAAATGTTTGGAAATTGAATAGCATAGTTTAAAATACATGTATCAGAAAAAGAAATCCCAAGGGAAATTACAAAATATTTCAAACTGCAAGATAGTGAAATACAATATATCAAAATTGGAGGGATCTGGGTAAAGCAGTAATTACTGGAAAATAAATAGTTTTCAATGACTATAATAGAAAAGCATGGTCATATTGGAAATGATTATATTGAGAATATAGGAAAATATGGGACCAGCAGTTAGCATAATGGCTATGTCGCTGGACTCCCATGTAGCCGATCACGATTCGAGTCCTGGACCCAGTGGTTTAATCTCACACCGGGCGCATGTGTGTGCGTGCCCAAGATCCCGAGAGGAGAATGGAGGAGAAGGGATTGCGGCGTGGCCATCCCCCCTGGGGGGGTGATTTCTCGTTTTCTGTCTCTCTGTCTCTGTCTTTCTGGTGAGTGCACGTGCCCTATAGCAAAAACCTCTCCAAAAAAAAAAAAAAAAAAAGAATCTAGGAAAACACAATTAAACTCAAAGTAAGTAGAAGAAATAAAATAATAAAGATCAGAAATTAGTAAGTAATTAGAAAATGGGCAAAAAGTAGAGTAAAATGATCAAAACCAAAAGTTGGTTCTTCAAAAAGATAAATAAAATTAGTGCACCCCTACCAAGAGTAATCACGAATAAAAATGAAACCACCAGTTCTAAAATCAGGAATGAAAGAAAGTTTATCACCACAAATCCTCCAGACACCAAAAACTTCATACTAACATATATGGTCACTTAGATGACACAAATTCCTTGAAAAATGTGATTTACCAATACTGACTCAAAGGGAAAAGAGAGAAAAACTGCATAAGTCTATATCTGATTTATTTTTATATTTTATCATTACTATTTTACATTTTATTATTACTATTTTAATCATTATTTCTAGTTTATATAGAATCAGTGTATACCTTTGTGGGACACAGTATCATTTTTTGAGGCATACACACTGTCTACCAGAATGAAATCAAGGATATATGTATTTTCACCTTTCAGTGTCGAAGACACTGAACGTTACATTGTGTTGAGCACATCTGTTAATAGTTCTACTCATCATATATATATAAAATGGTCTACATTTTTTACTGTGCTGTGGCACACCATTCTGTAGCCTTGCCTTATCTACACACATCCTGCATCCTGCACACGTGAAAAATTTCTCGGGACCAGCAGTTGGCATAATGGCTATGTTGATGGACTCCCATGTAGTCAACTGTGGTTTGAGTCCCAGACCCAGTGGCTTAAACTCCCGCTAGGTGCATGTGCGTGCATGCCCAAGATCCGGAGAGGAGAATGGAGGAGAAGGGATTGTGGTGTGGCCATTCCTCCAGGGGGTGATGTCTCACTTTCTATCTCTCTCTCTCTCTCTCGGTCTTTCTGGCAAGCGCACGCGCCCTATAGTGAAAACCTCTCCAAAAACAAAAGTTTCTCTTGAACCTTCTCCCCACCTACCCCCAGGCAGTTCCCAGTATCTAGCATAATGATTGCTATTAAAAATACAGAACATTTCCAGAACTTGCGTGTCATCCTCGTGCAGGGCCACGCTGTGTTCTCCGTATCACTTCCATGTTAGTATATGTACTGCCCAAGCGAGCACGGTCTGTGTCTACTCTAAAGCTTGAGTTTGCAGTTTTGTTTTTTGGGTTTGTTTGTTTGTTTTGTTTTGTGCATAAGTCAGAGCGTGTGTTCATGTGCCAGAGAGAGATGGGGGGCGGGGAGAGGGAAGCAGTTAGCAACGAGGCGTGGTCACGCTGCAGCCCTCTCCATCTCCCCATCCTCTCAGGACGTGGGCACATACACACGCACTCAGTGTGTCTTTCAACATGTCGGGTCCATGCCTTAAACTGAGTGATGGCCATAGTAAGCTTCCCTCACCACTGGGCCATGAGACTGGCCCTCGAGTTTGTAATAAAACAAAACAAAAACAAAAACTACAGGAAAGAACATAACATTTCACGTAAAGAAAATACCAGGCCCAGATAAGTTCACGAATAAATGCTGGCAAACCTTTAGGGAAGAAACAAATGTCTAGGAAATAGAAGAGAAGAATATGGTTTCTAGCTCACTTATTTTTAAATTTTTGTTTAAAGGTTTTTTTGTTTTTGTTTTTGTTTTGTTCTTTTTCAACAGGGAGCATGTCTTGCCAGACAGAGAGAGGCAGCGAGAGGGAAAGTGAGAAGTCACCCTCAGGGGGATCGGCCATGCTGCAATCCCTTCCCCTCCATTCTCCTCTTGGGATTTTTGGGCACGCACGCACACCCAGCTTGATGCTCAGATTGCCAGGTCCAGGACTCAAACCATAGTTGGCCATATGGGAGTCCAGTGCCTTAACCACCACGCCACCATGGCCAGCGTAACACTGATCAACACCTGACAAAGAAGTTGAAGGGAAGACTATAGACTCATATTCCTCATGAACATAGTCTCCAAAACCTCCTCACAATACTTGCAAATTGAATTCTGCAATACCTATGAAAAGGGCAATGCCAATCCCAGGAAGCGAGGTTGACTTAATGCTTTATACTCAGTATAATCTACCACATTAGAGAAATGAAAGAGACAAATAATATGACTCTCTCAATAGATGCAGCAAAAGCGTGAGTCGAGAGCTCAGAAATAGATGCGCATTTACATGGTCGGTTGTTTTTTGACAGAGGTGCTGATGTCATTTAATGGGAAAGGTATGGTATTAGTCATGGTTCACCAGGAAAACAGAGCCAGTAGGAGATGTTTGCTTCTTTGTTATAGGAAATTGCTGCTCAGGATTAAAAGTCCCAAGATGTGTCGTTGTCGAGCTGCAACTTAGGAGAGCCAACGACATAGTTCCACCGCAAATACCGGCAGACCCCAGATCCAGAAGACCTGATGTTTTGGTTCAAACCTGAAGGCAGGGGAAAAAAACGAGTGTCCCAGTCTGAGGGCCGTCAGGCACGAGGAGCTCCCTCTGGCTTAGCCCTTTCACCCCAGTCAGGCCTTCAACTGACTGGATAAAGCCCACCACATGCCATCTGCTTTGTTCAGTCGTAGAAGAAGAAAAGTATTTTCCTTCTATTCTCCTTTCTAGCTGGGATGCCACAAATTAGACTGACAAAAGATAAGCTGACAAGAGAAAAACAGAATTTTTTTTAATGGCTAGTGTGAGTATGCTTGCCAAAGAGAGAGGGAGAACACCCCAATGGTCATGCCACAGGCCTTTTTCTTCCACTTTTCCCTCCTATCAGGATTTTGGGCACACGAGCACACATGCCTGGTATGGTTTTCAAGCCGCTGGGGCTGGGTTTCAAACCCCAGTCAGCCATATGGGATCTGGCTCCCTTAACTGCTGAGCTACCAGCCTATCCCAACAAACAGATCTCTTACCGTGTGCAGTGCCCGTGCGCGTGGTAGGAACTCGGTGATGAGAAACTTAAGAGCGTCTAGAGCTTGGGGTGTATGTATCTAACAAAAGAAGAATGAACGTGTAGCGGGACCAGGCAGTGGGATGCAGGGGCACTACTGATCCCACACGGGAAGGGTCTGGGTTTGTGTCCCGGGACCTCCCTGAGTACGCTGGATTCCTGTACATGCCCATCACCTGGGCCGTCTGGGGCGGGGGAGGCATGATGGCATGAGCACCCTGCTGAAGCCTTTTTCTCTTTCATGGAAAAAAGAAAGTTTTAAACATTTGTAGAGAGCCAGACCCGCAGCACAGAGAGCTGGATCTCGCGTGGCCAACCACATTTCAAGTCCTGGTCCCATCAGCTTGAAACACACATGTGTGTGCGTGCCCCAAGTGCTAATGGGACAGAGACGTGGAGGAAAAGGGGGTGCAGTGTGACCACACCCTATCAGGGGCGCTTCTCCCTCATCCCTCCCCATGAGTCCACGTGTCCTCTGGCAATTAAAAACAAACAAAAAGAAAGAGAAAACTGAGAAGGCAAAGGAAAGGGACGTAGGCTTCCAGGGGTCAGACTGTGGGAAGACAAATACGGGCACTGAGGGAAGGCACGGTTGTTTCCGCAGGTTGAGTGGATTCCTCTTCACCGGCCTGGTAGGGAGCTAGAGCTGGCGCTGGTGACTCACCCTGCCCTTGCGAGGAGAGAGGGGAGGGCAGGCTTTTTGTTCTTCGTTCTTTTTTTGGGGGGTTGGGGTGGTCTAGTTTGTTTGAACTTCCTTCAGTTCAAAATAATCCTTATGGCAGAGTGGCGAATTTTGAGATTGAGCACTCTGAACACTTTCACAGTCTGCCAATTCAAATGTTAATTTCATCCAGAAACACCATCTCAGACACACCCAGAGTAATGTTTGACCAAATGTCTGGCCACCTGTGGCCAGTCCAGTTAGTAGGAAAAGTGAAACATCACAGGTATAGCAGCGATAGCCCCAAAGAAATCTACAAGCAAACCTTACTCACTGACCCTTGTCATCCACATAGTTCTCTTCTCACCATTTGTCACGCTAGAGATTCATTCTTTTTTGTCTTCTTGCTTCTCTAAAAATGTCTTGTTCTCAGGACCAGCAGGTGGCATGGTGGTTAAGGCTCTGGACACTCCCACGTGGCCGACCACAGTTTGAGTCCTGGACCTGGTGGCTTGCTTTCTCACTTTCCTCTCTCTCTCTCTCTCTGTGTGTGTCTCTCTCTGGTCAAATTAAAATGAAGGAATAAATAGATAAATAAATCTTTAAAAATAAATAAATAAAAATGTCTTGTTCTTGATGACAGCAGGTGGTGTGGTTGTTAGGGCTCTGGACTCCCACATGTCCAACTGCAGTTCAAGTTCTGGACCTGGTGGCTGACTTTCTCTCTCTCTCTCTCTCTCTCGCTCGTCAAATTTAAAATAATAATAATAAAAATAAATCAAATTATATAAATAATTTTGTAAAAGGGATGCATCGTCCTTTTGCTAAGAGTCATGTAAGCTCAAGTTCTAACCAACCATGTGAGTTACTCATCTCTGAGTGCTCCCACGTAGAAGTGGGATCCAGACACTAATAACCTTCTGTTGGTTTTTCTCTCTCATTAATCTGCCTTTTAGTCTAATTTGCAGGTCCTAGCACATGATTCTAAGCTTTGATTTGTTTTTTAATTATTAATTTAATTTAATTTATTTATTCATTTATTTTAATTTCATCAGAGAGACACAGAGAGAGAGAGAGAGAGGGAAAGTGAGAAAGCAAGCCACCAGGTCCGGGACTTGAACTGTGGTTGGCTATGTGGGAGTGTCTAGCACCTTAGCCACCACGCCACCCGCTGGTGAGCAAAGGAGAGAGAAGCTCCCCCAACAGGATTCGGACAACACAACCTGACCCCTGCTGTCAGCCAGCTCAAACTCATTGGCTCACACGTGCCTGGCATACTCAGGGAGGTCTCTGGACTTGAACCAAGAGCCTTCTCACATAGGACTGCGTTTCACTGCTGTGCCAGCACCAGCCAGTGACTCTGAGATGGGTAGAGGGCTTAACCTTCCTCCTCCCGTACGGATTCTGAGCTCTCACTAGTATCTCTTACCATCCCCATCTGGTGCCTGTTCATGCACACGCGTGTGTGTTTTAGACAGAGTTTTGTGCTATTGAGAGCCTCCTGCCTCAGCCTCCAGAGTAGCTGGGACTCTGGGTGCTCACCACTCCACCTGGCTTTTCAGGGTGGGCTGGGAGTCAAACCCAGACCTCCCATGTGGCCTCAGCTTGCAAAAGCAGGAGGGTCCACTATGCACAACTGCAGCTGGGCCGTGATGCATGTCCTTACGTTTTCACTTCCCTGGGCAAGCCTCTCATCTCTGTGCCAGTGGTTTTTTGTTTTTGTTTTTGTTTTTGTTTTTTTTACAGGTTTTCGCTATAGGGCGCGTGCGCTCGCCAGACAGACAGAGAGAAACAGAGAAACAGAAAGTGAGAAATCATCCCCCAGGGGGGATGGTCACGCTGCAATCCCTTCTCCTCCATTCTCCTCTGGGGATCTTGGGCACGCACGCACACACGCCCGGCGTGAGTTTTAAGCCACCGGGTCCGGGACTCTAACCTTGGTCGACTACGTGGGAGTCCAGCGACATAGCCATTACGCTAACTGCTGGTTCCCTGTGCCAGTGTTTTCTCACCTGTGAAATGGAAATGTCAAGATCACCCACTTTACAAGATCACTATGAGGCATATAAAAATAAGTCACCTGCTGGGGTCAGCAGGTGGCGCCGTGTTTAAGGCACTGGACTCCCATGTAGTCAACTACAGTTTGAGTCCCAGACCCAGCGGCTTGAAAACGCGCTGGGTGTGTGTGCATGCATGCCCGAAATCCTGAGAGGAGAATGGAGGAGAAGGGATTGTGTCGTGATCCTCCCTTTGGGGGGTGATTTCTTGCTTTCTGTCTCTCTTTCTCTGTCTCTCCAAGTGCATGCTCCCTATAGCAAAAATCTCTCAATAAATAAATAAATAAATGAGTTGCATGCCAAGGATCATGCACTCCCTTGATGCGTTCAATAACAAAGTGTTGAGCGTGGCTGTGTATGAGGTGTCTGGAATTTTAGGTGCAGCCCCGCTACCAGGAACCTGGCAGGGTCCCATCCTGCTCAGTGTGGCACGGGGCCTGCCCAGCGCTGTGCTTTTGGTGCACTAAGAGTCTTAACAGTAGTTATGCCCTTTCCTCAGAAGGTCTACCTGTGGGAATGTAGCCCGAAAATATATACTCCTAAGTACAGAAGTGCTGCGATGTGTTTGGTCACTGACTCAGAAATCAGTTTGCACACACACGTGACATGTTTGGAAAGGAGCTGCTCACTAAGACAAGGTGCAGTGAGGGTTCGCGGCCGGGCTGGGCCAGGTCTGTGTTTCAGGTGGAAGTTTATGTTTGGGGGCAGTCCAAGGGCTTGGAGGTTTTCCAGCCTCCTCTGAGCAGAGCTGCTTGCCAGAAGAGCTTCAGTGTCCCCGCCCCCTGGTGCATGCCTGTCACGGGCCACCCTGGTGGAGTGCTGGGAAACTGGCTTCTTGCGTGCCAGGTTTCTACCTGAAGCACCCTCCCTTCGGCCCTGGCATAGCCAGGCTGGCAATTGGAGGGCTGGGTCATGCCAGGCAAAGCAGGTTTAGACTTGCTGGATCTTCAAAGGCTCTCCCAGGCCACTTACTGTCACCCGTGTAACCCTCAGATGCTGGGCCTGGACCATCTGCCCTGAGATGGGCCAAGGAAGGGGGTGGATCTAGGGATTTGACTGGGCTGCAGAGGAGGCGGCAGACCCAGTATCCCCCACCACCTCGCCGCCTGGATGGGGAGGACTCCAGGGAGGGAATCACACTCAGGGAACTCTGAGGCTTCATTGGGTCCCCAGGGAAGGGACAAGGCCTGGTTGACTCTGTAACATACCTGAGGTATGACTTCCTGGGACTTTGCACCCGTCTCTGGACATCCACAAAATCGCAATGGTATGAATAATAATACCCAGCCCTTGAGTTCATGTGAAGATGACATGACATGGGACCAGCAGTTAGCGTAATGGCTGTGTCGCTGGACTCCCATGTAGCCGACCACGGTTCGAGTCCCGGACCCAGTGACTTAGACTCATGCCAGGCGCGTGTGAGTGCGTGCCCAAGATCCCGAGAGGAGAATGGAGGAGAAGGGATTGCGGCGTGGCCATCCCCCTGAGGGGTGATTTCTCTCTTTCTGTCTCTCTGTCTCTCTCTTTCTGGCGAGTACATGCACCCTATAGCAAAAAAAAAGTCTCCCCCCTCCAAAAAAAAAAGATGACATGACATGTAATTTTTGAAATACCTGTGTTCAAATGTTTGAACACAAACAGGTGGAAAGACTCATTCTAACCCTGGAAACATCGGAGTTTGTGGTTGAGATACTGACTCTGAAATCAGTTGGACCTGTATTCGGACCCCGCATTGCTAAATGTTCAACCTTAGGCTAATTACTGAACCTCGCTGGCCTTCAGTTTTCTCTCCTGCAAACACAGGTTGGTAGCCATAGCTCCTGGTCATAGCACTGTGGTGAGAATTAAGTGCAAAAATACATGGAAAACATGGGCTTGCTCTATTATCATCATCATGCTCATTATTGGTAAATCAGGAAGGGCTTTAACGGGTGAATGGAAGTTCTATGAATGGTAGGCATGGGTTCTAGATAAAAAGGCTTGCCGTGAGACGACGCGTTTGGGGTGAGTGCCTCATGGAGGGAAGCGTTGGAGGAGGCTGGCCTGTAAGACGGGTGGCTGGGTGGTGGGAATGCGTAGGGGCCTCGGGAAGAGACTGGAGGTAGCAGAAGCGCTCCACTGGAAGTAAGGCCCTTGAAGGCAGATTGTTTCATTTTGTTTTAACTGTATTGAGCTATAACATGCATGTCTAATATGCATCTCGTGTGTGTGTGTGTGTGTGTGTGTGTGTGTACATATGTCACATGAGTACAGGTTGGATGAAGTTTTACAAACTAAACCCCCCCACATAACCAGACCCGAGACCCAGAAATAAAACATTATCCGCTTCTAGAACCGCTCGCCCCCTCAGTCGCCTCCCTCCAGTCTCCGGCCTTTAGCAGCCTAGATTGGGTCAGGACAGGGATTTGTGGCTTTGGGTTCATGTGGACCCCGAGTTCTCAGAACAGCGTGCACCGAGCGGCGGTGCCCTGCGTGTCTCTGGGAGCAGCACACCGCGGAGCATTCTGCAGGGCCTGGGGCAGCATGGAGGCACCACCCCACTCAGAGGCAGCCTGGGTTCCAGAGGGACCCTGGGCTTGGGCGTTGGCCCGCCTCAGGTGGGAATCCGAGCTGGCCTTTCCCTGGCGGAGGGCACTTTCTCAGCCTGTCTCTGCGTGCTAGCAGTACTACCCTCACACGTCTGGGTGTGCGGAGAGCCCTGGAGCGTGATGGCGTGGGACACGTGGCAATCACTGTCCTAGGGCCAGAGCAGCCTCACCTCCACCCCCTGTGCTGCTCGCCCTCCTCCTGCCTCTCCACCCTCCCCTACCCAGGGGCGCGGAACTTGCCACCCACACACCCTACCCTCCATCTGCAGTGCCTCCTCATCACCCCCAGAGCTCCCTTAGGCTCAGGTTCCCCTCCCCTGAGTCCAGAGTTCAGCAAACATTTTCTGTAAAGGCCCAAACGGTAAATATTTTAGCCTCTGTGAGCCAAGAAGCAAACTCACAGATCTTAATTATGTGCATCCTTATATATAAAAATGAGAAGGGGCCAGCAGGTGACATAGTGGCTAAGGTGCTGGACTCCCACATGACCGACTGTGGTTCAAGTCCTAGACTCTGTGGCTCGAAACTCACGCTGGGCACATGTGTGTACATGCCTAAAATCCTGAGAGGAGAATGGAGGAGGAGAGACTACAGCATGGCCATCCCCCCTGGGGGGTGATTTCTCACTTTCTAGCTCTCTGTCTCTCTCTGTCTCTCTGGCAAGCACGTGTGCCCTATAGCAAAAACCTCTCAAAAAATAAAGAGAAGGAAAGAAGTAAAGAAAAATGAAAAAGCAAAATTTCACAAACACCTTATTTTTTTTCTGACCAATTTTAAAACAATAATAATAATTGTGCAGAATTTTCTGGAATGTAGGTCCACTAAAGAGCAGAGTGAAATCCGTAGCCTGCGGTATAACGTTTTGCTTAAGGAGTTCAAATGTAAAAGCCAGTCTGAGTTCGGCTTCTCTTGGAGTCCCTCCTTGTTTCTGAAGGCCTTGGCCCACTCGTCACGTGGTTAAGTGCTCAATCTCGTTCCAAAAAGAGACCTTGCGTAGATGCTCACCAAAGCTCAGCTGCACGTTACTCTTCATCGCCTTGGGGGTGTGTGGGGGGGGGGCTTCGCTGCAGTGTTTACAGAGCAACCACTGTGTTCTAGAAGCTGTGCTCGGGCCTGTGGACACTGCGCTAAACAAGAGCCTGAACCTTTCCTCTCTGGCCTAGCAAAGGGAGACAGAAAAGTTAAAAGACAAGGCACTTGAGTTCCCGGAGCCTCCATTTCTGGAACTGTGGCATGAGTGTATTAATCCATAGCCCACGTCCTCACCAGATGGTCTAGAGGCCCGTGAGAGATTACAATGGCACTGTGTAACCGTTGAAGTGTCTTACTGATGCAAGCTGTGACCTTCCCTGTATTATTTTTAGCTGCCTTTTTTTGTCTAAAACAGGAGATTTTGATGAGCGACCTTCGGGACTCGCTGCAATTGCAGGGAGTGGAGCGGAGGTGTCAGTTTCCGGAGGAATCTGGGCCATTTCTGACATGAGGTTAGTCCCAGGTGCACACTACACGTGTGTTTCTGGGGGAGCCTTCGCTACCCTTCTCCTCTGCAAGTTCTGCGCCAACGGGGCCTGGACATCAAAGAGCCCGGGAGCCAGTGGGTGGAGGCAACTATTTTGAAGCCTCACTTCAAGTCCTCAAGGCCAGTCTCCCCTTGCAGGTTCCTCCCCTTAAGTTCTGTCCCTCACCCAAATCTTAGGCTAGTAATTGCTCCTTACAGGAGGGTCACCTGCCTCCCGCAGGCCGGGCTCACAGCCCAGCCAGGAGTGCAATTCCTCCCACTAAGGAGCCTCGGTCCAGAGAACCCCATCCTCTTGCTGACTCTGAAATCAGCCGGACCTGCATTCAAACCCTATTTTACTAGAAGTCCAACCTTGGGCCAGTACTTCATCTTCTAGGGAGAACCACAGATGGTAAGAAGAGGCCTCTGGGAAGAGGCATCACCCAAAGGCTTAGTACTAACAAGATACCAGACACAGGAACATCTGCATCTGTGAGTCCAGTGGTTTTTAAGCTATTTTAGCAGAACATTTTCTTTGAAAAAAAATCCTGTGGGGAGCACACATACATAAAGCTTAGTGGTGGCATAAAGCAGAGTTGAAAGTCCAGGTTCAACAGAAGAATAATAGTCACCAAGAAAATTCACTTGACCAGGGGCCAACAGATGATGTGGAGGTTAAGGTGCTGGATCCCATAGGCCTACTCCACAGTTCAAGTCCCAGACCCGGCAGCCTGAAAGTTATGCCAAGTGCATGTGCATGCATGCCCAAAATCCCAACAGGAAAATGGTGAAGGGATTGTGGTGTGACCATCCCTCTGGGGGCTGATTTCTCACTTTACTTTTCTCTCTCCAGTGAACGCATGTGCCCTATAGCATTAAAAAAAAAAGAAAAAGAAAAAGAAAAACTTGACCAAAATCTCAGACTTTATGTAAACGTGAACTCAAAATGGATCATGAACTTAAATGTAAAAATGCAAAACATAAGACTTTTGGGAGGAAAAAAAAAAGCAAAAACAAAAAAACATAAGGGGCCTTCAAAAAGTTAGACAAATTGAAAGATGAGTTTATTTTGGTGTAAAAAAATTAAAATCCATTCAAAATTTTTGAAGGATAATGTCTTTAGGACCAAAGGCTGGGGTTCTTAGGTCTCCAGAAGTGAGATTCATAAGGAGAAAAAAATGATAAATTGGAATCCATCCAAATTACAAACTTTTGTTCAGGAACCCGGGCAGAAGCATGGCAGTAAGACACTATACTGCGAGGCCAATGCACATGGCAGGTCCTAGGTTCGAGTCCAGAGAACTCCCTGAGTCCACTTGCTGAACGTGGCCTGTGATCTAGGAGGGTCGGGGGCGGGGGGGAGAAGGCTGTGGTGCTGGGACCTTGTTGGAGGTGCTGTCTCTCTGTCTCTGTGTCTCTGTCTCTACTGACCACGGAAGACAGACATGAGTAAGCCATAAAACAAAACAAAACAAAACAAAAAAACAAAGGGAAAACCTTTGTTCTATGAAGATCTTTGTTAAGTAAGTGAAAAGACAAGCTGCTGGCTGGGAGAAATATTTGCAGATCACAGAACTAACAAAGAACTCAAACTGAGAATCCATAAGAACCCTCAAAACTCAACAGTAAATAAAACTAACCATTAGAAAATGGGCAAAAGATATGGAGACATTTCACAGACAGGGATGGTAAGTGAGCAATGAAAAGATGTGCAATGTAACTGGCCATCAGCGACGTGCAAGTTGAGACAGCACTACACCCCTAGTAGAACGGCTACAGTGACAAGGAAAAAGTGGTGACAATGGCCACAAAAGCTCATAAGGATGTGACGAAACTGGCTATCTTGGCTTTTTTTTTTTTTTTTTTTTTTTTTGGAGAGGTTTTTTGCTATAGGGCACGTTCACTCACCAGAAAGACAGAGAGAGACAGAGAGACAGACAGAGAGAAATCACCCCTCAGGGGGGATGGCCACCCCGCAATCCCTTCTCCTCCATTCTCCTCTCGGGGTCTTGGGCACGCACGCACACGCACCCGGCGTGTTTAAGCCACCGGATCTGGGGCTCGAACCGTGGTCGACTACATGGGAGTCCAGCGACATAGCCATTATGCTAGCTGCTGGTCTCAAACTGACTATCTTGTATGTTGCTGGTAAAAATGTAAAGTGGTACAGCCACTGTGGAAACCGGTCTGTCAGTTTCTTTTAAAAATTAAATATGAAGGGGACCAGCAACTGGCGTAATGGTTATGTTGCTGGACTCCCATGTAGTCCACCGTGGTTCCGGACCCGGTGGCTTAAACTCACGCCGGGCACATATGCTTGTGTGCCCAAGATCCCAAGAGGAGTATGAAAGAGAAGGGATTGCGGTGTGGCCATCCCCCCAGGGGGTGATTTCTCGCTTTCTGTCTCTCTGTCTCTCTCCTTCTGGTGAGCACATGTGCACTATAGCAAAAACCTCTCAAATAAATAAATAAATATGAAGGAGGACCAGCAGGTGGTGTGGTGGCTAAGGCACTGGCCTTCACATGGCCGATCATGGTTCCAGTCTTGGACCTGGCGGCTTGTTTTCTCACTTTCCCTCTCTCTATTTCTGTGTGTATGTGTGTGTGTGTGTCAAATTAAAATCAGTAAATGAATAAATAAATTTTTTTTAAAAATTAAATATGGGACCAGCAGAAGGTGTAATGGTTACGTCGCCGGACTCCTACATAGTCAACCATGGTTCAAGTCCTGGACCCAGCGGCTTAAAACTCATGCTGAGTGTGTGTGCACCCAAAATCCCAGGAGGAGACTAGAATAGATGGGATTGCAGCATGGCCATACCCCCTGGGGGTGATTTCTTGCTTTCTGTCTCTCTGGCAAGCACATGTGTCCCAATAGCAAAAATCTTCCTTTAAAAAAATTAATTCAATAAGTAAGTAAAATTAAATATGTAGTGTTTACCTTACAACCCAGTGGTCACTATCTTGGGTGTTGATATCAGAAAAACAAGAACATACCCACACAGGGAACCAGCAGTTAGCGTAATGGCTATGTCGCTGGACTCCCACGTAGTCGACCACGGTTCGCGTCCCGGACCCGGTGGCTTAAAACTCACGCCAGGCACGTGTGTGTGCGTGCCCAAGATCCCGAGAGGAGAATGGAGGAGAAGGGATTGCGGTGTGACCATCCCCCCGGGGGATGATTTCTCGCTTTCTGTCTCTATGTCTCTGTCTGTCTGGCGAGCGCATGCACCCTATAGTGAAAACCTCTCGGGAACCAGCAGTTAGCGTAATGGCTATGTCGCTGGACTCCCACGTAGTTGACCGCGGTTCGCGTCTCGGACCCGATGGCTTACAACTCACGCCGGGCGCGTGTGCGTGCCCAAGATCCCGAGAGGAGAATGGAGGAGAAGGGATTGCGGCGTGACCATCCCCCCTGGGGGGTGATTTCTCGCTTTCTGTCTCTATGTCTCTCTCTCTGTCTGGCGAGCGCACGCGCCCTATGGCGAAAAACCTCTCCAAAATAAATAAATAAATAAATAAATAAATAAATAAATAAATAAATAAAAAACCTCTCCAAAAAAAAAAAAGAACATACCCACACAAAAACTTATGTAAACACTCACAGCAACTTTATTTATAATAGCCCCAATCTAGACACGACCCTAATGTCTTTAAGAGATGAAGCATTAAGCAAGCCACGCTCCACCCATACCGGGACCTGGTGGCTTGAAAGTCACTCCTGGTGCACGCGCGTGACTACCCAAGATCCCAGGAGGAGAATGGATGGCTGCATTCCCTCCTAGGGAGAGACTTCTCAATTCCTCCTTTCTCTGTTTTGCTTTTTGCCATGGCAAAATAAATAAAGTTAAAAAATTTTTAAAGTCTCATTTAGGTCAAGCGGCTGACTCTCACATGGCCCACAATATAGTTCAAGTCCCAGACCCAGAAGTTTGAAAAACACACCAGCTGCATGTGCTTGGTTTCCCAAATCCCGAAAGTAGAAATGGGGTTGCCTCATGGTTATCACCCCCCAAGGTGCTTTTTCACTTTCTCTTTCTCTCTCTCTCTCTTTGGCGAGCACATGTGCCCTCTAGCAAACTGAAAAAAAAGTTAAAAGTCCCACACTGTATGAATCTACTTACATGACATTTTCAAAGTGACAAAATGATAGAGATGGAGAACAGACCAGGCGTCTCCAGGGCTTCGGGAGGGGAGATGCAAAGGAGATGGGCATGATGACAAAGAGGCAGCTCAGGGGATCTCTGTGGTAATTGGTTGCAGTGGTGCTTAAGTGAGCCACATAGACACACCCGTGGCCTAGAATGACACAGAGCTGCCAGCGTCCATTCCCTGCTTTTGATAATATACTAAGGCACAGAAGACGTGACCTCCAGGGAAATTGGATGAACTATAGACACGACCTCTCTGTACTCACTCTACTGTTTCCTGTGAATCTATCATAATTTGAAAGTTAAAAGTAAAACATAAAATTAAAATAAGAGCTCTAGATCAGACATCATCAGGTTCAAATCCTAATTACACCATTAACTTGTTTTGGGAACTTAGACAGATTACAACCCTCTGTGCTACATTTTCTTTCTTTTTTTTAAAGAGGTTTTTGCCTTAGGGCATTCATCAGAGAGAAAGACAGAGACAGTGAGAAGGAAAGTGAGAAATCACCTTCCCATAGGGAATGGCCACTCAGCAAATCCCTTCTCCCCTATTCTTTTCTCTTTTTTTTGGAGAGGTTTTCGCTATAGGGTGCGTGCACTCGCCAGAAAGACAGAGAGACAGAGAAACAAAAAGCGAGAAATCACCCCCCAGGGGTGATGGCCATACCACAATCTCTTCTCCTCCATTCTCCTCTCAGGATCTTGGGCACCCACGCACACGCGCCTGGCGTGAGTTTAAGCCACCGGGTCCGGGACTCGAACCACGGTCAACTACATGGGAGTTCAGCGACATAGCCATTATGCTAACTGCTTGTCCCCCTTCTCCCCTATTCTCATGCACATGGGTCTGGTGTGAGTGTCAAGCTACCACATCTGGGACTCAAACTGCGGTAGTCAAGTGGGAGTCCAGTGACATAACCACTACACATCTGCTGGCCCTCTAGTATATTTTCTTTCTTTTATTCCTTTTTGTTTGTTTGTTTGTTTTGTTTTGTTTTGTTTTGAGAGGTTTTCGCTATAGGGTACATGCGCTCGCCAGACAGACAGAGAGAGACATAGAGACAGGAAGCGAGAAATCACCCCCCAGAGGGGATGGCCACGCCACAGTCCCTTCTCCTCCATTCTCCTCTCAGGATCTTGGGCATGCACGCACACGCACCCAGCCTGAGTTTTAAGCCACCGGGTCCAGGACTCGAACCGCGGTCGACTATGTGGGAGCCCAGCGACATAGCCATTACGCTAACTGCTGGCTCCCAATTCCTTTTTTTTTTTTTTTTTTTTAGTTTGCTATAGGGCATGTGCACTCGCTGGAGAGAGACAGAGACAGAGAACAAGTAAGAAAGCACCCCCCAGGGGGCTAGTCATGCTGCAATGCCTTCTCCATTCTCCTGTCAGGACTGTGGGCATGCATGCACATGTGCCCAGCAGGATTAAGCTGCTGGGTCTGGGACTCAAAACGCACAGTCGGCCATGTGGGATCCAGCCACCTTAATCACCATGCCACCTGGCTGACCCGAAGCTCCATTCTTACAGAGGAGGGAAGCGAGACTCAGAGAAGCTATTTAACTTGCCCGAAATCACATAGCAAGTGGCAGAACTGGGGTCTGAGCCCAAGCAGGCTAGTTCCAGAGTCTATACTCTCTCCCACGCTGCCCTGCTCCAGTCCAACTTGTCAGCCTCCGCAGAAGGGTGAGGTCTCAGGGCCACCTGTGCCCGCCCCTGCTCTGCAGGTCATCTGGAAATCCCCTCCCAGTCAGACCAGTTGCCCAGACATCCCCACCCTGTTTGGGACATGGTGTGTGATGTGGTGAGGGTGTGGGAGTAAAATGCTCTGTCCGGTAAATTCCTCATTTTCTCTAAGGCAGGGATAGGAAACCGGCCCAAGTCTCAAGAACTGTGATGAGGTTTGATAATAAACATGCTGTGCTGAAAAACATATGCATAAGAATAATGATTTAAGCTACCCAGAAGGTAGAAAATAATGAGCGGTTGAGTTGTCAGAGAGGCTCCTGCCAGAATGGGGGACCGGGCCAGACTGAGGAAGCCGATGCATGGCCTCCTCCACCTGGTTCAGGCTTGGAACACCACTCAGCTCTCCTGGTCAGAGGAGGAGACTGGGTTCTGGCTAGAACATCATTCTTCCCAGAGCAACCTAGTGGACATAGAAAGGACTGTATTTCATGAACATACACCAGGGAATGGGATGATCAGTCCACAGCATGTTCCCGCCAGCAAGGTGCGTCCTCCTTCGGACCCCACTTCCTACCCCCCTTCCTGCGTCCCCAGCCCCGCCGTCCAGCCAGCATGTGACGATGCTCAGCCGGAGCTTTTCCAGGATTGGGCCAGGCCTCACGACTCAGTGTGTACATGGAAGCCGACTTTCCTTCTCGTCTGCTCCCCGACTTCTCTTCGGTGGATTTCTCTAGATGGCCCGAGGCCAGACTGCATCACAGACCTGACAATGTCGGAGCCGGGAGAGGTGTTGAGAGCATCGGACCCCTGTTCCTCGAGGCTGTTTGTGAACCATCTTTTTCATTTTTTGCAAGATCTACACAGCATTCACCGAACATTTTATTTATTTAAAAAATTGTTTTGCTATAGGATGTATGCTCTTACCAGGAGAGACAGAGAGGGTAAGTGAGAACCCATCCCCTAGAGGGCATGGCCACGACACAATCCCTTCTCCTCCGTTCTCCTCTCAGGATTTTGGGTGTGCAAGCACACCCACCGAGAGTTTTACAAGCCACTGAGTCCGGGACTCGAACTGAGGAGTTGGCCATGTGGGATAGAGCATCATCTAGTATAACCACTATACCATCTGCTGGTCCCATCCGTGAATATTTTTGACTTAAATAAAAACCTGTTTTAAACTTAAATGAGGGGCTGGATGGTGGTGCAGTGGTGAGACACGGTACTCTGTAAGGCTGACCCCCCTGGGAGGTTCTGGGTTTGCATTCGGCGACCTCCCTGAAAGCACCAGTACCCACGATCAAGGCTGGCTGAGGTCAAAGGGGATGTGGCATCAGAATCCTCTTGGAGGAGCTGTCTGTCTGTCTGTTCTTCCCCACGGAAGAAAGGAATTAATTGAGAAAATTAGCTACTGAAATTGTGCTGTTTAAATATTATGAAAATGTAAATTTCAAAAAATGAATTTTTAAAAAAATATGTACTTAATTTTATTTAGTGTTCTTATTATTTTTTAATTTGAACAGAGAGAGAGAGGGGAAAAGCCAGAAAGCAAGCTACCAGGTCTGGAACTCGCACTGTGGTTGGACATGTGGGAGTCCAGCACCTCAACTACCACACCACCTTCTGGCCCCATGAATTCTTTTATTAAAAAAAAAAAATTATATTGGGTCAGACTCTTGGTCTGATGTTTAAGGCAGTAAAATCCCTCTGGCAATGGAAAAAAAAAAAACTATGACTACTGAAAACATGGATTTGACAGCTACTTGTGCACACATTCACATATTTCTAATATGTCATGAAATAAATATGTAACAGAATTTTTTAATTTATCATCATTTTTTAAAAATCATTACAGGATATGCACACTTACCAGAGAGAGACAGAGAGAAAGATAGAGAAAGTTAGAAAGTAAGCCTCCAAGTCCGGGACTCGAACCACAGTCAGCCATGTAGGAGTCCAGTGCCTTAACCACCATGCCACTTGCTGGCCTCAGCATTTGGAATTTGTGTGCCAGTTAACGTGCCTGCCAGTGCATGGCTAAGCACTTCCTGCATTGCACATCCACGGATAAGTCCCTGGCACATATCCACGGAGAGCATCCACGGAGCAAGTCTACAGCAGGCCCACAGAACACGCCCACAGTGCCTGTCTACGAGGTGTTTTCGTGGAGCACATTCACAAGGCAGGTGCACAAAACATGCCCTCGGTGTGTGTCCACAGAGCATAGACTCATCCCTTCATTCTGCAGTGAAGATGCCTGGGATCCAGGAGGGTCGCCCACAACCTAAGCCTGACATCACTTGAGCATCTTCTGAGAGCTCAGGGTTGAAGGGTGGCACTGTGTGGCAAAAAGTGAGGGTGTCAGGGGAACCAGCAGTTAGCGTAATGGCTATGTCGCTGGACTCCCATGTAGTCGACCGTGGTTCACGTCCCGGACCCGGTGGCTTAAAACTCACGCCGGGCGTGTGTGCGTGCGTGCCCAAGATCCCAAGAGGAGAATGGAGGAGAAGGGATTGCGGCGTGACCATCCCCCCTGGGGGGTGATTTCTCGCTTTCTGTCTCTATGTCTCTCTCTCTCTGTCTGGCGAGCGCACGCGCCCTACAGTGAAAAACCTCTCAAAAAAAAAAAAAAAAAAAAAAAGTGAGGGTGTCAGAACCAGAGAGTCTAATTATCATCCTGGGATTATGATCGTTGGCAACCTTGAGCCTCAGAACCTCCCTGAGTCTCAGTTTCCGGAACTCTAAAACAGAACAAATATAGCTACATGATACGCCTGTTATGAAGAGAAACGGCCATATCTGCCCAGAACACCTCTCACAGGGCTGGCAAGAATACTTAGTCCGTATTTATACTTTCCTTTATTTGCCCGAAGCAACGAAACATTCCCACCTGGGGGCCTTTGCTCAGGCTGTTCCCACCACCTGGACTGCTCTCCCCCACCTCTGGTGCCCAGCACCTCACAGCTCAGGGCAGTGCCCAGTGCAGGGCTGGCATCGCCGGGCTGTAGATCCCCACAGGGTGAATGAATGAACTGTGATTGGCAGCAGAAAAGGGGGGGCTGAGACCCCCGCCCTCTGGTCTGCTGCCATTTGTGATGTTCCAGCGTCATGCAAATACAACGTATCCTCCTCAGTGCTGTCACTGTCCTATAGTGAAGAATAAATGGGAGATAATTAGAAAAATCACTACGGAGAGTAAGGAAGCTGACATTTCCATGGTGAGTGTTTTGATGCCACATAATTCAAGTCAGGGCAAATGAAAGTGTCTGTAGACCCACAACAGTTTGTTTTAATTCACGTCAACCCAGAGTCACAGAAGGCAGCTTCTTTTCGCGCTGCACAAGGAGGCGCCCTGGCAAGGCAGCTTCCAACACACGTGCTAGCACGGCTAGGAACCGTGAGCTGCCACTGGCCTCGCCGGCTGTGAGAACCGCTGGGGAGGGTGCTCTGGAGATGCCGCAAACTGCCTTCATTCGGGACCAACGAGCCCTCTGGTGTGTGCATTTCTTCATCATGAAAAAAAAAGAGAAAAAAATGGGACCAGCAGTTAGCGTAATGGCTACGTCACTGGACTCCCATGTAGTCAACCACGGTTCAAGTCCTGGACCCGGTGGCTTAAACTCACGCTGGGCGCGTGTGAGTACGTGCCCAAGATCCCGAGAGGAGAATGGAGGAGAAGGGATTGTGGCGTGGCCATCCCCCCTCGGGGGTGATTTCTCGCTTTCTATCTCTCTGTCTTTCTGGCAAGTGCATGCGCCCTATAGCAAAAACCTCTTCAAAAAATAAAAAAAAAGAGAGAGAAAGCTGAGGCTTGTGGCCACCACAACAGGGACTCATTCCAAGGCCATGACGTGGTGGGTGACACTCTCCAGGAACAGTGTAACTCTAGTGCAGGAGCTAGGCCCAGGCACCACGCGACTCACACCCCACCCGTTACCTGCAGCAGCCTGTGTGTAAGAGGGACCCTCTCCCTGAGAGGTGAGGCCCAGGAACCATGTGTGCTACTCACCCAGAGAACCCCGTTTCTAGCTTCAGAGCCAAGGCCCCTGGAGAGTCAGCCAGATAAGAGGGGAAGAAGGGGCCCCAGGGGTGGAGTATTTAAGAAAATGAGAGAGCACATGGGTGGAGGGGCAGCCAAGGAAGCTAGTGCGGCCAGTGGGTAGGTGTAGGGATGGCTGGAGGAGCCCCAGCTCAGGGACGGCCCATCTCGGCCTGTGAGAACAGCTCCCCACGGTGTAACCACTACGATCGCGGTCTGTTACCTCTCACTGCCTGGGCCCACATTACACCTCAGTGAACAAGCAACGTGAAGTCACTGTCGACACACTGACAGGGACTGAGGTGCTCTAATGATTGCGTAACAGGGAAACCGAGGCAGGAAGAGGCGGGTCCTGCCAGAGGCCTTGCGGAGGAGCTAGCGGGCACTTGTGGAGTGGACGGCTTCCTTGCCACAGCACTCCAGAGCGCTGCAGGAGAGAGATGGAGATGCAGATGGGGAGCACTCACCATCCCCGGTGGCCAAGGCTCTCTGACATGGGGACCGCGCTTGGCAGTTTAAGTGGCCCTGCCACAGCTCCTTTTATGTGCCAGCCCAGGGGTCAGGAGAGTGGAGGAGCCTCCACTGTGGACAGGACAGTGGAGGGGATGGAACTCGTGTCGTGCGTGCCAGGGAGCACGCTACCTGCGGGGCCTACAGCCCTGAGTTTGAGCCTCTCCTGCAAGGGGGGTGGTTTCCCTTCCCGTTCAGCGGTGGCCCTGCCCGAGGCCCTGTCCCTGGTCTGTCTGGCATACAGGAAAGAACAGGCTGAAATCTTGCCTTACTTCCACCTGTGAGGCCTTGAACAGGTTACTCAACCTCTTTGTGTCTCGGTTTCCTCATCTGTAAAATAAGTGTCCTGGGCTGAAGTGTGTTCCCCTAAATCGGCTTTTTGCAGAGCTAAACCCCAGCACGGCAGGATGTGGATGAATTTGGAGAGAGGGTCTCTAAGGCAATGATTATGTTAAAATGAGGTCATCAGAGTGGGCCTTAATCTTTTTTTGGGTTTTGCTACAGGGCATGAGCAGTCTCAGGAAACAGAGAGAAAGAAAGAAAGCCCCTTGGGGGATGGCCATACAGAATCCCTTCTCCTCTTGGGATTTTGGGCACACACACGTGTTCCTCAAGCTGCTGGTCTGGGACTTGAACCATGCAGTCAGCTATGTGGATTCAGCTGCCTTAACCACCATGCCAAATCCAATATGACTGGTGCCCTCATAAGAATAGATTAAGGAGCCAGCAGGTGGCATGTGGTTATGTTGCTGGACTTCCACATGGCTGACCACAGTTTGAAGTCCCGGACCCAGTGACTCGAAACTCACACCAGGTGCGTGTGCGTGCATGCCCAAAATCCCAAGAGGAGACTGGAGGAAAAGGGAATGTAGTATGGCCATTCCCCCTGAAGAGTGATTTCTCACTTCTCTGACTCTCTTTCTGTGTCTCTGGAATATGCATGCGCACTATAGGAAAAACTCTCTCTCTTAAAAAAAAAAAAAAAAGAACAGATTAAGACACAGACACACGGAGAAGAAAGGCCGTGTGAACACACAGGGCAAAGGCAGCCATCTGCAAGCCAAGGAGGGAGGCTCAGAAGAAACCAATCCTGCCCACACCAGTGTCGGATTTCAAGCCTCTAGAACCCTGAGTAAATTTCTGTCCTTCAAGTCACCTAGTCTGGTACTGTGTTATGACAGCCCAGTAGACTAAAACCAGGACCAACAGCAGTATCCATATTGAGAAGATATTGTAAAGATTGAAAAAGCTTTTTTTTTTTTTTTTTTTCTGTTATGGGATGCATGTGCTCACCAGAGACAGAGGGAGAGATAGAGAGAGGGAAAATGAGAAATCACCCCCCCCCCCGGGGTGGTGGGGGTGGTGGAATGGGCACACCACAATCCCTTCTCCTCCATTTTCCCTTTGGGATTTTTGGCATGCACGTACCTGCAATCATGCTGGGTCCAGGATTCGAACTATGCAGTCAACCATGTGGAATCTAGCCACCTTAACATCTGTGCCACCTGCTGGCCCAAATAAGCTTTCTTATGTAGAGAGTGTGGGCCAATGTCTGGCACACAGTAAGAACGCAGTGCCAGAACTTCTTGTGTAATTTGCGAACTTCGCATCATCCGGCTGACTCCATTGGTCTAGAAAAAAATCAGACAGTCCTGGTATTAGCACTGTGGGGACTCGCCTGGGATCAGTTTCTTCAGTGTCCAAAGGGTTGTGATGGTTTTGCATGACATGACGTGGCCTGGAAGGCAGTGATGCTCAGTCTCCAGAGCCACCTGATACATGAAACAGGCTGCACGCCTTGCCTGATCACTTACCTTCTGGGCAAATGAGACAATGCTGCATTTGGAACCAAAGCCTTGGGTTTTCTTGTTCTTTCAAATTCTCATGGTTCCTGACTTCACCAGAAAGTCACCTGGCCACCCAACTCCATTTCAAAATCAATGATGGGTGAATCTCTTAGACCCACGATTCCTTTGTCCCTTTGCCTCTTTCTTTCGTTTCAAAATTATATGCCTTCATTGCCCACTCCCAGGGAACAATGTATAAAATACAGATTTCATTGGCAAGCTCGAATGAGGGATAGTCTTAGAAAATGACCAGAGAGCTATTGATTAGAAACCAGTTCTACAAATTGTGGTTCTATCGCAAGCCAGGAACACGCCAGGAATGCAAACACTCGTGCAGAATCCGGAGTGACTGGTGGTGACAAACACACCGACATTGATGAAATTGATTTCGATTCTGTTTTTCCTGGGTCTGAAAAATTAGATTTCATTCCCAAGGTATGGGAGGCTGCGCACCAGCGAGTCTGCCGAGGTTTCTCAGAGAGCAAAACAATTGCCATGATTGGTTCCCTTCAAAAAACCTGACCTTGGGGAACCAGCAGTTAGCGTAATGGCTATGTCGCTGGACTCCCACATAGTCGACCGCGGTTCGCGTCCCGGACCCGGTGGCTTAAAACTCACGCCGGGCACGTGTGCGTGCGTGCGTGCCCAAGATCCCGAGAGGAGAATGGAGGAGAAGGGATTGCGGCGTGACCATCCCCCCTGGGGGGGAGATTTCTCGCTTTCTGTCTCTGTCTCTCTCTCTGTCTGTCTGGTGAGCACACACGCCCTATAGCAAAAACCTCTCCAAAAAAAAAAAAAAAAAAAAAGAACCTGACCTTTGAAACCTTGCTCTGATTGGCCACTAGAATCCCTCAGATTTGCATAACTGGCACCTCATGATTGGTCCAAAAGCAACCAATCATAACCCACCTTTTACAACCAATCACGGCCCACCGTTTACAGCCAATCACGGCCCCCCAGCATGTATATAACCACATGCCTGGCCCACAGTAGCCAGACGACTACCCTGGAGAGCCTGAAGAGTTGAAACACCGCACAGTCTCCAGACGACCCTGAAGACCCTGAAGAGTTGTAACACTACGTCGTCTCCGGACGACCCTGAAGAGCTGTGACACCGCGTTGTCTCCGTGCTGCTCACAATAGACACCGCAACCCTGAAGAGTTGTAACACTGCGTCGTCTCTGTGCTGTACCGTGCTGCCCACAATAAACAGATGACACTGAAGACACTGTGTCGTCTCCGTGCTGTGACACTGTGCTGCTTGTCACTCCTTCCCTCAGGAAACCTGTTCGACTGTCCCCCCGGGACGGGACACGTGGTGCCCGAACAGGGACAGGACACCAAGGCATGTCATTTTCATTTCAAATTTATGATGGGTTCTATTGTACTAAAGCTGGAATAGTGGGGACCAGCTATGAGCAAATTGTGCCACAGCTGCTTGCTCATGGTGGAGCAGGTGACAGGGGCTGCAAGAGCGCAGTCCTCAAACTCAGGGGCAGAAGCGAGTGTAGTAACTGCCAGGCTGGGGGTAGAGGAAAATCTTAGCTTTTATGGGACCAGGAGATGGCATAATGGTTACGTCGCTGGACTCCCACATAGTAGACCAAGGTTTAAGTCCCAGATCCAATGGCTTAAAACTCATGCCAGGCACATGTACATGCATGCCCAAGATCCTGAGAGAATAATGGAGGAGAAAGAAGTGCGGTGCGGTCATCCCCCCAGGGGGTGATTTTCGGCATGGCCATCCCCCTCAGGGAGTGATTTCTTGCTCTCTGTTTCTCTGTCTCTTTGTCGAGTACACACAACCTATAGCAAAAATATCTCTGAAAAAAAAAAAAAAAAAAACCTTAGCTTTTATTAGGCCAGCGTGGTGAGTCTTGGTGTCCTGCATCCTGGACCTCTTCTGCCCAGACTAGACTAGACTGGACTAGCTTCCACAGGATGTGCATAGTGGGGCTTTTGTGACTACGGAGTAGCACTTCTCATACTTTAAGGGGCATAAAAATTATACAGGGATCCTGTTAAATATGCAAATCTTGACTCAGTAGGTATGGGGCCCAGGGTGAGATTCATTTTTTTTCTTTTCTTTTGCTAGAAGTCATGTGTGCTTGCGGAGAGAGACAGAGAGAGAAAAGTGAGAAAGCTCCCCTCCCGATGGGGCATGGTCACCACTCCCTTTCCTCCATCTCTGCTCCTTTTGGAATTTGGGTACACATGCACACATACCCAGTGTGTTTCTCAAGTCACTGAGTCTGACCTCAAACCACAAAGTCAACTATGTGAGATCCAGCTGCCTTAATCACTATTCCATAGGCTGGCCCGAGATTATGTCTTACAAACAAACTGCCAACTGATGCAGATGTTGTTAGTTCAGGGTCCACACCAGTGGTTTCCTGTACCCTTCCTGGCTCTCCTACCAGCCAGCTGTGTGGCCTTAGGAAGTCTCAGAGCCTCTCTGGTCTTTGGTTCTTCCTCTGGATATTATCCAGGCCAACCAGCATGTAATGACAGTGTACTATATAGTAGGTTGTTCTGGGTACTTGCTGGAGAAACAAAGATGGATAAAACACAAGCCAAGCCCAAGAGGTGCTTGCAGACTTGGGAGTTAAAGGTCCAAGTTTAATATTTAAAAACCCTTCAGATTCTAAAGTTTCATGACTCACTGGCAGAAATAGGACTGCAAGGTCTTCATCTCCCAGAAAACATCTCTCCCAAACACTGTGACAGAGATCCCCCACTGATACTGTTCTCAGAGTCAAGGGATATTAAATCCAGAAGTAATCCCAAGAGAAATTTAGCCCAAATTCTATCTTTTCATTTTATAGGCAGAGGAACCTAGAGAACAGAAGCGGAAAACCTTGGGCCAGAGCAAATTACTGGTTTTCCAGCTATGCCTTCGGAGGTAATACTGTACAGTAGAAATAGAATGCAAACCACATTTTTTTTTTTTAGGTTTTTGCCATAGAGCACATGCACTTGCTGGAGAGACAGAGAGGGAAAATAAGAAATCATACCCCAAGGGATGGCCATACTACAATCCCTTCTCCTCCATTCCCCTGGGATTTTGCATGTGCACTAACAAGCGCCTGGCATGAGTTTCAAGCAACAGGATCTGGGATTTAAACCACAATTGGCCACATGGGAGTCCAGCATCTTAACCACTATGCCATTCTCTGGCCCCCACAATCCACAAAATTTTAAATACGCAATTTTAAATTTTGTGGTAACCACATTGAAGAGTAAAAATAAACAGGTAATATTTTCCTTTTCTTTTTTTTTTTTTTTTAGAATTTTGCCACAGGACATTTGTGCTCACCAGAGAGAGACAGAGACAAGAAAAGTGAGAAGTCTCCTGGGGGGATAGCCACACTGCAATCCCTTCTCTTCCATGCTCCTCTTGGGATTTTGGGCACACACACACACACACACACACACACACACACACCAAGTGTGTTTTTCAACTTGCTAGGTCCAGGACTTGAACCATGCAGTCAGCCATCGTGGGATACCATGCCTTAACCTCCACGCCACCTGCTAGTCCTAAATATGCAATTTAAAATTTTGCAGTAGTCACTTCGAAGAGTAAAAAAGAAACAGGTGAAATTCTTAATACTTCATCCTGGGGCCAGTAGGTGGCGTGGTGGTTAAAGTGTTTGACTTCCACATGGCTAACTGCAGTCCAAGTCCCAGACCTGGCAGCTTGCTCTCTCACTTTCCCTCTCTCTATCCAAAGTAAAAAGTAATAATAATAAATAAAATAAAATACTTCTTTAAAAAATACTTCATTAACCTAAGATAAACAAAATATTATCATTTCAACATGCAATCATACCGGGTGTTCGAGAAAGTCATGATGCATTTTTGCAAAGAAAACATGCATGACTTTTAAAAAAAAATTTTTTTAAGAATTATTTTATTTAACTTTTATTATTTATTTATTTATTTATTTATTTACTTTGGAGAGGTTTTCGCTATAGGGCGCGTGCGCTCGCCAGGCAGAGAGAGACATAGAGACAGAAAGCGAGAAATCACCCCCCAGGGGGGATGGTCACGCTGCAATCCCTTCTCCTCCATTCTCCTCTCGGGATCTTGGGCACGCACGCACACGTGCCCGGCGTGAGTTTTAAGCCACCGGGTCCGGGACGCGAACCATGGTTGACTACTTGGGAGTCCAGCGACATAGACATTACTCTAACTGCTGGTTCCCTATTTATTTTAATTTAACCAGAAAAGGGGGAGAGAAATAGATAGAGAGAGAGAAAGTGAGAAAGCAAGCCGCCAGCTCCGGGACTTGAACTGCAGTCATCCATGTGGAAGTCCAGCGCCCTCAAGAACCAGGCCACCGGCCAGCCCCATGCATGACTTTTTTTGCACCCAATACAATACGATGACTAACGAGGGATTCTGCATTCTTTCTTTGTTGTGTTCAGTCTCAGCAGCCACTGTGTGTGTTACGTATTCTCAGATTGCACGAGCCACACGCTGAGAGCTCCGCAGCCCCACGTGGCTAGTGGCTCCACGCTGGACAGCCCCGGTGGACGGTGTAGCATCCTGCTCTAACCCAGCCACACCTAAACAGACAGGATCCCGTGTCCGTTGTAGCAGCATCATTTATTCCCATGATCAGTGGCTTCAACTCTCTTTCTATGCAGAGGATGTGTATGTGAGAGAGAGAAAGAACACCCCACCCATGGGGCCTGGTCAAGCCACAATCCCTTTCCTCCAATTTACCTCATCAGGCTTCTGGGCATACACATGTATGCTGGCATGTTTTTCAAGTTGCTGGCGCCAGGACCCAAACTCTAGGTGGTCATGGAGCATCTGGCTTCCTCTGCACAATGCTATAGTCCCTGTGCTACGGGGCTGGTCCAATGGCTTCATTTTTATTGTTTAAGAGATTTTTGCCTTAGGGCACATGTGCTCACCAGAGAGAGACAGACAGAGACAGAGACTGAGAGGGAAGGTGAGAAATCACTCCTCCTAGGAGAGATGGCCACGCCGCAATCCCTTCTCCTCCCTTCTTCTTCCAGGATATTGGGCACACATGCACACGTGTCCGGCGTGACTTTCAAGTCTTGAACCACGGTCGGCCATGTAGAAGTCCAGTGATGTAACCATCACGCCATCTGCTGGCCCTATAGCTTTATTTTTTATATAAGCTGGACCAGCAAATTAATCTTCTGACTAGAGGTATAGCTTTCTGTGGCCAAGTGGGATGAAATTACACTTCTGGTAAGACTGTGAAGGAAGATGAGTCTAACGTGACATGGATCAGAAGAAGCCAAATAGCAACTGGGGGGCTGGCACTTGGAACCCACATTTCCAGAGTTCTGTGTGTGAAAGTGCTCAGCACAGTGCCGGGCACCTGTGCCTGAGAAACCTCAGCCCTTTCTCTCACTGTCCCTCTCCAGGTTTTGCCCCAAACCACGCTGTCCCTGGAGAAGTTGCTGATTAAAGGGAGGTAAGATTCCAAGCATGTTCGGGAGGAGGAAGTGTTGTTTCCCATTTGCCTGGTAGGTGCACCTCGCTGTGTAGCTGTTGTTACATAAGCCACAGAGTGACACGCCTAACTGACGAATGTCTGCAGCACGCCCCTTTCAGCCCGGGGAGCCACACCGGCTTAGCCTGGGAGATCAGTGGTGAGGAACCGAGGCATGCAGTCGCAGAAATGACTTCTGCGGACAAGTAGGGCCAGTTTGTGGGTGTTGTACTGTAAATGCTTTTCTACTGCAGCACGACCTCAAGAAAAACCAGTTTTCAGGAGCACCACGCCTAGGATCAGATGATGCAACATGATATTAGCGTCTCATTGCATCAGTGTTTCTGACGCATGTGTCTTTTAAGCTGGAGAAAAGCAATATAATGGGGCAGGAGAGAAAAAAGAAAAAGACTCGCTAGTTCAGTCGAAAGGCACTGTCAGTACCGCTCCTAATTGGCCACACAGGGTGTTTGGGGGATAAACACCCAGCCAACCACCTCAGCCTGACAAGCATCAGCATGCCATTTCCTGAAAGGCACTCGACGGCATATTTTGGTGAAATTCTTTTCTGATTGGTTCTACTTATGTTTTATATCAAAGCTTCAAGGTTTAATCTTCTAAATCTTTTTTTAATGCAGTTCTATTAAGAAGAGGCTTTCCAAAGGTGCTTCTCTTCCATCTTGACCTTTCTGAAAATCTCTGAAATGTACCAGTTGCTTTCTCATCTCCAAAGTTCTTTCACATAAGCATTCTTGGCTCTCTGGACACACGACTTTTGACTTTGATCAAATTCTTTACATTTGGGTTTCTTGGCTTCTCTGTATTCCTTTAGCTATTTGCTGCCTCTCAGTCCTGCTTCTCACTATACCGATTTCTACGGGAACTCATTGCAAAAATTGTACAACACTATCCATCTTCAAGAAGTTGTCCAAAGAAGGAATTTCCTTGGAAAAAGGAAGCAAGCGAACAGCTTTGGTCTAGAAGAGCAAGTGACATTGAGATTGTAATGTAGGTGGAAGAAAGCCCTTTTTCTTCTTAGGATGAGCAGAAAAGATCTAACAATAACCACTTCTCAGTGTGGCTTACCAGGCTGTGAGTGACCTAGCCCTACCCACCTCTACAGCCCCTAGCCGCATGGCTCTTCTCATGCCAGCCTCATGGGACATTTTCCTCCAGGAGGAGTGCCTCTCAAGTCCCTGGACTGTGCACTACCCCAACCCCCAAACTTGGAATATTCTTCATATGCATTTTCCTTTCTTTTTTTACTTTTTTTTTTTTTTAGAGTGATTTTAGCAAGAGGGCCCATACACTTGCCAGAGAGACAGAGAGGGAGAAATCACCCCCCTCATGGGGATGGACATGCTGCAATCCCTTCTCCTCTATTCTCTTCCCGGGATCTTGGGTACGTGAGCCTGGCATGAGATTTAAGCCTCCAGGTCTGGGATTTGAACCACAGTCAACGACGTGGGAGTCCAGTGATGTAACCATTATGCCATCTTCTGGTCCTTTTAACGAGTTTTTAAATTATTATTAACTTTTGCGAAGCTGGCAGGTGGTGTGGTGGTTAAGGGTGCTGGACTCCCACATGGCCAGCGACAGTTCGAGTCTCAGACCTGGCAGCTTGCTTTCTCAGTTTCTTGCTCTCTCTCTCTCTCTCTCAGTCTGTTCCTTTCTGGTCAAATTAAAATAAATAAATATTTATTTTTTTCTATAGGGTCATTGCACTTGCCTGAGAGACAGAATGTGAGAAAGTGCCCCAGGGCCTCCCCACCCCTATGCCCTGCTCTGGGGGATGGTCACACTGCAATCCTTTCTCCAATCTTGTCTCAGGATTTGGGGCATGCATTCACACAATACTGGATTTTTATTATTTTTTTAATTTAATTTAATTTAATTCATTGTCCTTATCTTTTATTTTATTTTATTTTTATTTTTATTTTTTTTGGAGAGGTTTTTTTCGCTATAGGGCGCGTGCGCTTGCCAGACAGACAGAGAGAGACATAGAGACAGAAAGCGAGAAATCACCCCCCAGGGGGGATGGTCACGCCGCAATCCCTTCTCCTCCATTCTCCTCTCGGGATCTTGGGCACGCACGCACACGCGCCTGGCGTGAGTTGTAAGCCACCGGGTCCGAGACGCGAACCGCGGTCGACTACGTGGGAGTCCAGTGACATAGCCATTACGCTAACTGCTGGTTCCCCTTATCTTTTATTTTTTGAAGTTGACCAGAGAGAGAGCGAGACAGAAAGTGAGAAAGCAAGCTGCCAGGTGTGGGACTCAAACTGCTGTCAGACATGTAGGAGTCCAACTGCCTTAACCATCATCACGCCACCTGCCAGCCCCTCACACTGAATTTTTTTTGCTGGGTCCAGAACTCAAACTGTGGGATCCAGCTGTCTTCACCACTGTACCTCTGGCTGACCTGAGAGGGTTTTATGTTTTATTTTTTTTTTTAAGCGCGTGCACAAGCTAAAGAGTCAGAGGGAAAGTGAGAAATCACCCCCAGGGGGTATGGCCATGCCACAGTACCTTTTCCTCCAATCTCCTCCTGCGATCTTGGGTAGGCGTGCACATGCAACTGCATGATTCCCAAGCCACCAGGTCCGGGACTCTGTGTAGCCAGCCATGTGGGAGTCCAGCGTCTCAACCACTGTGCCACCTGCTGGCCCCATGAGAGAGATTTGTTGACAGAGGTCTCACCACATTGCTATTCTCCTTGCTCAGTCTCCTGGTCAGCTAGGAGGCTCTGGTGCCACTTCGGTTGGGGAACCCAACCAGGGCTTCCCATGTGGCCTCGGCTCTCGTTTAGTGTTCTGTGCCCCTGAGGTGGCACACACCTCATCATTTCATTTGGAACCTTCTTCATCCTTTCCTTAGCTTTACTTTCTAGAATACCTTTCCTGATCCTAAAATTAGGGTACATTCGTCACCATGATACTCCTACATAGGTGTCACTTTACAACACGGGCACAGTTGGGATTGCCTGGTTAACTCTTTCCCCCCAGACCGTGTGTGTTCCACTGGCCCAGGAACGTGTTCCCTAGGCCTGTACCCCTAGCCCCTAGCACCGCAGTTCATACATGTACCAGGGACTCAGTAAATATTTGTCAAAACCCGAAAAATTTCCATCAGAACTAGTTTCCAGTGCATCCGCGGCTCTCAAATAAATTGCTAATTACATCACTCACGTATGGAGCTTTTATGTTAACTCTACCTGCAACACCGTCTTGCCACATAACAGGGACACGTCCATAGGCAAATAAAACTCAGCCTCTTTGCACAGGAGGAAATTATTCAAATTGTATTCATCTTTCATTCCAATCACTCAATTAGGGCACGTCCCTTGTTGGCGGCTGCATGAGCAAAGTAACTATTTTCCAGCGAGTGTCCTCAGGTGACCTGTCTAGACAAGCCCGGGAAAAACAATCCAACCTTCTCCTAAGCCCCAGAGCCGTCTCTGACGCGAGGACGCGCTGTGGGGACGGCCCAAGACGTTCTCAGAGGCCTGCGACGCGCACGCCTGGGGAGAGCCTAGTCTGGCGGCGTGGCGGCGGGCGCGGGGCGCAGGCTCGGGCGGGCCGGCCGGCAGGCGGGGGCGCGGGTCCGCCGGCCGGTAGGGGGCGCGCGCGCCCCGGGCCCCGCGCCGCCCGCCCAGCCGCGCGCTCGCTTGTCGCCGGGCAGCACATGTGTTTCTGTTTTGTGTTGTAGCATTTGTTCTGGAAGCTCGTATTTACATTTTAAGTGTATCTGGTGAGTGGGCTGGAGCCCTCGTCTGGGCCTGAAAAAAAGCAAAGCCCTCGATTCGTCTTCTACTTGCTCCTCTTCCTTTCTCTCTCCGGTTTCTCATCACTCCAACCAGGTAAGGACTCCGATTCGACAGCGATCAGTTCGCAGGCTCTGGGAAAGTTCTTTTTTTTTTTTTTTTTTTTTTTCCGGTTTTTTTTTTTTTTTTTTTTTTTTAGAAAAGGTAAAAAAAAAAAAAAAAAAACCTGAGGAAGGGGGGTTGGGGAATTGAATGAATAAATAAAAAGGGGAAGGAAGGCGGATCCACGTGGTTTAATCGGAGACAGACAGAGATCCCATTGTTCAAAATCAATAAAAAAAAAAAAAAAAAAAAAAAGGCAGACAGGGCGAGAGCGCTGCGAAGCTGGGGAACTGGCGGCGGAACGGGTTGGAGACCCGCTGGGCCGCACGGTCGGGGAAGGGGGCCGGAAGAGAGTTGGGCACCATTAAAGTTGATTTTTCGTGTCTGTACGAGCAGGTGTTTGGGGCTCGGGGTCTGGGTCTATTCAGGTTCTCCCCTCGTTCGCCGGGGGCAGCCCACCCGAGGGATTCGGCTAATTCGAAGCCGAGGTTGGAACCCCCAGGCCGGGGCGGAATTGGGGGGTCTCGACTGGCAAGGGGCTGGGGAGAGCATTGCTTGAAATCGAGCGGTCTTGGGGAGGGGGGCGCGGAGACAAAAGCAGCAGGTGGGGTGGCCCAGGAGGAAGGATCCTTTGACCACCCGAAGTGGCAAAACGGGAGGGAGCTTTAAAGTGTCCTGAGCATTCCGTATTGAAATCTAGGGGATCGGAGGCCCCCTTTTTTCTTTCCTTTTACTTTTTTGGGGACCATGTTGCAACGGTGATGCTTTGTGGGCAAACTCAACTTGAGGATGTTGCCGGAGGGGTCTCTCTTTTCCCCTCCGAGCGGATCGCCTCTGGGGGTTCTCGATTCGGGCGGGATTCCCCGGAGGAGCCGCGCCGGGGCCAGGGAGGGGCGCGATTTCCTCTCCCAACTCGCCCCCTCTCCGCCCACCCCGCGGCCGCCACTTTGGGGAGGGCAGGGGAGGAAGTGGAGGCCGGGTGGCTCGTCTCCGCTCCCCTCCCCCCGCACAGTTTATAACCCGTCCATTGTGCGCCGCTGCCCCGTGTCTCCCTCCAGCCGCGACCATGCCCAGGAAGAAGGCGGCGGCGGCCTGGGAGGAGCCGAGCTCGGGCAATGGCACGGCCCGCGCCGGGCCCAGGAAGCGCGGCGGCCCGGCGGGCAGGAAGCGCGAGCGGCCCGAGCGCTGCAGCAGCAGCAGCGGCGGCGGCAGCAGCGGCGACGAGGACGGCCTGGAGCTCGACGGGACCCCCGGCGGGGGCAAGCGCGCAGCGCGGCCGGCGGCGGCGGGCAAGGCGGGCGGCACAGCCGTGGTCATCACCGAGCCCGAGCACACCAAGGAGCGCGTCGTGAGTGCGGGGCCCGCGGGGCTGGGGGCGGGAGGGGGCCGGGCGCGGGCAGCCGCGCGTCACGGCGCGCATCCCGGCCGGGGGCGGCCTCGCGCGATGCTCCCCCGGGGCGGGCCGGCGCAGGCCGCGGGCTGAATCATCCCTGCCGCCGCCGCCGCCCCCGCGCGACAAAAGGGCCCTGGCCGGGGCCGGCCGCGGCCTACCCGACCCGGCTGGGCTGCGCGGGCTCTCGGCCGTTGGGGCGCGCGCCGCGGGCTGCGGCGGGGGAGGGGCGCCCGCCCGCGCGAGGGGGTCATGGCCCCGCCCCCGGCGCCGCTCCGAGCCGACTCCCTCCTCTGCCCCTCCTCCTCTCCGCCCCGGGAGAGGGGACTTCGGTAAGTTCACCCCGGCTCGGGCCAGAGGGGCGGACGGAGAACAGCTCAGCGCGCCCGCGCCTGTCCTGGCCTCCCGAGGCCGCCGGTCAGCGCGGGCGCTGCGGGGAGGGGGCGGCCGGTGCTCTGCGGGGAACGGCGGTTTGCGCCGGGGCTTTGAGGTTCCCGCGGCCTCGGCTCCGGCGCTCCGGGGGGGCGGGGCCTGCTGGCCGCCGCGCATGCCTCATGCGGCCCTGCGCCGACTCGCGCGCCAGGGAGGCGGGGGCTGCCGGCGCCGGGGCGGGACCGAGGGCGCATGCTCCGGAGAGCCCCCCCACCAGGTCGGGGAAGCCCCCTGGCTGAGAGGTAGTTGGGCTTTGTTTGCTGCTGGTGGTCAGAGGCTGCAGGGTGCTTGGCGTGGGCTCTGTTGCAACCCCCCAGTGAAGAACTGTTTCCTGTGGTCTAAATGAGCTTCAGTTTGCTCAAATTGCAATTCAGGTCGTGGCCAAGCAACTTAGTTGTGGGCAAAATCCTGCAGACCTACAGATTCTGAACCTGGGGTCTGCACCATCCCCACCGGAACTTTTTGCAATTTGTCGTGGTGTGGCACATGTTTTTTAGGGAGTGGGTCAAAACTTTCAGAAGCATTTAAAGTCAGACACTTCAAAGAGACTTTTCCCTACACTGGAGGATGTTTAGGTTAATTATAACAGACTGCTTCCCCCAGAGCTCAGGCTGTATTCCAGTGGTTAGAGTCGTAATGCATTTTCTATCTGCACTTTACAGGTCAGGCAGCTGGGCACGGGGCTTGAGGGCCTTATCTAAGACGTGTGGGGTTAGAGCTCAGTACCTCCCTTAACTGAGCACACGTGGACATGTGGAAATGCTTTAGGACTCCCAGCCAGGGAAAGAGTTAACACGTTGAACGGTGGAGGAGACCTGGTATCACCAAACTGCCTGGCTGTCAGAAGGTCTTGTCTAGGGTTTAGGGTGAGTTAGTTCCAGGCAGGAGCCAGAGTACTGAGAAGCGGGAGTACAGGGGGGTATATTCCTGTTAGTCTCCTTTGACAGGTCTCTTGAAGTGTGCTGGACTCCAGACACTTTCCTTCCAGTCGCAGTGTTTTGGGGACAAAATTTGAAAGAAAGGTGGGGTGGGCCCCTGCCTCTCTTGTATTCTATTTTGAGTGCATTTGTAAGGGCTAGATTTCATGTTTGAATATCTGCTCTGCAGTTGCCAGTTGCACAGCTCTGGTTGACCTATTAGGGCATTGAGTTTGTTATTAGAAAGTAAAAGATTCTTACTCCTTGCTGAGATTCACCCAACAGGCTGGTCTAACAGCAGCCAGTGGCTGCTCCCCTAGCCCACTCCTCCAGCGCTCCTGAAGCAGGCTGGTCTCACAGAAGTGGCACCTGGGTCAGTCTTCCTGTGGTGCTCTCTTGGGTGGTTGCTGCAGTCCATCACAGTTTACATTTGATCTTTAAATTCCTGTTTATGTACACGCATAGGTATATCACTGTTATCTACGTATATAGAAAAGCATATAAGCTAGCGTTACTTATGTGTATAATAACAGATATTTAAGAGCTCTGCAGTCTTTCCTCCTTTAAAAAGCATTCCCTTAGAAAGCAGGACGTGTGAAGCAGGTAGTTCTTCAGCTGGTCAGTACACTGTCCTAGCATCAGAGCATCCAAGAGAGAGCAAGGGTTTAAAAACTGATGCTGTTACGCCTTGTGGAATGTGCACATCCCGGGTCCCAGTTTCCACTAGCGTCTGCCAAGTGGTTCAGGGTCAGGGCTGGGTCCCTGCAGCCACATTGCCTTTCCACAGGGCTGGGCCAGCGTCCTCCTCCTTGTCCTGGGTTGGCCTCCTGCCTAGGATGTCTGGCCCCAGGTTCCTGGTCTCCCCTGAAAACCCATCCTGGGGACCCTGACGCTGCTGCTGGCTGACAGCAGTCCCTAGCTTGTTTCAGAAAGCGCTTTTTTACCAAGTGTTGTGCAAGCCTTGCTCCTAGTCAGCAGCTTGAAGGAGGATTGTGTGAGCGTGGCCTCCCCAGAGTTGTCTAAAACTGTGTTGTCCTCAGCTAGCCAAAGCTACAGATACGGGGCTTGTGCAAGGTGGCCCGCTACTGTGCCGAGGAGGGCATGGCCCAAGTAAGAGGTGTGCACTTTATGAAGCATGCTTATGATTCTGGTCTCAAGGGCCTGAGGTTTGTGCTTAGTTATGTCTGGTGAGCATTTTGTCAGGGCCTGGATGATTCTCCCCGTTCCTCGTGAACCTCATAACCTTGTAAAGCAGGGAGGGTGAGCTGAATCCTGGGAAACGGGTGAGAGCACGTTGTAGGCCGCCCAGGCCTTTGCATTAGGTCGTTGGGGAAGTCTTGATGTGTTCTGTTTTTCTATGCAAATATGGGACATAATTTTCCCGACACCCAATAGTTTTTCCAGTCTTGGGTTGTAGAGGTTTTTGTAAACCCTGAGTCAAATCTGTCAGTCTGAAGGAACCCAATAAACCCAACTGAAAACGGAGTTTGAAGTCTGTTGCCCATTAGGGAATTGTTGCTGGCATTTCTCTCTGGGCGTCTGACTTCCGAGAGCGGCTGTCTCCTAAACAGATAGGTGTTAAAAGGTTGACTCCCGGCCTCTGCACATACTCGTTGCGCTAGGGCAATAATTCAGACATCGCTTTGGACCAGAAATCCCATTTTGTTGGTTGGAGAAGCTCAGTGCACATTTCTGCCATGGACGTTCATTACTGGAGGCATCCAAGACACCGAGGTGAACTGAAATTCACCCATCCTGTGTGGGACACTTTTCAGACTTTTCCGCCACACGGGCCTTAGAACACAGACCCTGTGTTAATCAAAAAAAAAAATACCTCTTTACAATCTCTTTGTACATCAGTGAAGGCTGAGTGAGCCTCAGAGGTCACCTGACCTGACATCAGCCCCCTCCCTGGGGTCTCTGTCCTGCCTAAGAGGCTTAGGTCTGTGATAAATAGAAACATGGGCTGTAATTTAGGGGTGTTAGGAGTTCTATTCCTTTTTAAAGTTTTTATTCCATATAACATGGAGAGAAGGGTGAATTTACAGAGAGAGAGATAAGCAGCTTATAGCATACGGTTGTGTAGATCACACAGTTCCGTCCAGTGCGTAAGGAAGAAACATCCTGTGATGTAGAAACTTGAATGAGAGAGCAGCTCGTGCCCGTTACAGGCACCGGTACGTCGACCCGGTCTACCAGGGTTTTTCCACAGACACGTGTTATCAGAACTGGACTGGCCAGTGTTCACGGGCCATGCCCAAGTCACCTAGAAGCCCCCACCCCCCAAAGGATATTGTGGCAAGTTCTGGCCCTTTGTACACAGCCCGTGCCCTCTGCCCGGTGGAGCCCAGGGTCCTGCGGTGGCCGCAGCACTGGCACAGTTTGGCTGTGGGAGAGCATCTCTGCGTCGGGTAGTGAACACAGGCACCCCTGAACCTCGCCTGCCTGGGGGGCTGCCGGCCTAGAGTACCCATCATTCCGAGGCCGCTTTTCCGGCTTGCTCTGGCCTGGCCACTTGTCACCCATGCCTTAGTTCCTTTCTGTCTCTGTTGTGGGCTTCTTCCACAGGACCTTGTCAGGAGGACCCCAACTCACTAGCCCTGTAGGACATTCCTGCCGTGCCTGCCAGTGACACAGAGGAGGGGAGATAACTGGAGGAAACCAGGCCCTGTGCAAGTAATCCGAGTATGCGGGTGCTGCAGGGGTGGCCTACCCTGTGACGAAGGCCTTCTCTGAATAATTCATCCTGCATTCCTGGGCTGCTTCCTTTCCGCTCTGAGCTGTGTGTAGGGCATAGGTTGACCATCCTCCTCCTACCACACAAACAATGGTGGTGGTATCCAGCGTGCTGGGACCCGTACTGTGGGACACCTGGACGTCAGGTTTGGGTTCTGGAAAGGAAAGGAACGTCTTTTCCTTCCTTCCTTCCTTCCTTCCTTCCTTCCTTCCTTCCTTCCTTTCTTTCTTTCTTTCTTTCTTTCTTTCTTTCTTTCTTTTGAGAGGTTTTTGCTATAAGGTGTGTGAGCTCGCCAGAAAGAGACAGACAGAGAGACAGAAAGCAAGAAATCACTCCCCCAGGGGGAATGGCCACGCCGCAATCCCTGCTCCTCCATTCTCCTCTCAGAATCTTGGGCATGCTTGCACACGTACCTGGTGTGAGTTTAAGCCACCAGGTCCGGGACTTGAACCGCAGCCAACTACATGGGAGTCCAGTGACTTAGCCATTATGCCGACTGCTGGTCCCAGGGAAGTCTTTATCCTGAAGACGCATGATCTTAAACATGCTTGGTCGGAACTGCTGCAACCTCTCCAGCCTAGGCCATCTCTGTGCAGAGGTTAGAGTGGTCAGATCTGGGACTGGCCTTTTTACCTGAAGCCTTCCAAGGAGACTTTAGGCAGAAGGAGCCCGCTTTCCTTTTAATGTCTGGGATGATGATGTGAAGAATGAAAGTAGAAAGTGAAGTTAAGGTTGCCCTGAGTGGACAGTTCCAAATTGACTATGATTAATGGTCTGCTTCTTCAGAAGACGATATCTTGACATTTAAGAAAAGCAAAGTTCTGAGAGTATTGTGAGTGCCACCCAGAATTGGATGGTGGCCTTTTCAAATGGCACAAACTTCCACTACCAGAGTCGGTGGCCCTAGTGACTCGGTTGAGGTGACTGAGGATGAGAATTGCAGTACCCTGGAAACAACAGCCTGACCCCGGGGACCCTCGTTCCACTCGTTATTCCCTGGCTTGGGGCCAGCAGTGAGAACGCCACGTCGGTAGACCCTCCCATCCCGTGGACGTGCAGCTCTCCCTCCAGGGGAGGAGTCGAACACTGGTCTCTGATATTCTCCCTCCCAGGTCCCCTGGAAGGGCTCTTGGCAGGGTGGGAAGGATCGTGGTGTGGTTCCATGCAGACGTGACGCGGGCCTCCTGAGGCTGGCGTGGCCCGTGGACTGCTGCACTGGCCATGGGGACGTAGGCTCGGTCCCAGGGAGGGGCCGCAGTTCACGCCTGGTGCAGCAGGGCAAGTCCCGTGCGTTGGTTTGCAGTGAAGGGGAATCGCTGTAACTTGGCAATCAAAGGGTAAAAGTGAAGGCATAACCGTGCTGCTCAGGCAGGTTTGGGGTGAGTGGAAACAGAGTTGAGGGGCAGGTGGGTGGATCCAGTGAGTGCCCTATGTGGGGAATCCCCAGGGAACAGCACTAACAGTTTCTTCCTTTTGTTTCCTGCTGTCTTTGGATAGACTTGGAATGCTAGAAGTAGCCTTATAAACTAATTCTTTCCCTTCTCTCTGTCTCTGTAGAAACTTGAAGGGTCTAAGTGCAAAGGGCAGCTTTTGATATTTGGGGCAACCAACTGGGACTTGATTGGTCGAAAAGAAGTGCCTAAACAACAAGGTATGAAAAACCGTTCCTACGAATGTGTTAGAGTGTTTCACGTGTACTGGCTGTGGCCCCCCCACCAGGTAGGTATTGCCCCAGTTGTGTGTGTGTTCAGAGAGTCCGAGTGACTTGCCTGAGCCCACACAGCCGCTAGTGATGGAATTGGATCTGAATTCTGGTCTTTTGCAAGTCTATCACAATTCTACTGCTTAAAAAAAAAAGTTCCATTAAGATTAATATAAATAGTACCCTCAAATAAACATTGCCGCTTTCTTGTCATCTTCCTTCTCATGTCCTAGACATTTGTCAAATGTCAGGTGTCAGAATGTCAGACATTGCAGAAGAGTCCACATTTCTCTGCAAGCTGCCAAATTGTTGCAGGAACTGGTTTGACAGAACAAGTAACAGCCTGCAGGGGGGGAGGGGGAGCAGAGAGGTCGGAAGAAGGAACTTTTTGTCCCCAGTTGCTTTTAGAAAATTGGTGTCTCTCCCCAGGAGAAACAGGCCCATCCCTGAGAAGCAGGCTGGCACCTCGCCTCATTTTATGGTGTCTTGATTTCATTTGGAGAGATTCCCAAAGTGCTTCCCAACACTGCTTTGCCCATGAACAAATATTTGCTCATGGCACACCCTCGCACCTCAGCGTGGTCGCCGAGATCATCTTGTTCCCTGAAAACAGCAGGAGTCTCTGTAGCTTCGGGGTCCAGCTGAGTGAACCGGGTCCAAGCCACGGGGGTGGACCCACATAGAGGGGCAGGCCCGCACATGGCTGGGGTCCCGCCGTGCCTCCTGGTCTGTGAAGACGTAGCTCTGTGTGCGGGGGCATCTGCTAGTCCCGTGCTGGGTTGCATCACCTCTCGAAGCTGCTCTTACAGGAGTGTCCTTCCCCAGCCCAAAGTACGCAGGCTGGAGCGGACGTGCCTTCTAGCAGGAAACAGGCGCAAGGCCTGGGTTGGAGTGCCTGCTCTCGGCTTGGTCGCCTCTGGACGGCACGTGGAGTGGCGCCGCCCAGGATGGCGGCCCCGATGGCTTCAGTCTGCCACTACCAGCTCAGCCTCCCCTTGACCTCTAAGGGCACGGGGTGGGAAGCTCCCTGGCAGGTCAGAATCAGACTCTAGCCCTGGGTGAATAAATGTCATCCTAAATAGGCTCGTTTCAAGAATTTCCTTGATTTTTTTTTCCCTCTCCCTCTGAATAAAATTGCATATAATTTTTTTCACTTTAAAAACATTTTTAAAGAGCCCTAGGCCCTCCGTAACCTTCGCCAGCACACAGAGGGAAGGGAGGGAGGGCTCGTTTTCCCACTGGCGCCAAAAGCAGAGGGAAGAATGCCTTGGCCACCCACCCTCATCTCGTCCACCTTTGAAGTGGGCCCGCAGGCCGGCTGGACTGAGGATGGTCAAGCTGATCTGGCAGACCTGCAGGGGGTCCTGCTCATTTACACACTAGGGGAGTGGTCCCCACTGTGGCTCTGAGGAGGGCCAGTCCTCGGGTCTGGAGCCCTGGGAGCTAATGCCAGCCAGCCTGGCTGTGGAAGCCCTGGGCCGCTCCCAGATGCTTCGTTTGTCTCAGACTCTCCTGGGCAGAGTTGCTGGGTGGCCGAGAGGCCCCCTTCGCTCCCGGGCTGATGCCATGCTGGGTGTTGGTACTTGCACAGCCACTGAAGTGACGCTGTGTGGGCAGACCGATGAGCACCTGCCGTGGGCGAGCCCGCCCGGCCCAGCTATGTGCCCATGTGCCTGCTTCCTCCCCAGGGTCGCGCGGTTGCAGCACCTTTCACTTGGCCTTCATGATAAATAGAGCGAAGATGCAGCTTCCGCTGAGGTGCCTGCTTAGGTTTCTTGAAAAGCTGTCCCGGAGCCTGTGGGGCTGTCGCTGGTTTGCTCTTTGTCCTGGAAGTTGCTGGATTTCTTTTCACCCCTGGGTGTGTTGCTGTTGTGCCAGGTGTGACTCGGAGCTCTGTAGCTTTTCCAGGGAGCCAGGTGATTGGTGAATCCCAGTTCCTCCCTCCAGATCAGCCTGGCACACAACTTGGTGGTGGTTGATGTTTCTAAACAGTCAACACAGTCCTGGAAACGCTTCCGAGAGCCCCAGATTGAAAACATCAGTCAGGAACTTGCTCATGCCCCCTGTCCACTAATAGGGTGAGGTGGCACTTCTCCCCTCCCACGGTCCTGCTAGTGTTTACGTGTCCTGGACCCCAGGTAGACAAGGGTGACCTAGTTCAGGGCTTTGGGTTGCGATCCAAAGGGTTAGAGTTAGGACTGGCCAGCGGAGGCTCAATAGAAGTGCTGTGATGGGCTATGTGAGGTATTAGGGCAGGGACCCTCATATCAAAGGGGAGGTTTCTAAGCCAGAGGTGGCCTGGGAGGGCATCCTGGAGGAGGGCTTGTTTGACCTGAGCTTTGGAGATGAGTGGGGCAGGGAAGACTGGGCAAAGCCAATACATGGGCAAAGGTGAGAAGAGGTCACGAAAGGCCCACACACTGGGACAGGTGCCTGGAAAAGGAGGAAGCTCGTGTTTGGAGGTGGAGCCGGGAGGGGGGTATCAGCAGGGCCCCTCTGCAAAGGGCCTGAGAGTCCTGCTAGAAGCAAAAGCGTAGGTGGCTTGCAGGGGGATGGGGACACTAGTCATGCCCAGAGAGAGCCTTCTCTGGCTGCAGGTGGAGGCCTAGGGACAGGAGAGGTGGGGAGAACCTGAGGAAGGTACTGGAGTGAGAAGCGGTGGGAGGTGCAGGTTATTTGCAGAGCAAGGAACCCCCTGTCCTCGTGGACAGGGCTGCAGGAAGGCCCATCTCAAGCATCATGGATGGACCAAGAGCCAGGCTTAGGGCTTGGTGTGGGCAGTAGCAGTCACACGGGAGCTGAGGCTTGTAGGGCAGGTCCGAGGTGGGCGACACCCTTGTGAGGGGCCAGTGAGTCAGGGCCCTGCCAGCTCCTAGGGGAGTTTGCTCTTTGGGCTTTGGAGCTACTACAGAATCGGGTGGTAGATGTCACCCTGGTTAGCTTTGCGTGGTACCCTGAGGAGCTTCGGTCTTTGGTGCTAGTGCCTGTTGGGGAATCCGTCACCTGCCTGGCTCTGCTCGGGGGTGTTCTGACTTGCGTTCTTGTTCTCTTTGCAGCTGCTTACCGCAATCTCGGTCAGAACTTGTGGGGGCCCCACAGATATGGGTGCCTCTCTGGGGTCCGGGTGCGGACGGTGGTTTCGGGTTCGTGTGCGGCCCACAGCCTCCTCATCACCACGGAAGGCAAGCTGTGGAGCTGGGGTAAGTACTGCGCGTAGACTGGGCCCTGCCACGCCACCCAGGGCCATCGGCCATGGAGCTTTTCTCACACAGTTATGTCCCCTTTTTTTTTTTTTCCCCTTTTCTCCTTTTAAGAGGTTTTTGTCTTAGGGTGTGTGCGTCATTGGAGAGAGAAACAGTGAGAGGTAAAATGAGAAATCACCCCCAGGGGGCCGGCCATGCCACTATTCCTTCTCCATTTTCCTGGGATCGTGGCACACACCACCTGGTGTGAGTTTCAAGCCACCAGGTCCAGGACCCAAACCGTGGTCCCGTGGTGTGACCGCTATGCCATCTGCTGGCCCTCACGGGTGGTTACATCCTTCTGTTTACCTTGGTGGGAAAGAGGCTCAAGCCTTCTCTCAGCCTGCGTTTTATCTTCCGAACTTTGCAAAGCCCCACCTTGCAAACCTTTGTGCCGGGTTTGTCCATGTGTAGCCCCGATTCTCTGAATCTTTCTCGAGGGGCCCTTTCCCTCGTGTCCTGACTGAGGTACCTGAAATCGAAGGCCTGTTTCAGGCATGCTGTCCCTCCAGCAGGTCGATCCCTTCCTTGCGTTGCTGCACAGCGTGACACAGACCTTTGTTCCTGCCGGTTTAAATGCCACTGGCTATGGAGCTGTCACCATGTGTGGTGAGCGAGCCGCTGTATCTCTGCTGGGCGCATGCTGCTCGCCACGTCGGAGGCTCACGCAGGTCTGCCGTCTCTGCAGCTCACTGTATAGCTTGCTCGTGTGTCAGGCCACTTCTCCAGACAGCTCTGTTCCCTCCACCGGCTCCCTCACCTAGGTCCTGGGCTGGGTCCCCTGTCCTGGCCTTTAGCACCCCTTCCCCGTCGGGGTCCTTAGCAGATGGCTTTCCTGCTACTGCCTCGTTCCTCTTCCACATCGCTAATAAGGTATTGACTATGGCTCGTTTTATCCCCAAGCCCTTCTGCTAGCTCCTGGACTCCTCTTCCAGCTGGGTATGTTGGCATTTGTCCCCACCCTTTGTTTCTGGTCCTTTGGCTAGCTTCTAGTCCATATGACAGCGTTTTTATTTCAGTCTGTTAGGGCCGTTTTTTGCGATTTTATGGGCTGCTGTACCGAAGTCCAAATATATTAACATCTGTTGTCTTCCCTGCACTCTGCTAATTTTGTAATTCTGTTGAAAAAAAGCTAACAAGTGTGTCTGGCCCAGATTTATACTTCATAGCCTCTTGATGACATGTGACATTGCCACGGTCTTTGTTTCTCCTGGTTGGCATGGAGGTGTGGCTCTCCCCCCATGCACTGCACCCACGTGGTGTGCCTGTGCAGGCGCCGCTCTCCTGCCTGAGTCCCACGTACGTGGCGGTTCTGCAGTGTCCTCTGTGCTGACCCTGCGGGCTGGGAGTGATGCACGTCTAACAGTCCCTCAGAGTGAGCACTCGTGGCCCTGTGCACAGTGTGCTGTGAGGGGGCGGGTGGGGGGTCATGAGGCCTCCATCAGTCAGTCTGAAAGGCAGAGGGGTGTTGTCGGTGTCCATAGCGTTAGGGCTACTGGAGAGTGGTTGATGCGTTACCCACGTGGTCCGGAGCCAGAAGCCCTCACCACGAGCTTAAGGCGTACCTGGCCTGCCACCCGGCTGCGAGCTGAGCCGCCCCATTGGAAGAATGCTGGTGTTGGACTTTGAGACGCCCCCTTTTTAAAAACAATTTGCTACAGGGTGTTTATACTCACTGGAGAGAGACAGAGGAGAGCGAGAAATCACTCTCCACAGGAGATAGCCATGCCCAGTCCTTTCTCTCCTCTCCTGGATCTCGAAGGTGTGCACACGTGCACATCCAATGAGTTTTACAAGGTGCCAGGTCCAGGATGTGAACCGCGCAGTGGGCCACACGGGATCTGGCCTTAACCACCACTCTTGGGGCCGGCCCAAGTCATTCTTCAGCTGGAGGACAGCTTCCCTCTGGGAGCACGTCCTTGTGTAGGCAAGGCTGTCCATGGCTGTGGGCCCCTCTGGGGTGGGTGGCACTTCTCTCTGTGACTCTGCTGTTCCTGTTTCTCATGACCGAAAGGCAAAAGGTTATTGTTGGGAAGGGTGTGAAACTCACTTTTTGGCAGTGTAAAATCTTCATCAGCATCGCCAAGTGTTAGGTTATGCGCGTTCTTAGAGGCATAGCCCTGGGAGTGGCCAGTTGAGCTTGCTTTGGAACCCTTGCAGCCCGTGTTGGAAACTAGGTTGAGGTTGGGACTTCTGGGCCTCTTTTTGGTCCCCCAACCTGCCCCCTGTGTTTGGAGCTGGGTTCAGTTTTCCAGGGGTCCTGTGTATGGCACAGCACTCCGTGGCGGGGTTGGCCCCTCAGGCCCTCCCTCCAGGAATCCACAGCTGCAGTGCTTCCCCAGGCCAGGGCAGGACTTCACCAGGCTCCCCGTAGCTATGGGTGCTAAGGGAGAGCCCTAGGGGCACCGTGGGTGCCGTTCTGGGAGGACTATTGTCAGGGTAGAAAACCATGGGCAGAAACCAGACGGGCCAGAGCAGGTGCCCAGAGATAGTGGTGCTTACACTGCAAGTTCAGTGTCAGCAGCAGTTGTCTGCAAACACATCTGAGCATAGGGGCCAGCGATGGCTGCCCTGCCCTGCGGGTGCTATGAAAGTGAGAGCCCCGTGCTCCCCGCTCTCAGCATCCAGGCTGGGTGCTGCCATTCCACATCCTGTGGCAGCAGGGACACTTGGCCAGTATAGCCCGGCAGGCACCTGCCACCAGCACCAGCTGCTGAGGTGTCTGGGGGAGGCCTTGGGTCTGACCCTCGCCACCCAACCCCACTCCCGTGGGCAGAGAAGCTGGAGGGGGCTCTCGCCTGTCTCGGCTGTCATGTTGGGGAGCTCCTTCCCACCTTACCTCACTGTGGTCTGCAGGTCGGAATGAGAAGGGTCAGTTGGGACATGGCGATACCAAGAGAGTTGAAGCCCCCAAACTCATCGAGGGTCTCAGCCACGAGGTGATCGTATCTGCAGCCTGTGGGCGGAACCACACCCTGGCCTTGACGGGTAAGAAGCCACATGGTCCACCATGGGCAGGGTGCAGTTGCTGGGTGGCTCTTGGTCAGCACCAGAAAGATGGCCCAAACTGGGGTGTGGATGGCTTCCTGAGGGCATAGAGAGCACCCCGGGGCCTGGCCATGGGGAGCCGGTCTGGGAGGCTGAACCCAGGGTGTGCTGGACTGTTTTCTCCACTCTTGCTTGTGATACAAGGTGGTGGGAACAGTGTCTCAATTTGCATTCTGCAGGCCAGTGAGCTGCTGTTTTTATTTTGCTGCTTGTAATCTTGATTCTAACTCGAAACCCTCAGCGTTCTTTTCTCTTTTGTGACACTTTGCTTCCTTCCAGAAACGGGCTCTGTGTTTGCCTTTGGAGAGAACAAGATGGGGCAGCTGGGCCTTGGCAACCAGACAGACGCGGTCCCCAGCCCTGCACAGGTATCTGTCTGCTCCCAACTCTGGCCCTGGGGCATTATGCTCCTTCTGACTTTTGTGTTTGACTTCCTGAGCTGGCTCAGATATTCCTTCTCACCAGTTGAGTACGTTGATCCCTTATAAGTGGTGGCCTAGGTGCTTTAAGTGGAACCCACATGCTGTGGTCTTTGAAACTGCTTTACCCTGTCGTCAGGTTGAAAAACATCCTGAATACAGGGCTTCTCTCCAAATGATGAAATTGGTTAGCGGCTTTGTTTTAAGCTTGATCTGTTTTAAAGCAAGTGAGAAATGTTATGTGCATTTCTTATAAATGTTTTGTGGATGTAATTTGTCTTATCTGCAAATACTTTGTTTTGACCTGTTCAAAGCTACCTGCTACAGGTGCTTAGAACACAAACAAGAACTGGGTAAGGTAGTAAGTATCTTGTTCCTCAGAAACAGGGTTAAGTCAGGACTAGGATTCAGATTGCAGAAAGGCGCCACAGACACAAGGCCCGACAGTGCGGGGTGGGGCGGTGGCAGGGAGGGCTCAGAGCTGTTGGCCTGAGACAGGGACAGTGGAAAGCTTCTCTTGTTTGAAGGATTTCAGGAGTCTTCCCATCCTGCCAGCCACTTGTTCCAGAGTGGAATCTCCACCGTTTTCGAGAGTAAGCAGGTGTGCTGGGACAGCCCCGGCCTGTGCCCCCGTCTCGTTTTAGCGCTGCTCATACAGTTCCGTAACTTTGTTTGGCCCCATCAAGGGCTCGCTCAGACTAGTTTGCAGTAGGTACCTTTCTAGGCTGTCTCTCGGGTGTGTTCCCAGTCCCACGTTAAACTCCTCAATGCCTTTACTGCCATCTCTCCTCAACTGCCTGACCTTGAGCCATGTGGCTTCTGAGCAGCTCTGAAGCAGTGAAGGGGGATGTAGCATGGTTTATTCAGACTGATGGGCAATAAACTAGTTAACTAAGCTTTCCTTTGTTGTTTTAAAAGTGGGCACTGACTCAGGACTAGGGCTGAAGTGCAGTTGAGGTGTCACAGGCTGCCTCATCTCTCTGACCCTGGTTACCGTGACTGGTCTTCCTTTGCTGAGCATCAGCGGAAGGCACGTCGACAGGCATTTTTAGGGACAAGGACAGGGATGTGATTGCGCTGCATTTGACCTCCACCCTATCCTAGGAAGGTGGGGGTCAGGCGTGTATTTCTGTACATAGGTCCCGAGATTCGTGTTACAGAAGTGCCCTCAGCTTTTCTCCAGAATCGTTGAGCCTAGTAATGTCTTTTGTGACTACGAGTTATTTCTCACCAACGTGCAGAGAGGTAGAGACTTTTTCATCAGTCTTTTCAAAATGTCTGAAAGTTACCGTTTTTTTCTTTTCAGATAATGTACAACGGCCAGCCAATTACCAAAATGGCCTGCGGGGCTGAATTCAGTATGATAATGGACTGCAAAGGAAACCTCTATTCCTTTGGGTGCCCTGAATATGGCCAGCTGGGTATGGAAGCAGACTTTCTAAAAGCTCTGTAATCTAACTGTGTATTTGGAACCAGAAGTCAGTGTGGGGCTGCACACACATGTTAGGCATGTGGGTAATTGATCGCGGATAATAGCCTTTATCCATTAAGTGGGGCCCACGTGCAGTGGGACAGCGTGGCGGAACTCACGGGGCTCTAGGGTAGTACAATGACGTGCCTCGATGAAAGCCAGGAGTGGAGTCTAACAAAAGGTTCTTTCTTCTGATTTAAGAATTCACTTCTATAAAAGGATTTCAAAGTTGTAAAAAAAAAAATTCAAGCCACCTTCATTTAGTTTCACAAAGATTTGCGTTCATCGAAAACTAGAAAATTATACAAGATTAAGGTTAAGCAATTCCCAGTAAGTGTGAAATGTCTTCCAATCCTAATTTTGCAAGGTCTCCATTTTCTCTTCCCATCTGACACTATAAGGTGTTATTTTCTTGCCGACGCCCTCCCTCCATGCCAACCCCTTCCTGGGAGTCCTCGGGAGGAGGAGGTGAGGCGTGGGCGCCCTCTGCTGGCTCCTGAGCTGCAGCCACTCGCGTCTCCTGTCGCAGCTCCAGATCTGGGTTGCCGGGTCTCGCGTCATTAGCAGCGGGCAGATGGAAACATGTATAAATAGACTGCAGAGCCACTCGGTGGCCTTAGACTGTCGGGAACAGTGACTTTGTGAAACTAAATATACCTCGAGGTAGAAGTGAATAAGAATGAACAAACAGCTCCTTCTGCACATTCGTGCTGGTTGCCGAGGAGTTACAGGAGACTGTTGGAGAAGCCGTTTCCATGGCCACAGGCCTCATGCTGTACCCAGCTCTGGGCAGAACACCGGAAGTGCTGTCTGCTTCCTGCAACGTGTGCAGCTCCTGTCGCCGGCCTCCCAGCCGGCACCTCCTCCTAGTAGTCAGTCTTCCTTCAGGAAAGATGAAATGGTCTTAGGACTGGTAATGACTGCTACCGTGTGCAGAGCAGTTACGGGATACCAGTCTCCATTTGAGCACTTTGGATGATCCCATGCACTCAGTTGTCTGTGCACCTAAAGGCAGGTGGAATTGGCTTCATTCGTACCCGCAGAATCAATTATTCCTACCTAACCAGCTTAACTTTAAAATATATTTTCAATCCTGTATCAAAATCCACCTTTTGGAACTGGAACGTAACCATGTCACGGCACTCACTCGTGCACATGCTCTTTCTTGCCACATGTTTACTGGGTCAGGCCAGGCAGGGATGAGAACACGCCGTTTAATTTGGTTTTAACAAGCAAGGAAGATGTCTTGTCCCACGGTTTGCTGCCCTGTCCTTTGGGGGAAAGCTGAGGTCATGCAGCGCCCTTAAAGTAGGAGGAAGGAGAAAGAGTCCCTCGGTGTGGCTCCTGCATCCTCTGGGGATTGTCCGGGGCAGTTTCCAGCACTCGGCTGTCACTCAGGGCTCAAGAACTTGTTAGCCACTTTACTAAGACTGTCCCGAAGACTGCACATGTTTAAAAATATTTGAGTGTGCGTGATAGAGCGCTCCCATATCCTGAAGTGCGGTGACTGACCATGAGGTACGTAAATTCCTCATGGCCTTGAAGAGACAGGGAAATCCCAGACGGGGCCTGTCAGGCTTTTCTATTGACCGGCTCAGTGGGAAGAGAACATGTCAGGCGTGGAGCGTGGCATCATGACACTGCTTGTGGGAAGAGCGTTGTAAAGCAGTGCCCTGTAAGCAAGCCCAGTGGTTTTATTGTACTTACTTTGGTTGTGATTCCAAGGTCACTAAATAGCACAGCGTGTTCACACGTGCACACACACACACACCCCAACACCCATAAAAGGTGGATGTAAAGGCAAGCAAACCAGAGGGAGAGCCGGGAGTACCTGGCATGCCGTGACACGGCGGGTTCGTAGCTGGCGCCTGACAGTCGTGGCATGCACCTGGGGCATGGGGCAGTGTTCACAGTGCGGTGGTAGCCACAGGCACGAGTGTCCAGGGTGTTCCCAGGACCACACAGCTGCCGGGACTGCCCTGAGTCCTTGTGAACTCTTGATTGCTTCAATTGGAGAGTAGGAATTCCAGGCTTTCAAGTTCTAAGACAAAATTTATAAAAACAGGTCTGGAATTGTGTTTTGTACTTCTCTGTTCATTCCTGACCCATCTGGGGCTTCTTGCCCCTCTACCCCCAAGTGGGGCCCAGATCACACTCACAGACTGTTTACTTGTGCGTGTCAGTTTCCACCTTTTGACTGGCACCTTGGTAGGCGGTGCGTTTTACGGGACCACCCAATTTGAATGTAGAATATGGACTAAGGATTTCCATAAGGCAAGCCATTATATAGAGTATCTTTTGGTGTTTTTTATTTTTCTGTCTATTTTTAAAGAGTAATTTGTCTCAGGACTGACAGGTGGCATGGTGGTTAAGGTGCTGTACTCGCACATGACTGACTAGCTCGAGTCCCGGACCTGGCGACTTGACTTGGTTTCTCACTCTCCCTCTCTTCTCCCCGCCCCCCCCCCCCCCCCCCCCCCGTCAAATTCAACAACAACAACAATAATAATAGTAATAATAAAATGAAATAAATAGTTCTTAAAAAATTATCTTTTAAAGAAAGAATTATTGGTCTCATTCCACAAAGCTGATTTCCTGACCCTCTAACGGGCCGGGTCTAGGACCGCGACCGCTGCCTTTGTGGACAGGCTGACCGGGTCAGGGAAGATGCTGCAGACTCCGCCTAGGAGCTGCCCGCTGCAGTAGATTTGCCCGCTGCCGGGGCCCTCTCTGTGCTGCTGACAGGCTCCTCTGCTCGCTCCAGGACACAACTCGGACGGGAAGTTCATCGCACGGGCGCAGCGGATAGAGTATGACTGTGAGCTGGTGCCCCGGCGAGTGGCCATCTTCATTGAGAAGACGAAAGACGGGCAGATTTTGCCGGTACCCAACGTGGTGGTGCGAGATGTGGCCTGTGGCGCTAACCACACGGTGAGTGAGCTTGAGCTTCCCTCGCCCCGAGTCACCGTGGAGAGGGTGACCTGCTCGTGTCCCTTCACGTGGCTTTTCCCAGGAACTGATCCTAGCAGAGGGTCATCTTTCCACGTTGGTAGACAGTATCCCACACGAGGGGTCTGAAGATCGGCGTGGGTTGTGATCACTGAAGTTTTCTTAATCGTTACTGTAGGGAAGCCGCTGTGCGGTTCTCACCCATGTCTCTGTCGGAGGTGCCTTTTCTCCCAGCGCTGGGGGCCGCTCCGTTCTTGCTGTTGAAAGAGCCGTGGGCTAGGAGTCCAGACACAGGCCGGGTGACCTCAGGCCCACCTCCCTCCCTTGGGCTCTTCTTCCCTGCCCTGGTGCACAGTGGGTTTAACTAGGAGGTTCAGTTCCTGCCAAAGTCCTACCACTGTAACTGATTCTTGAAGTGGAGTCGGAGTGAAGGTGGACCTTGTTCAGGGCCTCTTACTCCGTCCATGTAAGTTGTGCATCCCCACTGTTCAGACATGAGACATCAGACACTGATGGAGAGGCGAGGAGAGAGTCGAAAGATTTTCTTTTAAAGTTTTTTTCTCCATGAGAATGAGATACACTCCCCCCCCCCCCCCCACCAAAAAAAAAATGGTCTTCATCTCAGTCCACCCAGTCTTAGCCAGTCTGGATCATGACCGTGAGAACACCCTGGACAGGGACCTAGAACCTCTCCCAGGTGGTTCAGTTGCATGACCACTGCCAGCACCTGGCCCTGAAGGCAGATTTTAAATGACCGAAGTGCCTCTGCTCACTTTACAGGTGCACATTACGTGTGTGGCTGTGAGCAGTGAAAGTCTGAAGACAGACCAGGGCAGGCTGCCTTTCCCTTTGTTCTTTCTGTAGTTTGATCAAGTTTGTCATAGAAAAGCAATTTCTTTGCCCTCCTGTCTGGAGACAGCCCTGTTCTGACAAGCGAGGGACATGTGGCTAAAAAATTAGAGGGTGGGGGATGGGGCTGAGTGTCGGTTACGTGGAACTCCCAGGTCAGTCCAAGATGGCAGAGGTGGAGGAGACACTGAAGCGACTTCAGAGCTAGAAAGGAGTGCAGGGCATCATTGCGGTGAGCATAGGAGGCATTCCCATCAGGAGCACCATGGACAACCCCCCCACCACACAGTACCCCAGCCTCATGCACGGCTTCATCCTGAAGGCACAGGGCGCCATGCGTGGAATCGACCCACAGAACGACCTGACTGTCCTTCGAATTCACTCCAAGAAAAACGGAATGATGGTTGCACCAGATAAAGGCTTATTTCCTGATTGTCATTCAGAATCCAACAGAATAAGCCACGCTTGGCTTCCTGGGTCTTAATTTAATGCCCCCCAAGAATCACGTCAACTGACTGGCACTTGGAGCCCCGTCAAAACAATCCAGTGTCCAAGGGTAGGCTGCAGCACCACCATCCCCACCAGAGAAGCCCCTCTGTTGTGCCAGTCACTCCCAGAGTCCCCGGGAGGGACCCTTCCCTTACGTCCAGGTTTTGGAGCAAGAATTTGAAGAGTGAAAAGCCTGCACCTTCCTTCTGACCTCCACTTCACTGGGTTGCCCTTGGAAAAGGCGGATTTTCTGTAACAAATATCTGAACTGCTAAAAAGTAAAGAACAGAAAACGGAGTCCCAGGCAGAGCAGACTGCGCGCTGGCCTTGTCAAACACATCCTGTTACTGTGCGTGCTCCTGTGCCTCTGCCCGCTGCCGGAGGCAGTGCAGAGCACCATGGGCCTTGCTGCTCCTTTGTCATTGGCTGCTGTACCAGCTTGTCAGGATAGAGACCAGCCTGTTTGTTCAACCTGTTTGTTGAACCCTGTCCCCTCTCTCCCCGCAGCTGGTGCTGGACTCCCAGAAGCGAGTCTTCTCCTGGGGCTTTGGTGGCTATGGCCGACTAGGCCACGCAGAACAGAAGGACGAGATGGTCCCCCGTCTGGTGAAGCTCTTTGACTTCCCCGGGCGTGGGGCCTCCCAGATCTATGCTGGTTACACCTGCTCCTTTGCTGTCAGTGAAGTGGGTGAGTGACGTCCTCCCCCTTGCCTGTGCCTTGGGGCAAAGGTGTCCAGAACCAAGTCCTGGTTTCTCCCTCTCTTGCACATAGGTGCTTCAGTGGAGCACCACGGAGCCACATCCTGTCCTGAGCCCTTGCACCCTGGCACATGACTGCCCAGGCCCAGGGTTGTCTTAAACCGGCTGACCCTCTGCCATCTGACCCTCTGGTCTTAACCCTGCTGGTGCTGAAGATAAGACGTGCGCTCTGAGACATCTGGTCACTGTGGGAATGTTTTGTCTTCCCTCAGGTGGTCTGTTCTTCTGGGGGGCCACCAACACCTCCCGTGAGTCTACCATGTACCCCAAGGCAGTGCAGGACCTGTGTGGCTGGAGGATCCGGAGCCTGGCTTGTGGGTAGGTGGCCGTGTCCCCAGCAGGGTGTCAGATGCCCTGAATTCCAGAGTCCAGGAGGTGCACTAGGGGAAAAGGTGGCCCTGTCTTTGTAGGGGGCTTCACTTTAAAAGTTTGTGGTCTTCAGAAAAATCACACAGCAGAGCTTGGTCCCACCCTGCTTCTGTTAAGGGTCATAGTTACACGCCGTTGGAAACAGTAGGACGTTAGTTGCTCTGACACTAGGTACACTGACAACTTTAGGTTGTTGGTTTATGTGAGGACCCTGTTGAGTTGTCCAGCTCTTGGTGAAGTGGGTGACTGTTACTCAGCAGGCAGGTGTGCAGTGGGTGGTGTGGGTCTGTGTGGCTTCAGCCCTAGCCCGTGGGAGCTGCGTGTGGAGCGTGCCTCCCCCGCCTTGCGATGGGCTTTCACTTCCTCCTTGTTTGGTGTCCTCTTCCCAACATGTGGGTCCTCCCAAAAGTGGCTGCCCACCGAGAGCCCTGGAGCCTCAGCGGGGTGGGCAGCAGGCGCCTCTGGCCTCTGGTTCCTACCCCTAAAGCTCTGCCCCTTTCATAGCAGTGTCCTTGAACGGCCTGCTTGGGACAGTCTATGGAGTTTAGGAAAAGCCTGTAGCCCATTGGCTGTGCTTGCTCTCTGGTTGTTGCTAGGATGTCCTTGATTTTTAAAGCTGCTAACTCGCACCCCAAGGCAGCCTGTCAGGAAGCCAGGGGTGGTGCGGGGCTGGGGCTGAGCCTCTGCCTGTTTGCAGGAAGAGCAGCATCATTGTGGCCGCGGACGAGAGCACAATCAGCTGGGGCCCGTCGCCGACCTTCGGGGAGCTGGTGAGCACGGGGGCGGGCTGGGGCTGGGGGGGCCTCTGCCCCTGGGTGCTCTGAAACTGCCTCCTAAGAAGTATGGGTGGGTCCCCCCGGATGGGTCCCCCCCCACCTTTTGCATTAATATCGACAAGACTAAAACCTTTGGGTCGTAGCTAGGTGCCAAGGGCAATTCCGTGCCTATCAAGTAAGTATGAAAGGCGTGTCTGTCAGAGATGAAATACGGAGATTGGGATGTTGCAGATCCAGACCCCGGTTGCACATTGTGAATCGAATGGAGTGTGCTAGTAGTGCTACAGCAGTAGGGACAGGACCCATTTCTTCCCTGTCCTCATGAGGGCTAAGTCAACAGGAAGCTGTCATTTTAAACGGCATGGCTGGCTGGAAGTGTGCACCTCACTTCATGACTTTCCGGGTCCTGTTCTTGATCAGCTACCGAGTGATGCAGCTTGAGCCAAAGGCCCTCTGCTCCGAAGTCCTGGTGCCGGTGGTCTTTCGCTTGCCCGGCGCGGCGGCACTCACCCGGCGGTCTGCTTGCCCTAGTCATGGTTCAAGCCTCCGCGTGGCTCTCAGCAGTTGGACTTTGAGTTTCCGATTTCTGCTGAAGATGTAGTCCATCTCCCTTCCCCACTCTGTCCTCTCACGGGTGGGAGCTGACTGACTGTTGGTGGGGAGGTGGCCTGCGGTCAGGGGCACTCACTGGCCACCCAGTAGGAGATGTTGAAAGGAGAGACGAGGCTGAGAACAGGTTGTTCTTAGAGGAGGACAGACATTTTGGGGGCCTATCAGAAATGGACATTAACCTTTTAAATACAAACTTTGAAACCAGAGGAGAACGAGGGGCTTTGGGGGACACTTCTGGTATGAGGAGCTGGTTCCTTGAGGAACACTACCCTGCGTGGGAGGGCGTGTAGAGGCCGTGCAGTGGGCCTGATGGGAGTTGAAGTCAGGCAAGCCTGGGCTGGGGAAAGGCCCTGCCTTTGCCACCCTGCAGGCCTCTGTTCCAGCTGAGCCAGAGGGTCTGAGCCTTTGAATCGCCCGTCCCTAAATCACCTTTGCCTGTGACGCCCCACCCCCACCCCTTCAGTCTCTGGTACCCTGGAGTCAGTATAATAAATCGGGCCCGCAGGCGGTGTGGTGGTTACGACACTGGATCCCACGTAGCTGGCTGCATAGTTTCAGTCCTGGACCGTAGGCAGGCTGTGTGTGTGCATGCCCAAATCCCGAGAGGAGAGTGGAGATGACGGGGAAATGTGGCCATCTGCCTTAGGGGTGCTTTCTCATTTTCCCACTCTGCATGATGAGTTCACGTGCTCTAGATCAAAAAAACTAAAAACAGAATAAACAGTTCTTTCGCTCTTAAAAACATGATTTGGGACCAGCAGATGGCGCAGTGGTTAAGGTGCTGGGTTCCCACATGACTGACTGCGGTTCAAGTCCTAAACCCAGCAGTTGGGAAATAATGTAGGGCGCATATGTATGGGCTCAAAATCCCGAGAGGAGAGTGGAGGAGAAGGGGTGGCAGCATGGGCGTCCCCTGGGGAGGGGGTGGTTCTCACGTTCCTTCTCTGTCTCTTCAGCGGTGCACGTGCTCTACAGTTGGGCGGGTGGATGAACGCATCAGGGTTATTTGATAAACTGGGCCAAAGAGGCTCAAGGATGGAGGCAGCCAGCCTTGTTCGTGACCCCGTGGTCCTGAAGGGCTGCACTGGCCTTTGTACTCATGTCCTTCCTTGTCTGTCATCACGTAAAAGCCCACAGACTAGAATTTAGCACTTAGCGTCTTGGTCTTCAGGTCAAGGCAGTGGCTTTGTTGGATAAGTGTTGGTGCTTGGCTTGGCCCTCAAGGCTGAGAGAAGCTGGGCTCGGCCGGGAGGGGCAGGGTACATGTGGCTCCTAGCTGGGGCTTCCAGAAACAGCCTTGCTCAGACTGCCGTGTGCTGATGTGTCTCCGGTTGGCTTTGCCAGGGCTACGGGGACCATAAGCCCAAGTCCTCCACTGCGGCCCAGGAGGTGAAGACTCTGGACGGCATCTTCTCAGAGCAGGTGAGTGGCTGCCTCACACACCATTCAAGAGCAGAGGTCCCGAGGCCCGCCCTGGGCCTCCCCGCCTGCTCGGTGGCCTTGTCTTTAACCTCTCCTCTGCCAGCTTTCCTGCCACTTTACACTAGCGTGTTATTTTTTTTTTTTTTTTTGGTTGTTTATTTTCGAATTTTAGACCAGGGAGGGCAGGAGTCAGGGTCCTGTTGGGTTCACCCCATAGTCTAGTGGTTAAGGAAGCCGGATCCCACATGTGTGGTTCAAATCCCAGACCTGGAAGCTTGAGAAACACTCTTGGTGCGTGTGCATGCATGCTTATGATCCTGACCAGACAGGAAGATGCAGGAAGAACTGCAGTGTGACCATCCTCTGTTGGAGTTGCATTCTCTCTCTGTCTGTCTCTAGAGCTCATAAGACCTTTTGCAATTAAAAAGAAAGATGGGGTCCCGTCACACCATGATCCCCTCTCCCACAGCCTGGTGGTAAAGAGATGAGGTACCCTGAGAGGAAGGGCTATGGACTGAGAAAGGACAGACAAAAAAGTGGGTGTCAGGCGGCCCAGGCACCTCTGAAGGGGATCGCTGCGGCCCCAAGCCGCTCTGCTCGTGCTTTTATTGGGGCGGTAAAGCTTTCTATATTGACTGCAGCTGCGGAGCATCTCAGCAAGCCGCTCCTGGCCTTTTCTGGCTGACTCTCAGATTTCTTCTATCTGTGAAGTCCATCAGTAGATCGTCTTTGTTAGAGCTTTGGCTTACCATGCAGCATTAGCCCAAAGACTGCATCCACTTTAAGGCACTCCCTGCACCCCTGCATAGCCTGCCAGAATGCCCCAGGTAGACCAGGGACCCCAGCCCGTGCTCAGAGCACTGTAGTCCGATGTGCCACTGCCGGCGGCTGGGCCTACGCCTGAACTTTCTGCAGGAGGGAGAGGAGGTGCAGGGAAATGCTGGTCGAGCAGTGGTCATCCTTGCCTTGATGACGCACAGCGCGGTCCAGTCACGGCAGATTCCTGGGGCCAGTGCATGGCTAGCATCCTCCACGGACCTTCTTCCAGGACCCCGGTGGGCACTGCCATACCCATGCAGGTCCACTGAGTGGAAACCGCGGGAGGCAGGTGGTGGGGCAGGACACTGCTGTTAGCCAGCCAGGCTGCCAGCCGTGCCAGCCAAGGCACAGGTGGGGCATGCACTCACACAAGGCGGGATCTGATCCAGAGAGGAGGGTGAGACAGGGCTGGGTGCTAGGTTCTCAGGTCCCCCACGCGTCCCTGCCGACAGGGCTCAGTGTGGCTGCCGTGTGGTCTCCCATTGCAGCCTTGGAAGGCTTTGGTGGGTAGGGCGTTGGCCACGGACAAGATTATCTTTCAGTAAAGGGTTTTATTCACCTACTCGAGGATTGTGGCTCGGCTGTGGCTGCCGTCCGTGAGCCTCGTGCATGGGCCTCAGCCACAGGGGTGAGGTTGGTGCAGTGCTCCCGTGACCTGGCACTGGTCTGTCTCCTCAGGTCGCCATGGGCTACTCGCACTCCTTGGTGATAGCGAGAGATGAAAGTGAGACTGAGAAAGAGAAGATCAAGAAACTGCCAGAGTACAACCCCCGGACCCTCTGATGGCCCCGGACACCCTCCACTCCACACCTCGCGCGGCAGCTGTCATTTCCACGTGCACTGGGACGGGAAGTCAAACGAGGAATTGAAAAAAGCAAAAAGTTGACCGAAGGTGCATTTTGTTCGACTCCCAGAGGTTCCGTTTTATAAGTGATTCAACGTTAACTACCTTTTTCTGTATGCTTTCCAAAGTTTTTTTTTTCTTTTAATGATTAAAATATTTGCTCATAGTTGATTTACCATTCCTACAAAAGAAGCAAAAACTTTGAGCAATCTAGGTATTTTTAAGTTGTTTTTCTTGTTCCCTCTTCTGAGTACACTTCCCAAAACATCCCTTTGCGATTGTAATCAGCATTGTGACCCAAGTGGGTGCTCTTCGGAGAGGAGTCACCAATCACTCAGAAATGCTGTCCCTTAGAGGAACCACAAGCATCTGGGCGAAGACGTCCCTGGTGGCCGTTCTCCATCACAATCACGCTTGCGAGCTTTGGAAGCCTCCTGGTCGCTGCTTCCCCGCGTTTCTCAAAGGCGTCCGAGGCCAGCTTTGGTTCTGTTCTCTGCTTGGCTGCTTGTAAGCCCCCCAGCCTTCGGGCTGTGACTTTAATAGAAGCTCCTGTTTCCCCCCTGGTGGGGGACTTGGGGTCTGTGTTTTAGCCATTTATATCTACTTTAGCTGTAAAAGAAGTCCAAATGAAAATCAGGTGATCGTGGACCCATGGGGACTCGGGGGTGGGCAGAGTGGGGACGTTTGTATCTGTCGAAAGACCCAGCTTTATGGCTCCCTGAGGAGTCAGGGTCCTGTTGTCAGTCCTCGCCAGTTAGGTTGTCCGGCCAGCAGCGACACGTGCACTCCGTAGGGAGAAGGCTCGGCCCTGGTGTGCAGCCTTCACCGCCCTTGCACTCGGTCTGTCTCTCCCCGCCAGATCCTGCCGAGGGCGGCTGGTCCTGTCCCAGCTCTCTAGTTGCATTTTGCTCTGCTCTGGTACCAAATAGTTGGGATTCCTAAAGCAGCCCCCTTCCCCCTGTGTCAGCGCAGACACTGTGACTGCCACCTGCTTGCTGTCAAGTGCCCTCCGCCCACGCTTGTCACCAGTGTCGCACTGTGTGAGTTCCGAGGTGCCTTTCCCGGAACCCTCCTCTCACCTGGGCCCAAGAGAGGCCCCAGCCCTGGCTGGGCTCTTGGTTTCCAGAGGGTCTGGACTGGTTTGGGTGCTTTAAATAGGTTTTTAGTTCCGTGGTGCTTATGGGGGAGGGGAATAGAACTTAAGTGTGAGACTTGGGTGGATGGGAAAGTTAATTTTTTTTTTTTTTTTTTGGCTTTTGTTGTTGTTATCATTTGTCATTGTCTCGATGTTAAAATGCCAAAAATGATCTAGTCGTGTTGCTTTTTTCTTCATCTTCCTGCCCAGTCACTGCCCTCGCAGGGCATGTAACTGTGTCTGTCCCAGCGAGTCCCAGGCCTTGTGGGAGACTGGCCCGCGTCTTCCTGAGGCTGTCTGATTTCATGCTGGTCCCTGCTGTCCTGTGTCCAATCAGTAGTCCAGGGGAGAAGCTTCTGCTAAACTACCCTGATTTGTCCAAATCGCCCAAACCACCACCTCTGGCTCCAGCTTCCCTGTGTCGAACCTAATGAGCTTCCCTGGACAGGTCTCTTTCCTGCACTGTGGCTCAGACATCTGTGCTCCTTGAACCCTGGAGGTCTCCCTGGAGTTCTGTGTGCAACCGGAGGGTTGAGAAAACAGTGTCCTGGGTCCTGAGCTTTTGCAGGGGCTGCCTTGGCTGAGGTGGGCTTAAATCTTCTGGTGGACTAACCTGATACTGGCAGTAAGCTACTCGTGACCCCTGCCCGGGACTGGAGCAGAAAAGGACCTGGGAGTCAGGCTGCTGGCGCCGTGTCCTCCCCGCAGCCACTCCCTGTGGTGGAGAATCTTCAATGAACTTCCCTAGGACAAGGATTGGTGGGGAGGGATTCTGCACCTACAGAAAGGGCACAGCGGCCCTGGCTGGGAATGGCTCCTGCCAGCCCTGCAGGTGTCTGACAGTCTCCCAGTCCAGCAAGGGGGTTTGAACCCAGAGGCTTAGAGTGAAGGGGAATCAAAGAGGTTGTGATTTGGTCGAAGGTGCCTGGTTTAGTGCTGTAATTGTCTTATTTTTTTTATATATATATTTCTTGGAGTAAACATTTTAAATAAACGACATCATTGTTTACTCGGTCTTGGCCTTTGCGTTTCTTTGTCGGTAGAGCGTGCCACATCTAGCGGCTCCGATATCCTCAGCTTCCTGTGCACGTACCGTCAGCTCCAGGGCCCACAAAAGGGGGTGCCAGGAGAGGTGGCCCCAGGCCTGCTTCTAGGCTAAAACCACACAGGGTTTGCACGCTGAGGGGAACCCAGCTCTGCCCGTGCGTGTGTGAGGGAGTGGGGCTTTGAGAGTGTAAGACGTGATGATGGGAAGTACCCAGCACAGCGACAGGCGCAGAACATGCATTTACACAATAGGACACCCCCCAATTCAGAAGGGAGGCCTGCTGCCCACCAAGCACTGGCTGCTACCTCAGGCTGGCACCAGCCCCTATGGGCAATATGGACAGCTGCCCAGCAGGGGGCACCAGGAGGCCATCCTGGGTCCTGGGCTGTTCCTGGCCTTGGCTGAGTTCTAGCCCAGTTCAGCTTCTGCACCACCAGCCCCTCACTGCAGGCATTACCCACATCCCAGGGACAGAGGCCACAGCCTCAGCTGCAGAGCTGCACAATGAACACCCTCCTCCCAGAGCACCGGACGGCTGGTGGGAAGTGGGCCGTGGCTCAGGCAGCAGCCCCAGGAGTGTGGTCATTTAGTGGGCATGCACAGCGTTGGGTCACGCTCAAGCTCCTGTAAGCCACACCAGCGGTCTCAAGGAGTAGGATCTTTTTTTTTTGCTACTGGCTATGTGCTTGCTAGAGAAGTGAGAAAGCACTCCCCACCCCCGTGGGGGATGGCCACACTGCGGTCTTCTCCATTTCCCCCTCTTTCCTGGATTTTGGACATACGTGTACATAAGTAGTGTGTTTCTCAAGCTGCCGTACCCAAGACTCAAACCACAGTTGGCCATGTGGGATCCAGCCACCTTCATCACGCCATACGGCTGGCCCAGGGGCCACTTCCCCTTTGGGGAAAGTGAGTCGCAGAGGTGTCTAGGTGAGGCTGCAGTGAAGGCAATGGGAAGCCACACTTGGAACCAGTTTGCTAAAAGGCCCCGATCACAGACACCTCTCCCCAGGAGTGTGGGTCTGGTCGAGGACAAGAGCCCATGCAGCCTGTGGCCACAGCTGCTTTCAGGGCCGTGAAGACTTGCCCTTTCCTGAGCCACTTTGGCACCCATCACAGAATAGATGGTGGGGGGCGTTCCAGTCTGGGGCCCAGCAGAGCCGGTATCTGGTCACTGTTGGAAGGGACCAACTCGTAGAAGTTGTGTACGGGAGGCAGTCTCCCTAAGTGTAGATTGGGGGTTCATCTGTGAGGCTGCTGCCAGCCCACTACTCTGCCAAACAAGCAGACAAGGCCATTACCCTGTCCTCGGTGGTTCTGTAAGCCCCAGGAGAAGGGCCTGGAAAGTGGAAGGGAGGTTGCCTGTTCTGTTCAGCCGTGCCTCTGCTTACACACCTGCTGCATGCCACTCCCACAGCAGGAGAGTCCCGCAGGACCATGGGATAATGCCAGAGGGCTTCAGGTCCACCTCCATGCACTTAGTAGCCATAAGCCCAGGGGGTCCTTAGAAACCAGGGAGTTAGCAGATTGGGATGAGGGCAGATTGGGATGAGGGGAGAATGGGAAAAAGGAACAGCTTGCAACTAATGGTGTTCTGGGAAGGCTTAGTACATTTAAAGTGCTAGGGGTGGCAAGTGGGGAACAGAGGAGAAGGGATTGCAGTGTGGCCATCCCCCCAGAGGGTGATTTCTGGCTTTCTATCTGTCTGCCTCTCTGGCAAACACATGTGCCCTAGAGCAAAAATCTCTCAAAAAAAAGTGGGGCCCCATGGGAGGTTCGAGATCACCAGACCCTCGACTGCACAGCTCCAGGTGCCTCCAGTCATGCGCAGTGCAGCCTCAGGTCAGGGAACGACTCCAGGGTCAGGAGACCCAAGAGCTCTGCAGCCCCTGGGGACTTGTCTTCCCCTCTGCAGCAAGGGGTGTCTTCCTGCTTCCACAGGTAAGAGCAGCTAAAGCTGCCCGGTGTCCTGCACCGTTCTAGGCCTTTGTGGAAATGACTGGAGTCCACAGCCCTGAGATGGGCACTGCCCTCGCCCCACTCGTACAGGTGAAGAACCAGGCAGGGAGGCCTTAGGCTAACTTTCTTTCTTTTTTTTTTTTTTTTTTTTAATTGAGAGAGAGGCAAGCACCCTCAACAGGACCCCGTGTCACAATATCCTTCTCCCAGCCAAGATCATGGGCATACGGGCCGACCAGGAACCGAACTGACCTTCCACATGGAGCCACCACTGCTGTGCTGTCACGTCGGCCTCATTTGCTCCCATTTGACAGGTTCTGAAACATTTCCTTCTTTCCTTCACTTGGACCGTGGTGCCAGTATAGTCCCAAGTAACCTTGGCAGGTGGCACATAGGAAGGCCGGGGTCGTGGCATGATGGCTATCCTGTGCCAGGAGTCTCACCTGCTCTGCACTCACACGCTAACCCCGTGGGGGATGATTCCCACACTACAGGCTGGGAACCTGGGGCAGTGGGTGACCAGTCCTCCACGGGCGGTCCATGTTGGTAGGAACCCAGAGCAGGGAGTTCCTGCCGAGCTGGTTGCCTTGTAGCCACGGGCAGCCCAGGAGGTGGGCCTACTCCCATGGCCCAGCAGGGAACGCCAGGGCCTGCCTGCTGCCCGCAGCCCTGGGTCTAGGCCCTGCGCTGCCTTTCACTCACTGGGACGGAATCGTCAGCTGCCTTCTCAGGGCCTGGCCCAGGACTGGAGGGCATCCTGGAGAAATTTCCATGGGGAAAGGAGCAGATTTGGCATCATAGTGTAGTTAAACTGTCTTGGATCATTGCTTGATGGTGCCTCTGGGCCATGGACAGTTAGGAAGAAAGCTCTTCAGAATCAGCCGAAGCCTGCCCTGCCAAGCCTCGTCCCTCAGGCACCCCTGCAGAGCCCAGTCACCTCTGAGGTGTGGCACCACTTCTCCCTTGGCCCTGCCTCCTCCTGTAACCCCCTGGCCCCCAGGGAGGTCTTGTTAGAATCTGGGCCTAACTTGCCCCAGCCGCCTAAATGGAGATCTGAATAATCCCAGTCTAACCACTTTGTACAAAGTTAAAGCTCAGAGGGAACAATGGCCACCCTGTGGTATTTAGCCGGTCTCACCCTGCAGGTGGGTGTGAGTGGCTCAGCTCAGCCTCAACCATCATTCAACCCTTCCCCAAAACAAGGGGGCCCCTTCCAGGATGCGTTCAGAAAGCTAGGGCTTTATTGGCTCTTCAGCTATTTAGTGAACACTCCTTAGCTGAAGACCGTTCCCCATACCCACCTTCCTCCCCCAGGGTTCGAGCCTGGGGCCTTTACCACCTGTGGGAGCCAAGGGGCGGGTGAACAGAGCAAGGGGGTGGGGTGAGTGTTGCCTTGGCACTCCCGCCAAGGCAAGCAAACTGGACAAGGAGCCATGCTTTCATGATGGGCCATTCATACTGGCGAGCTGGCAGCCCTGGGGCTTGCTTTAAGGCATCATCTTCCACCACCTGGAGGGAAAGGGCACCCGGCGAATGTTGGCCTAGGAGCAGAAGTCCCCCATGTCGGTCAAGTGGCAGTCACAGTCCTTAATGAAGGTGCATCTGAAGCCCAGGGGTTCTAGCAAGGGGCACATCTCTCCTTCCAAATAGCAGGTACCTTTGACTTGGGGCCCAAAGGGCTTGGGGATCCCAGGTTCTTGCTCATCACAATCATCTGCCACTATCAGAAAGATGGTTGGTTAGGGCGGGCGAGGCCTGGACAGGATTAGAACCATGGGAGGAAGGCCCCTCACTTTCTCTAAGTAGGGAGTGCCTACAGGTAAATACTGGGAAGGTCGCTGCCTCAACCCTGTGACTGGGCCAGACCCGAGGCTGTACAGAGCACCGTTGTCCAGGCCTGTGTTCACACAGACATCACAGAGTGAAACTGAGCTCACCTTGCTCCACCCTCCAGTGGCTTCTGATACGTTTGAACAGAAAATCATATCCTGCCTGGCCGACACCTGGCTTTGCTGGCTCCCAGCTTCTCTGGTGTTTCTGTCCTGGCCTTCTCGTCCTAAATGTGCCATACTCCTGCTACCTAGTCAGTTTAGCTTATTTGAACGAGACCCTGGAGTCACCACTCAAAGAACAAGCAGTTTATTTGCCTCTTAAAAAAAATTATCAGAGGGTGCCTATGCTCACCAGAGAAGAGAGGCAGAGAGGTGAGAGGGAGAAAGCACCCCCCATGGGGCATGGTCCCATCGCAATCCCTCCTCCATTTTTCCTTGGGGCATTTGGGGCAAGTATGCACATGTGCCCAGGGGTGGGATTTGAACTATGGTTGGCCACGTGGGATTGGCTTCCCTAACCATTAGGCTATGGGGCAAGCCCACTTATTTGCCTTTTCTACCTTTGTTCTCCTGCAGTGATCAAAGGTGCATACCCTACTTCACAGCTGAAGGCGAGGCCAGAGCAGGCCGAGGTTACACGGGGATCAGGAGGGGCCAGGGGACCTCCTAGGGTCCCATTCTTTGGTCTGAAGACATCTGGCCTGTAGGCTCACCTGGGGTAAAAGCTGCGGCCAATGAGGTACTCTCCCTGGGACCTTTGGGCAGGGACACGGTCAGGTTCCTGATGGAGTTCCTGCTGGCCCCTCCATGGTCCTCAATGTACTGGATCACATGATCAGCACCGGGGCTCTGGAAGGAGACCCAGCCTCCAGTCCTAGCCCTAGTTGAGACTCTCCCCATGTCCCCTTCCTTCCCAGAGGCCACCTGGACCCTTCACTTACGCTCCATCACTTCAGAACAGGCCGCAAGCCTGCGAGGTTGGAGTGAGTTCAGATCAGCCAAACCAAGCCCCACACCAGTGAGGATTTCATGAGGAATTCTGAGTTTGAAGGTTTGAGGGGTGTCAAGGACCAAGGAGATTGTCCTGTGGGGTGCCCGGGTGTAGCAGAAGGCCATTTTATTCCTGGAGGAGACGAAAACAGACCATGAAATGATCTCGCTCCAGCAGCTAAGCTTCTTGCCTGTGTCTGGCTCGTCAGCAGCACAGCTCCCTGGACCACTTCTTGGTGGTCCTTCAAAACCCAGCTCAGGTACCATTTCTTCTTTAGAAGCTCTCTCAGACTCCTGTTCTTCAGGTTTCAAACTTGAGTCACTTTGGCCATCAGGTGGTGTAGTGGTTAAGGCGCTGGACTCCCATGTGGCCTACGCAATTCGAACCCTGGACCTGGTGGGTTGATCATCATACCAAGCACGTGTGCATGTGTGGCCAAAATCCCAAGAGGAGAATGGAGGAGAAGGGATTACAACATATCCATCCCCCACCCCAGAGGGTGATTTCTCACTTTCCCTGTCATGCTCCCTCTTCAGCAAGCACACAAACCCTACTGCAAAAACCTAAAAACAAAACAAACAAAAAACCCACACGCATACTTCTCTTTTCTACACCCAGCCCATCAATAAGCCTCGCCTTTACGACAAATGTGTTCCAAGTCAGCTCATCTCTGGTGCCACTCAGGGAGGCTGCCGTGACCCATAGCCCGGCGATGTCTCCCAGCATTTCCTCTCACCTATTCACGTCCCCTTCTAGTCTCAGCCAGAGGGGTCGGTTAGAGACTAAGTCACACCCGCTCGCTGGTCCATACCTGCAGCATCGTCCCATCTCACTCTGGACTTGCTTCTAGTCTTTACCTTGGCTTACCAGGTCCCAAGTAGGTAACGTACCTTGCCTACCTCTGACTGTCTTTAGTCATGTGATCTGGCCACGCCAGCCCTCCCATGCCGTATGTCCTGCCAGTACACCCTACGCTGCAAGCTTCACGCCAGCTGCTCCTCTGCCTGGGGCCTCCGACTTCTCATCTGCCTCCAACCTCAGCCGTGGCAGGGCCAGCTCATTATTTCCTTAAATTTCACTTGAAGTTTTCCTAACTACCCAGATGGCCTAGTTTGATCCAGTAACTCACTATATCGTCTTCTCGTTTTCCGCCTTTAGAGTTTTGCCCTTGCTAAGCAGGTGGAATCGCTCCAGTGCTCTCTCTAGCACTTCGGATGGTGCCTGCAGCGTGCGGTCATCCCTTGAGCACTTGTGGAACACAATGCTCCAGGACTGAGAGTGACCTGGACCTAGTCCTGGCGGGCCCCAGAGGCACGGCCAGCTGACAGCCTACCACAGAGGCCCCAGCCCTCCACGCACCCGGGGGTTAGGGTTAGCCTTCTGTGGTCTTCAACACGAGTACATTCTGGGATGGAAGGAAGCCAGACTCCGGGCTTGATCTCCTAGAGGCTGTGACTTCGGCAAGTCATCTCATCTAAGCCACCACTGAAATCTGAAAAGGAAGCCGCCTCTAGGGGGGCTCACGTTTGCCATGAAGGTTAACCAGAGCCTGTAAGGTCTACCTATGTGGCCCCTACCAAGCTCCCCTGCCCATCCCCCACAGGTGGGCTCCCCAGGAGACCGGTACCTGGAACCACCAGCCCAAGTGACTGGGGCCCTCGCAGACTGATGCTCCTGGCTGTGAGTCTTCTCACTCAGCTCCTCCACGGTGTTCACGAAACCCTGAGCTGCAGCCCTCTGTGCAGAGAGGCCAGCTGTCCTGGTTAGGAGAGGTTCCGCCCCTGCCTAGAGGTGAGCAGAGTAGCTGTCCCCTACCTTGGAGCACAGGCTGGCAGCTCAGAGTCCATCTTGCCACATGTCAGTTAGCTGCAGAGTCAGGTCAAAAAATGCCAGGGTTGACCCCTGCCCTAGGAGCCTGGGACTGCTTGGCCCTACCCTTGGGTCACATTCTATAAATGTGCTTCTACCCCCACCCCAGGCAATTTGGGGACTGCCCCAGGCTCTCTTGCCTCAGCTCACCCAAGGGTATTGGCTGACTCTCCTCTGCGGGAGGCTATGTTTTTCCCCAAGAAGCTTGGTACTCCTTCAAGATCGGCCAACAAGGTTGTGATAGTTGTATGTGGCATGGGTGGGCCTTGAACCCTGGCATCCTAGAGCCATCACACATAGCACCAGGCTCATGGGTCCACAACTGATATCCGCTCCTGGCCGAGGGTAAGCAGTGACACTTGGGGCTGATGTTATGACCACCCATTTCACAAACAGATGAACCCTCAAGAATTGAAAACAGCAAGGTCATGCTATCAGGAATGATCAAAAATTGGTATTCTGGTCTGGTTCTGGGCCCAAAGCTTACATCATTCTTCTAGGCTACTTCTCCAAGGACCATCTTTCTGGGGCCTCTACAGATAAAGTTATGGGGAACCAGCAGCCTAGCAAGGTCTAGAATAACCGGAGGCTGTGTTCTGGGGGAAGGGTGTGTAGCCCTGGTCTTGTAGGTCATTTGTGGCTAAGCTGGGTCCAGCCATGCCTGAATACCACCCTTTACGAAAAATGTGGATGAATTTCCTTGGATTTCAGGGGCTAACTCCTGTGAGTCAACAACTTCCGGTCTTCAGGTTCCAAGACCTACTTTGTCTTTTGTACCTGTCATCAGCAAAATCCATTAGTTCTTCCAAGATTTTACTTTCTCATCCTGAGAGCTGGCATTTCTCTGAAGACCCTACCGCCCCAGCAGCCCTCCCGTGGAAGAGCTCTTTGTATTATCCACCGCAGGGCCTGAAGGAGGGATGGAAGGCTGTCCTGTCATTGTTGCTACACCTAGAATATCTCCCTTCCTTAGACTCCCTGCCCTGGTCATACACGCCCTCGGCCACAGCACACGCTGTGCTCCCATATCGCTCCTTCTCCCGGCCTGCCGTCTCTATCCGGCTTTCCACCATCCTCAGTATCACGCCCATTGGATGATTCACCCGCACCGTGGCCTCTTAGGACCCCAGACTTGAGGAGATCTTTCCTACCCTACCTTAGCCTCCTATCCCACCGGCCACGCCACGTCTAAAATCTCAGTACCTGGTCCCATGACCTCCCCTTCCCTGGTCGCCCCTTCTCTCCAGGCTGGCAGCTTGACCTCTCAGAACCCGGGCCCTTGGCTACTTGGCTTCCTTAGTGATGTTCCCGGCGCCTCTGCCCACCCCACCCGGCTCACAGGAAGAGGGTAGCAGTGATGAGAAGCACCGGGCACAGGCGGCCTGAGGGGCTCTCACCTGCACAGGTACACCTTGGAGGCGTCTGGGTGCTGGAAACAAAGATTCAGGGAGCTACCCAGACACCACTGCATCCTTGAACACCAGGGGCTCCAGAGCTGGCTGCACACCTGCTCCCTCCACTCCCACCCCTGGCCTCCAGCTGTCAGCCCAGCAGCCGCTGGGGCCTCGCCCAGCTCAACCTGCCGAAGATCTTCCCCACCCTCCCACCCTCTGCCTAGCTGTGGGAGAGGCTCTCCCCCACCCACTTCCTAGTCCAAGGACCCCTTGGCTACGGGAAGACATACAGGTTCCTGAGATTCTTCCACCAGGGGGCATAGTGGGACATCAGGCCGGGGAAGCTGGTGGATGGGAACTCTGGTTTCAACTCGAAGCACTGGGGCTGTCTCCTAGGAAAGAGGGACAGATCAGCTGCTGTAGGTGCCAGTCCCCACACCTGAGGGCCAGCCACCTCAGAGTCGGGCTGTGGATTCCAGTGGCCAGCCTGTCCACCCCTGTATCTCTGGTGTGCAGGGCTCTGTGGATGACCAACTCTTTGTTCACAACAAGGGCCGGCTGCTCACCACCACCCTTTGGAGACCACGTGTCAGGAGCTGGGGACTCCTGAAAACACCAGCCATCAGGGTCCTCCATCCAGGCTGGAGACTCACAGGAGGTGGTCCCATGCTTTGACCAACATATCCAACTTCTTCTTTTTTTTTTTTTTTTTGAGAGGTTTCTTTCTTTTTCTTTTCTTTTTATTTTTTATAGGGTGCGTGCACTTGCCAGAAAGACAGAGAGTGACAGAGAGACAGAAAAAGAAATCATTCCCCAGGGGGGATGGTCACGCCGCAATCCCCTCCCCTCCATTCTCCTCTCGGGATCTTGGGCACGCACGCACATGCGCCCAGCGTGACTTTAAGCCACAGAGTCCAGGACTCGAACTGCAGTCGACTGCGTGGGAGTCCAGTGACATAGCCATTATGCCAATTGCTGGTCCTAACACATATCCAACTTCTGAGACCAAACCCTGAAGTCATAAAGGCAAGAAGCTTGGGGAACAGGGTAGGCACGGCGGCCTCACCTGAACACGTTGGATGCTGATGTGAGCTGAGTCAGTGAGAGCTCTCCATCGGGTGGATATGCCCCTGCAGAGGGCTCCTGTGGTTCCAGGCTAAGCCTGTTTCCTTCTAGTTCCTTAGGTCGCCAGGTACAAATCCTGCTCGGAAGAGACCAGAGCAGAGTCGGCCTCATGCAGTGGTCACCTCTAGTTAACTAGACCCCAAGTCTGTCCATTTCCTATCGCCAAAGATCATCCAACTCAAGGCCACCAAGCCTCCCCCACCATGACCACGCAAACTCCTTCCTCCCCCCTTCCCACACCAGCCTTTCTCCTTCTCTCTTCCTGATGTGGCAGCTGTGGGCCCTGCCAAGGGCTGTTCCTGCTTAAAGCCTCCAGGTGGATTCCTATTTTAGGGAACCCGAAATGAGGTTTACCCTAGGCCCCAAATCTGAGAGAGCTGGACACTGCAGCCTCCTCAGCAGAGCTCCTGCAACAGCCCCTGCCAGCTGCCTCTGTGTCCAGTTCTCCTAGCAGGCCAGCAGCTGCTGCTTTGGGCCACAGCAACCCCAGATGTGGTCTGCAGAAATGCCATCTCAGGCTGTGGGGATGCTGGCTATGAAGGGGCGGGGCCAGCAGGGCACATGGCTGCTTCTAGCCCACCTGGAGGCCTCTTCATTGGTCCGAAGCCAGGCCTCATGGGGGCGAGCTGGAAAAGCTTCAGTCTCTCACCAGGACCCTGGAATTCCTCGGCACACAGACACGGCTCTCCCTACCTGACTTCAAGCTGGACTATGGCTAGCCACTGCTCTGCCCAGGGGCTGCTGCAAGCCCAGGGCCTTCTATTGATTGGGGACCCGGGCTCCCCATGGTTGCTCTATCCAAAACTGATTCACAGGGTGGGAGAGGAATAGCAAGGGTCCCTGTCCACTTGTCACCAGCCCCTGCCACCTGTCTCTGGGGTCTATTCTCATGTCCTTCTTTTGAAGCAGAGCTGACATTTCACTGTGGCCAGACCATGACAGTCAGAGGCCTATGAACTAATTTGCACCCTTACAACTCTTTGAGGCAGGTGCTCATTAGACCGACAAGGTTGGAGGAAGACCAGAGCCTGTGACGATGTGTAACGGCGACTTTACCTGCAAGGCCTGGCCCACCCCTTTGTCCTCACAGGGTGGCCCTGCTCCTGCTCAGGTCTTAGCTCAGCTACTTCTCAGCCTCCCTCCCCATTCCTGCTTGGTTTTTGGCTGTCTGTCCATCCAACCCGGCAGGCTTTGAGAACCGGTAGCCTGTCTGTCCTTCCAGAGCTGATCCGCAGGCAGAGTAAATACTGACGACTTGGGCCGAACGTTCTCCTCCCTGCCACGTATCACAAGGCCTGGGGGAGGGCAGGTGCCCTTTTTGCTCTTCGTTGGCACTGCTTGGCCATCTCATTGTTCCTCAAGAATCCTAGTCCCTTTGAAGCTCGTGCTGCCAGCTAATGCCACCTGCCCCCTCCGTGCAACCGCCTGCCCCCCTCCCCACCCTCCGTGGAGTGTTCCAGCACTGGCTTGCCTCCATCATTGTTGGCATCTGACACCACAGACCAGACCGCCCAGGAGTCCCACTCTCTCTTCATTGACCCTACGTCAATGAACCCCAAGAGACCAGGTGGCCTCTTCCCGGTTACACAGTTTTAAGCTATGACATAAGATGGATCAGCCCGGAGAGGGTATGTGACCCTGGAATCTGTCTACCAAGGGGGTAAGAAGCCAAGTCCAAGGAAAGGCAGCCTCGCTCTCTGCGAAGGGCACGTTCTTGGTCTTGTCCCTGGGGTAGCCCATGCTGGCAGGGCTGCAGTTCACAAGCAGAATGGCGCCCCAACTGCTGGGACCCCAGATGTATTTTTTCTGCACATAGTAGGAACATTAGCTCGGAAGAAGCCCCGTCAGCCCTCTCCTCCTCAGATGCCACCTCACATCAGGCGCAGCCAAGCTCCTGTCTAGGGACTCTGGCACCTGTGGGGTAGGGCTTGTGAGGTCAAGAACCTCGAAGGACAGGAAGGGAACACCAGGTACGGGCACTAAGAGGAGGGGAGAAAGCTGGCTACGGGTTACTGGTTACCTACAGGGAAAGAGGCAAACTGGGAGAGACTCGTCCCACCTGCCACCATCCCAGTGTTCTAGGTGACCACACGGCCAGGCTGGGCCAGATCCAAGATAGACCTGGCACCATCGTCCTAGGTTTTTGAATAAGCCAGACACAGAATTCACCATTCTGACCTGTGTCACGGTGATTTCACTTCAGACACACTTTGGAGGCCAGATTAAGTCAGTCTGGAGCCAGCTCTGACTCATGGGCCCCCGCCCACACTTTCACCAGCAGCCTCACCTTAGCCTCTTTGTCACTTGCCGTCTCGACTTGCCCATTGTGGTAGATGTCCACCTCCAGGGGGCCTTCTAGAAGGAGAGGAAGGTTGTCTCAGCTGCCAAGGCCTGCCAGTCGGGGCTTCGGCTGTAGGTGATCCCTGGGCTGCCCGTGGCTGGTGTCAGGACCATCCGGCCTTTCCACGTACTGTCGGTTTAGAAGCAAAAAGGCATCTGCTCCTCCTGCATAAGCCCGAGGACATCCAAGTAGTCACATGTGCAGCCTGGCCTCCGAGAGCTCACGAAACCCAACCACTGTGGTCATAGTGCCGTCTTACGCCTCCTAGACTCTGCCCAGGTTACTACTGTTTGAACAGTCTACCTCCCTAAACTTTTAGAAGATTCTTTTCATTTTAGGATGTAGTGGATAGAATTCTGATTCTAGTAATGGCACAATAGCTTGTATTGAGCTCGCCCTCCTGCAGATAACAGCTATAAACTAAAGATATAGGGGACAGCAGGTAAGGCACTGGATCCCACGTGGCCAACCACAGTTCAAGTCCCAGATCTGGCAGCTTGAAAAATCGTGTTGGGCATGTGTGTGTGCGTGCCCCAAATCCCCGAGAAGCAGATGGAGGAGAAGGGATTGTGGCATGGCCAATCTCCCTGGGGAGTGATGTCTCTGCTTCTCTCTGGTGAGTGCACATGCTCTATAGGAAAATCTAAAAAAAAAAAAAAAAAAAAAAAAAAAGAAAGAAAGAAAAGAAAAACAAAGAAAGAAAAAAAGATATAAAAGGATTTTATACATAGCAATTCTAAGCCCCTTTAAACTGAAGGATTCAGGTTCCTTCCCGAGTCTCCATCTGGAAGCCTCTCCCACTGCCTTATCAGACCACCTCCCACCCCTCCCACCACATGACTGACCACCACATGGCTTTCCCATGGTCTTTGTTGTTCATGACATCTGCCGTCCACCAGGCTAGGTCCCACCTGGGCTGTCAGGGCCATGAGCATAGACCCCGTTTGCAGTACCCTTGGCATCTGGCATGCAGGGGTCTGCTATGAGCCAGCTATGTTCGAAGACCTTAGGATGTGGTGGTGTGCAAGACAGAGGCTCGTCTTCTTGAACCTCGCACCAGCGTCTGTGTGTGAGCAGGGGGACGGAGCCATCCCTCCTGAAGTTACAGGTGCCGTGGGAAACGGGAAAGGAGAGCTGGAGCTGTTTTTTGGTTTTAGATAACCAGGGAAGTCTTCTGAGTTGAAATCTGAACAGAGATTCAAAGGATGTAAGAAGATGACCTGTGTCCACATGTGGGGAAAAGCCATGAGAGGGAAGAAGTGTGAGGTGGCAAGTTCAAGGGTCAGAGAAGTCAACAGAGCCTGGACAGAGTGAGCCAGAGGAAGAAGAGTAGGCCACGGGGTCAGAGTTGGGTCGGGAGGGTGTCACGTAGGCTTTATGGTAGTGGCTTTGGCTTTACTCGTGGTAATAGGGAAGCAGCGGGGAGGCTTTGAGCCAAGGAGAGGTTCTCTGACATCCTTCCAGAGATGTGCCCCTCCGCTCTGCTCCCCTCCCCTCCCCCAGATACCAGATCTAGACTGGGCTGCAGGAGGGTAGGGGTGGGAGCAGCAAGCCCTACTGGGAGAGCTGGGCAGTGATTCAGGCAGCAGGGCGTGAGGCTTTGGACCAGGGAGAGAGCATCAGAAACAGCAGGTTACTGGATTCCAGTCCAACTTAGGGTAATGCCGACACAAGCCATGGATCCACCAAGGCAAGGGTGTTACCAGGTTACCAGCCTGAATGGTGAGAAGGATGGAGCCACCCTCTACTGTGATGTGAAAGAGACCAGGAAAGGGGCCAGCAGGTGGCGTGGTGGCTGCGGGTGCTGGATTCCCACATGGCCAGCCATGGTTCAAGTCTTGGACCTGGCAGCTTGCTTTCTTGCTTTCCATTTCTCTCTCTCGTCAAATTAAAAAAGTAATAGCAAACGGCATTAAATAAATAATTTTTTTTTTTTTTTTTAAAAAGACTACTAGAAAAATAGGGCCTGAGGTAGAGAAAGAGCGTTCGACTTTGATACAGTAGGTTTGGGATGTCTCAGACAGTCAAGAAATGGTGCTGATTGCACAGTGTCTGGATTTACGGGAGGTGACGGGGTGCCGGGGTGTTTAGGGAGTGGCCCACCTACAGATGACAGAGTCCCAGGACTGGCCACCTGAGCCCCAGAGCACTTCACTGAAGAGAGGGAAGCAGATGAAGGGTCCAGCAAGGGACTCTGGGAAGGAGCGGGTGTGGGTGAGGGAGTGAGAGCAGGATCCCTGAAGTGTCTCCACAAAGTTGTTAAGGACAACCCGCCTGTTAAACACTGCCGAGAGGTCGAGAAAGAGGAAAAAGGAGCTGACTCCTGAACGCAGTGAGAAGTTAGAGTCCTCGATAAGAACACTTGGCAGGTAGCCAAGCTGAGTAGGTCCAAGAGAAAAGGAGGAGAGGCCGAGGACACGCTGATATGCCTGCGAAGGAGCAGAGGCGCGGGGTGGAGTGGTTTTTTTTTTTGGAGAGGTTTTCACTATAGGGCGCATGCGCTCGCCAGACAGACAGAGAGAGACAGAGAGACAGAAAGCGAGAAATCACCCCCCCAGGGGGGATGGTCACGCCGCAATCCCTTCTCCTCCATTCTCCTCTCGGGATCTTGGGCACGCACGCACACGCGCCCGGCGTGAGTTTTAAGCCACTGGGTCCGGGACGCAAACCGCGGTCGACTACGTGGGAGTCCAGTGACATAGCCATTATGCTAACTGCTGGTCCCAACGAGGGTGGAGCTTAAGGACAGCACATCACGAGGTTCCAGGGAGCCGGTTACAGCTTGCTCCTGGACTGGTGGGAATGATCCGGGAGAGGAGAGCGGAGACGGGCAGTGGCTCCTTACATCAGGCAGCTCAAGGAATGCTCTTGAGGGAGAGCGGAAGATCTGGAGAGACGCAGAAGGTGGGTTGCAGCCCAGACGCAGCGACTGTAGCAGGAGGAGGCAGACGTAGGCACCAGTGGTGAGTAGGTGGGCAGATGAATGGAGCACGTGGAAGTTCTGGTTGCTTCTCTCCCCAGAAAATTAGGCCAGCAGTGAGGGGGGGGTGGCAAAGTAGTGACTGAGTTTCAAAGAGGGAGTGTGAGCAAGGATCTGGAATAAACCATGCAGGGCCCGTGGGCGACACCTCACTACGGGGTCCCCCTCCCAGCTCTCCATGCACTTGCAAAGCCTGACCTCCTCTCCAGGGGTGGGCTGGGCCCCAGGCGCCTATTGGGAGGCCACCCGCCAGTGGAACCTCCTCATTGGGCAGATAGTATGAGATTAAGACCTGCGGAGACACAGCCCAGAGCCCAGGGGGCAGGGGGCAGAGGGCAGGAGCAGAGCTCTGGGCCACGTACCTGAGTTTAGGCATGTGACCTGGGCCTCATTTTACAGCTCCTAAGGTCACCCTGTGGGGGACTAGGAGACCCTCGCACTAAGGGAGAATACACCCCCCGACCTTTATGATCCGCCAAACCCCGCTGACCTCTTCACATTCAGGCTCTCAACAGCCCATCCAGCTGGGGTATATACCACGAGGGTGGGCGGACTGGAGGCTCGCCTTGTACCATGGAGGCAGAGAGGAGGGACACGGGGATTTAAGATCCAGGCTACCCAGCTCCAGGCCCCAGGCTCAGCCTCCTCACTACCCCACACTCCCGGGATCCCACCCGACACCATGAGGGGTCGTGGAGAAATGGGCCGCTGCAGGCTTAAGCTGCCCGCTCAGAAGGACGGGGGATGCCAGGGTGGGACAGGAACTGGAACTCAGCTTTCCTGTGTCCCACGCCAGCCTCCATTTCCAGAGGGGTCTTTATACTTTAGTCAGAGGCTTGCTTCTCAGCCGCTGGCCCTGACAAGAGGTCTTCGTCATGGAGCAGAGCCTGGCCGCTAGTGGGAGCCACACTCACTCCTAGGTGGTCACGCTCGCACTCTGCCAGCCAATCCAGGTGGTTCGGGGCCAAGCGCTGGGCAGAGACGATTCTCGGGCAGCCCGGGCCTGGTGGGCACATCATGGCTCTAGTTCTTAGCTGTAGGGTGCTCAGTTCTCATGCAGGTGCACTGCTTGCCTCTCAGGGAACTGACTGCCCTGGGCGTGGAGCATATACGGGCATATGTGCCATCCCAGCTACACCTCCACTGTCACCAGCAGGGACCACGGAAGGCTCTGCTGCTGTGAACACCTCACCCCGAACTGCTTCCCCGGTCTCACCCCGCCCACACTGGAATCGCCTGGAGAGCATGAAACGATAGGGTTGTTGGAATTGTCATGACGCATTGTTGCAGAGAAACAGAAAAACATGCCATGACTTTGCCGACAACCTAATAAATGCCAGGTCCTACTGCCAGGAGTCTGATCTAACTAGGGAGCGGGTCTGAGCACGGTGAGTCAAATCTGCAGCCGAGGCTGTGCACCACCACGGCCACCTGTCACCATGAGGCCAGCGTGCTCTTTCACCCCACTAGGGGGACAGCCTGCCCAGGACAAAGAGCACAGGGCTTGGGCTCAAGTCCTGGATCTACCTGACTCTAGTTATGCGGTTTAGCTTTAGACACAGCAATCTGGGCCTCAGCTTCCTCATCTGTAAGAGGAAGGGAGAGGCCAGCCCCCTGAGATGGGAGCCAAGATACCGAGTATAGTGCACGCATTTGAGACAGGTTAGCGTTTCGGTTTCTTCAGGGTACCCACGTCCAGAAGAGCTGCCTTAGCCCAAAAGCCCATTGAGTCACATCTCCGAACATTTCATTCCAGACTCTGACAGCAGCCAGATCCCAGCAGGCACAGTGCCCCCATCAGGAGTGCACACGGCAGAGACGGACACACTTAGCCGGAATGCCTGTTTGTGGATTACCCTCGGGCAGGGCATGCCCTCACTTGGTGCCTCGGTTTCTTCATCTGTAAAATGGGGCCGACAAGTGCCCTCTTCACAGGTTCATTGCAAACACTGAATAAGATCAGAGACACGCAGAACACGGACCACGTTTTGCAGACTCGGGGCTCAGGGAACACCAGCTGTCAGGAGCGAGAGCTCGTCCCCGGAGTTGCCCCCTTGGCTCCTCGCCAACCCTACCTTGTCCTCACTCCCAACAGCGCTGGGTGATGTCATCTTCACCAGCGCGTACGTGGGATCAACCAGGGGCCACCAGGCCATGACGTCCTCCTTCAGAGTAATGACTGTACTGGGGACACTGATCGAGACCCCCAGCGAGCCATGGATGGTGAAGGACTCACACTTGAGTGAGGGGCACCTGGTTTGCCCGACAGGAGACAGACTTGGGCCACAAAGGCTCACTTTCTCCGCCAGGCTGGCGGACGTGGTGGAGGCGGCCTCCATGTCCTCACTGTCCTGCCGGTCAGGTTTCGAGGTCCTAACCCAGCTGTGGCCTTCCTCCTACTGCCCACTCCCCCTGCTGTCCTACGACGAGCTCCAGCCCAGACCCCACCCTCCCCACTGAGGCTCTGCAGGTCACATCTACATCTCATCTAGGAGCCCCCAACCCTCAGCCCCCAAGGAGCCACAAGGGGTTCTTATAGGGGAAGAAAACAGGGCCCAGACCTCTGGAGGTCAGCACTGGAACCGAGGAAACTTGGCCGCTGTGCACAAGTCACCTCCACAATGAGGCTTCAATGTCGGAGCCTCCCTGCCTGCCCCTCACGGCCAGCTAGAGGGCAGCCTCACCCCTGTTTCACAGACACCGGGACAGAGAGCCAAGGCCCTTGCCCCTATAGAGCCCACAGCCAGTATGGAGTGGCCGGGTGGTCCTCTAAAGACCCTCCAGGCGGGGCAGGACTACAAGATGCAGAGAGGAGAGTAACCCCAGTTCCCATGGGCAATGGCACCCCCAGAGCTTCACCTGCTTAGAATGCAAGCTGATTTCTGTGCCCAGCGCACAGATAGCATGGGGAGCGCTATCAGGGACAGGTGGATGATGCTCTGTGAAGATGTGGCTCGGCCCTCTGAGTGGACCACCCTCAGGCCTGCACCACTGCCTCCCAGCAGTGATGGGAGATAAACCGAGGCTTGCCCTGCCCTCCCTGCTATGCAGACAGAGCCTCTCTGGGCCGACCCTTTATTAAGGGGCTGGAGGAGAGGGCTTCTGCAGCTGTCCAGGTGTGATGGATTTTCTCTGTTGAGGCTCCTGGTGCTTGTGAAAGAGGAGGAGGTCAGAGCAGTGGGGTCGGAACCCTTCATCATAACCTGTTAGGCAGCTCCTGCCTGCAGATGGCAGACCTGGGACCGTGAGGCTGGCTGCTTCGAGACTGACTTCAGCCGGCAGCAAGGAGGGCTCTGGGAAGCAGGTCCTGAGATGGGCAGTGCGGCCAGCCGGAAGCAAGCTGTCAGTAGCAAATACCTGAAGGGGCAGGAGGCAGCCTGTGCAGCATCCTCAGGTTCCAGGGCTTCAGTTTTCCTGGAAATTGATGTGGAGAGTGCTGACTGGTGTTTCTAAACACTCTGGTGGTTGCAAAAATTACCAGGGGGTCCTATTATCGTGCATTCCTGGGCCGGCAGGTCTTGGGTGTGATCCGGGCACACGCATCCATCCCATCCCCGGGTGACTCGGGCGAGCTCCTTGCTCACAGCTGTGTCAGCTGGGGCGGGGGGCATAGAGGACCTGCAACCGTGGGTGGAAGGAATGAATGGAGGGGTGTCTGCTGAGCCAGGCTCAGTGGCTGCTGTCCATCTCAGCTGAGCCCACAGGGAAAGGAAGTGGAACTCTTGCTCTGGCTCAGGACACTCACCCGCCTTACTCTAATGTCATTTGGTGTGCTGAGTCTAGGTTATACTAATTCTTGAACAGGTACCGCCTTTTCATGGTCCCAAGTTCAAAAAAGTAAAAGGGACCCACAACAACCTCCCCCAGCCTCCCCGCCCTATTCCTTACCACCTGTGTGTGACGCAGACAGTGTCTCCGTTTCTGTGTCTTTTCAAACAACTCTTACACATGACCAGGCCAGTACATATGTGAGTCCTCCCCGGCCGCCTTTTTTTATGACAGAGTATGAGAGAGAGAGACAGAGAGACAGAGAGAGAGAGAGAGAGAGGGCACTGAGCTCCCCAGGGCCTGCTCATGTGATTCCCTTCCGTCAGGCCCTGGGCACTTACCCACTGTATTTCGGGTTGACTCGGCCAGGGATTTGGACCGTGGCCGTACTTGGGATCCTGGGCTCCGTGGGATCCGGCTTCTCCTGAGCATGCATTTCCGCTGCACCGGCAGCCCCCCCCCCCTTACGTAATGGGAACTTGTGCCACATAGTAACCCATGCCGTGTGTCCTCCCTCATGGCGCAACTGGGAGAGAAGTTCCTGCTGTCGGTATGTGAAGAGCGCCCTTTCTCTCTGCAGCCGTGCGCTCTGGACCATGACGTGTGGAAGCGTGTGTTTTGATCCTTTTGCTGTGACCCACAGACCCACGTAACAAGCACAGGGGCCATAGTCCTGGGACTGGGTACTGACTGAAGCTGCTTGGTCAGCCAGGCTTGTTAAATTCAGGACGTGAAATAAGAAATCCCCTCCTTGGAGATTTTAAGCCCTCTGCATCCCTGTGAAGCATGGCTCTGTTTAAGTTGTCTTGGAGGCGGGGGATTGGCCAGGAGAACCCTAAACCCTAACCCTCCAGCTGGATTAAAAGTAGCGACATTAGGCAGGCAAGAGGTGCCCTGCGTGTGCTCTCAGTGAGACTCACCCCGAAGCCTCACCCCTCACGCACAAGCTGCCAGTGGTGGGCTGGAGGGAGGGTCACCGGGGGTTGGCTCTGTGTGCAGGAGGACAGCCCGGGAGCTCTGGCCTCCACCCTTGGAGGTGGATTTGTACCAGGGCCTGTCTAGGCACAGTGGAGAAGGACGGAGCTTCCCCTTCAGCCTGGTCAGGGGAACTCCTCTGGGCATGAAAAGGACTTGGGGAGACCTTGAATGGGCCCTGCTCCTCCTCTAGAGGGCTTCCCGCTGTCCTCTGACTACTCGGCACTCACCAGCGAGCCAACAAATTCTTATGGCACAAATGTCTAAATGACCTCCCCCGGTCCCCAATAAAAAGATAACCTAGGGGGTTTCCCTGGGGCTATCCTACTGAACCATGGGGTTTATAATCATCAAGTAACCTTACATAGTCATTCTTGGTGTTGGGGGTGGAGAGGCTGGTTCCAAGACGCCTGAGGATACAAAAATCCCAGGATGCTCAAGTCCCTTACACAAAATGGTATCATATTTGCATATAACCTACATAAATCTTTTTTTTTTTTTTTTGGAGAGGTTTTTGCTATAAGGTGTGTGTGCTCGCCAGAAAGACAGAGAGAGACAGAGAGACAGAAAGTGAGAAATCAACCCCCGGGGGGATGGCCACGCCACAATCTCTTCTCCTCCATTCTCCTCTTAGGATCTTGGGCACGCACGCACATGTGCCCGGCATGAGTTTAAACCACCGGGTCTGGGACTTGAACCGCGGTTGACTACATGGAAGTCCAGTGACATAGCCATTACACTAACTGCTGGTCCCGACATCTTTCCACACATGCTACGTGACCTCTGGTTACTTACAATGCCTAACGTGATGCACGAGCTATCTGGACAGCTGCTGTGCTGTATCGTTAGAGCATAGAGATGAGGACATAGTCAGACTGAGTATTTTCAGTCCCAGGTTGGTTGACCTCTAGGATACAGCATCTGAGGATGCAGAACCCACAGAGGTGGAGGCGGGCCATATTGATTCCCATGTCCTTAATACATGTAGAAGATTCTTCCTTGGCAACTCACCATGTTTTATTTTATTTTCGCTAGAGAGCCTGTATGCTCACCAGAGAGAGACAGGCAGGGAAGGAGAGGAAGGAAGTGCCCACAGTCAGGTATAATCATGCCACAACCCCTTCTCCTCCACATCTTCATTCTGTTGGGATTGGGGGCACACATGCCTGCCATACTTTTCAAGCTGCGAGGGCCAGGATTCAAACCTTCTGGTTGGCCATGTGGGATATGGGCCCCTTAATCTCTAGACCCTTCGTTCTGTTGATTGCATCCTTCAATGTGCAAAAGTTTTCAAGTTTCATGAAGCCTCATTGTCTTTTTCTTTTGTTGCCTGTGCTTTCGGTGTTACAGCCAAGAAAACCTGGCTAAATCTGGTGTTATGAACCTTTTCCCTTAGGTTTCCTTCTAAGAGTCATCTGGTTTTAGGTCTTACATTTGGACCTTTGACCCATGTTGAGTTAATTTTGTATATGGTGTAAAGTAAAAGTCTAGCTTCATTCTTTTGCACATGGATATCCAATTTTCTCAGCACCATTTGTTGAAAAGACTGCCTTTTTCCCCATTGAATGGTCATGGCACCCTAATGGCTCCCAGTTGACCACATATTTGAGGGTCACCTTTGGGCTCTCTGTACACTGCTTTGATGACTGTAGCTTTGTAATATGTTTTGTCTTTCATGCTAGAGAGAGAGAGTGTGTGTATGCATTTGTGCAGGTGCATGTGCACATAAGAGAGAGAGAAAGAGACAGGGGAGAGAGAGAAGAGAGAGAAAGGACTGTCACCAACAGGGCCTGGCCACGTGGTAATCTTTTCTTCAGTTCTCCCTCCCATCAGGATCCTGGTATATAAGCCACCGGGGCCAGGGCTTGAACCCTGGTCAGCCACGTGGGAGCCAGCTTCCTCTGACAGTGCTTAGCTGCACTGTGGGACCAGCCCTGTGAGGATGTGTGAGAGCAGGGGTCTTGCTGTCCTTCTTCCCACCATGGTTGGCTCTCCGTGACCAGCGTGAACGACAGGACCTCTAGGTGTCTTCTGGGCATCTTAGACTCTATGGCATCAATTGTGAAGACTGCAGGCCATCAGGTTTTAATTTCTACAGAGAAATCTGACACCCTCTGTCAGGGCCGTAAAAGACAATATACAAAGAGGGCCCTGGGGAGACAAATTACTTCATTCCACAAAAATCCCTCACTCCTGTTATGTGCTGTGCCTGGTTCTAGGCGGCCCGCGGTCTAGCATCGAAAGGACGAGACAAGCGCCTGCCTCGTGGTGCTTTCAGACTAGAGGAATGGAAACCACATTTGGAATAGGGAAAGAAAACAAAAGGCCATCTGGGTGCATTAGTTGTAACAACCAAACCCTACGTCACTCCGAGTTCTTGCATTGTCTGCCTGTGCCTTCTTCTCAAAGGACGAAGGGAATGGAAAGGAAATTCTTTTTTTTTTAATTATATTTTGAATTTGATCAGAGAGAAAGGGAAAGCAAGAAAGCAAGCCTCCAGGTCTCGGACTTGAACTGTGTTCGGGTCCCACCTTCCCCCTCAGGGCTTTGTAAACACCCCTCTGTGGACCTTGCTCCCTGTAGCATCTGCCCCTGTAATCTATCTACTTTGTATGATTTCTTTTTTCGTTTTTTTTTTTTTTTTTTTTTTTTTCTTTTGGAGAGGTTTTTGCTTTAGGGTACGTGCGCTCACCAGAACTCCCATGTAGTCGACCGCGGTTTGAGTCCCAGACCCGGTGGCTTAAACTTACGCCGGGCGCATGTGCGTGCGTGCCCAAGATTCTGAGAGAGGAGAATGGAGAAGGGATTGCAGCGTGACCATCCCCCCTGGGGGGTGATTTCTTACTTTCTGTCTCTATGTTTCTCTCTGTCTGTCTGGCGAGCGCATGCGCCCTATAGCGAAAACCTCTCAAAAAAAAAGATCTCCTCTCGGGATCTTGGGCACGCATGCACATGTGCCCGGCGTGAGTTTAAGCCACTGGGTCTGGGACTCGAACTGCGGTCGACTACATGGGAGTCCAGCAATGTAGCCATTACGCCAACTGCTGGTCCGATTTCATTTTTTCTTATGCAACATGCATACAGAGGAGTGTATGTCATAGGTGCACATACATTAAAACGAGTAATCAAGCCAATACCCAATATCTCAGGGTGTTCACCTGGTGGCTCTGTGGGACATGATCTTTTTGTTTGTTTGTTTGCTATAGGGCTCTGTATACTCACCAAAGAGAGTATGGCCATGCTGCCATCACTTCTCCTCCGTTTCTCCCCCAGGATTTTGGGCATGCACACATATGTGCCCAGTGTGTTTTTCAAGCCACTGGGTTCAGGACTCAAACCACACAATCAGCCATGTGAGACCCAGCCACCTTAACAACCATGCCACTTGACTGGCCTGAAAACCTGATTTCAATGCATCTTTAAAAAGAGGTGTGTAGTAGAACATTCACTTTCAGGAAAAAATAAATAAATAAAAAGAGAAGTCACCAGGTGGCATCGTGGTTAAAGTGCTGGACTCCCATATGGCAGACACAGTTCGAGGCTCAGACCCGGTGGCTTGAAACTCACACTAGACAGGAGTGCGTGCATGCCCAAGATCCCAGGAGAAAGGAGGAGAAGGGATTGCGGTGTGACCATCCCCCAGGGGGTGATTTCTCACTCTCTCTGTCTTCCTGTCTCTTCAGCAGCCCATGCACACATGTCCCATAGCAAAAATCTCACTTAAAAAAAAAATAAAAACAGATATGCCTGGCCCTCAGGGAACTCCATGCTCGTCTCTCCTCCTTCCCTCTCTTCCTGGAAAGGTTCCATGGGAAGCTTAGAACCAGCTAGGATCACCCAAGATGTTAGAGGCCAAGTGCATGCCTGGGAGCACAGGCACAGCAGACACACTGGTCCCCCACGCCCTGGGAGCACGCTGGAGTCGCAAACAATCCATTTACCCAGGACAGATGAGTGAATGAACGAGTGATAGAAATGGTATCTTGACCTCACGTATGAACTGTCTCTTTAAAAACGTTTATTGTAGCTTCTCAGAGCAGAACTGAGTTTGCAATGGCAGGACCATCTTGGCATCGTCATAGGGGGACCCTGGGACCTGGGGCACAGGAGAAGAAAGCAAGCCACTGCTGGGAGGGTCGGCCACCTCGGGGAGCCGGAATATCCCCCAAGGGCTCTTGTCGGGCCACACTGCAGGGGACTAGCAATATCTCTGGCCAGGAGGATCGCAGGGGAGAGGCCACCTGGGGAGCGGACTCAGGGCACCATGTTCCACCACTTGAAGGAGAAGGGCTTCCGGCGCACGTTGGTGCCGCAGTGCACCTCCCCGTGTCGAACGTGGTAGCTGTAGAAGTCGTCGACGAAGGTGCAGTGGAGGCCCAGCGGCTCCAGCAGGGAGCGCACCTTCTCCTCCAGGCAGCAGCGGCTGTTGATGATGGGCCCGAAGGGCTTGGGGATGCCCAGGTGCTTCCCCAGCACCAGCATGTTCACCTGCGGAAGAGCAAGGTCCCAGGTCACAGGCAGCCACGTGCAGCCTGGACCACCACCCGAGTGTCCTTCTCTGACCTTCAGAAACAACCCCACTTTATAGATGAGGAAACTGAGACCCAGGCGGCTTGAAACTCACACTAGACACTCTTCACTCTAAACAAAATCTTTTGTAGTACCTGAATGCTCCGAACCGCTGGATTTGAGGCACTGCCTCGGAACCTCAGGGCCCTGGGGAACCCAGTTTGAAAACCACCGTGCTAGGACCTGCTGGCTTCCCCCTGAACTGTCATCCCAGCCCTGATAGGAGGGTGGCTGAGGGACTCCAAAAGAATTGGGTGAAGTTTCTGCCTGGGTATTTTTTGAAGAGTGGAAGCGACAGGGCAGATGGAGGTGAAATATAGTGGAGAACATGGAGGCGGTACTTGGGGTCACCATTTAAAGTTCTCAGCAAAGGCAGGATCACTCTTGCGTCCACCCTTCCATAGGGCGAACCCCACTCAGCCCAGGCAGTGCCAGCCTCACCTCTTCAGAGAGGCCCTCCTAGACCCCCTAGTCGAAGGTGCTGGCCCATGCGAATGGCCTCTGGTGCTTACCGCACCCTGGGACACCCTGTCTGGGGATGGCCCCTGCCCCCACCTCATCCCCCGGCGGGGAAGTGACAGGCAGCAGAGAAAGGCTCCTGCCCGACCTCTGACTGCAGGGAAGTGGCTGGGTGGGGGTCCAGCTCCTGGCTCTGAAGCCGAGCTCTACACCCCATCTCCCGACAGCTGTGTGTTCTCGAGCCTTCTCTGCAAAGCAGAGTAAGGGTGGATGAGACTCCCAGCCCGGCTGTGAGTACCAGAAGGTGCCCTATAAGCTGCACAGGGCCAGGCGCATCCCGCGGTGAGGAGAAGCAGGCCTCCTGCACCGGCCCCAGAGCCCGGCTGGCCTCTCAGCTCCCCCCTGCAGCACGGGGTGTTGACGGCCATCGACAGAACGGGCCCGTCCCTGCGCACCATGTTTGGGAAAAAGGCTTCGGCTTTGAGGGCTGAACTCCCCATGAGCTTGAAGAGCTGGGGGACGTCGATGATGTCGCAGTCATCCAGGCCCAGCTCCCGCTTCAGCACCTCGCGGTTCCAGTCGATGCAGCCCTGGGGAGAGGGGAGCAGCGGGGGGGGGGGGGGGGGGGACTGCTGGGCTTCCGTCCCAGGGGAGGGCCAGGGCCAGGTCAGGGAAGCCATGACGGGGCTGCCAGGCTCCTTGGCACAAAAGGGCGATTAGCCGGTGCTCGGCGACCTTCTCCCCTCTGTCCCCCCGGCTCTGCTCCGCGCCGAGCCAAATGCAGCTCGAGGACGGCTCCTGCCTTGTCCCTCGGCTACAGGGCAGGGTGGCTGGGGCATCTCCTGAGTACTCGGACTAGTACCTCCACGTAGGAATTCTGCTCTCTCAACTTCTTGTTTGACAGGATGTCCTTGATTTTCTGCTGTTTTTTACCTGTCATGGAGAAAACAGAACAAAACAAAAGCCAGTGAATTCAGAGACCAATTTCCCTCTTCCCGGCAGGTACAGTGGGCCTCAGCGTGGCAATGGGACCAGCAGGTGCATGGTGGTTAAGGCACTGAATCCCACATGGCCAACTCCACTGTTCAAGTCCTAGACCCAGCAGCTTGAAAAACATGGCAGGTGTGAGTGCACACATGCCCCAAATCCCAAAAGGAGACTGGAGTAGGGATTGTGGTGCGCGTCCCGGGGGTGATTTCTCACCTTCCCCACCCCTCCCTGGCAAGCGCATGTACCCTATAGAAAAAAAATCTAAAAAAAAAAAAAATTAAATAAAGTGGGAGGCAACAGGTGGCATAATGGTTAAGGTGCTGGATTCCCACATGCTCAACTGCAGTTCAAGTCCCGGACCTGGCAGCTTGAAACATGCTGAGCACATGTGCGTGCATGTCCAAAACCTCAATAGGAGAATGGAGAAGGGATTTTGGCATGGCCATCCTCCAGGGGATGATTTCTCACTTTCTCTCTGTCTCTCTGGTGAGTGCACCAAGCCCTATAGCAAAAATCTCTCTCTCAAAAAAAAAGTTATTCCCACTCGCTTAGATTCTCTCATCTCCAAATCTCCAAAGAGATCCTGTTTAGAGAGGAAGAAATGGGTCTGCCCGTTGCCCGATACCACACAACACACCACAAACACTAGGGGAGAACTCCCAGCCTTGGAGGCTTCCCACCTCTGACCCCGGCCCATATCTTTTCCTGAAAAGATACCTTATCTGCCCCAGCCAGACACACCTTCCTCATGCTGCAGACACTCCTGCTTTCTCCTTTGTGCTCACTGCTCCTCTGTCTTCAGTCTCTCCCTTTCTCTCACCTCACCGCTCCATCTGCCTAGCCAATTCCTGCTTGTCCTTCATGTGCCTGCTTGGCCTTTGCCTCCTCCAGGAAGCCTTCCCTGAGCTCCACCCAGATGCCCCAGAGGCCCCATGTAGTAGTTAAGCTGTGGGCATGCTGGAGGCTTTTGTGTGGCCGGTGTCAGGCCGACCCGGTGCCTGGCACATGGTGGGTGCTCAGGAGGTGTCTGTAGCCTGCATGGCTCCATCTGGAGAGAGGAGACCACGGGAAGGCAGAGGAAGGTGCAAGGATGGCACAGCATGGCCAACTTACTCACGACGCCTTCGAACAGCACGGCCTCCCCGTGGCCCTCGGCCTGCAGCTCCTCGAACAGTCTGTAACAGGACCTGGGGCTGGCCAGGAGCAGCCGGAAGCCCTGGGGGCAGAAACACTGGGATCAGGGGGTTTCTTTGCCTCTGGGCATCTCAGGGGGGTGAGCTCTCCCAAAGGTGAGGGGTGTGGGTTTGGACCCTGGCTGCCTCCCCTCCACCCTCCCTCTGGGGGTGGGGAGAACAGTAGTCACACGTGAAAGATGGGGCTCCAGGCAGAGGACAGAGCCGGACTCGGGGACCCAGCACGGCTTCCTCTGGGCAGACTCCTGCGTACCTTCCTGTCGGGGGCCGGGACGAAGCTGAGGAACTCATCCACGTGACCCACATACAGCCAGTCGGAGTAGAGCTTCACGGGGGCTTGCACCTGCTGGGCGCCGAGGAAGTCCTGCAGGGCCTGGTGCATCTCCCGGCTGTCCTTGCTGCCAGTGCGGCGACAAAGAGGTGTGGTTGGGGGAGGGCGACAGGGTGGGCGCCGAGCGAGGGGAGGCTTGGCATAGGGTCGGGATGCTTCGTCAGCTAAGGAAGGGATTCAGGAGCCTGGGGCACCTTTATTATATTCCCTGATACTCGAGGGGCATGGGGACTATCACTCCAGCTTTATCATGGGGAAACTGAGGCATGAAGTCCCTAAGGCACACGGGACCAGAGCGTAGCCCGAGAGAGCACTGCCTGCGGGGCCAGCCTAGATGCTGGTGCGAGGGGTGGACGCTGTCGGCCTGAGCTGGCAAGCCCAGCGGCTGTGTGGCCTCAGGACGCTCCTTCACCTCTCTGAGCCTCCCATTTTCCTCTACGAGGCCCTTCGTCATCCAGCCCCTCGATCTTCTCGCCCGAGCTGCCCTGGTCACCCCGGTATTCGACGCGTCAAGCTCGTGCCTCAGAGACTTTGCACAGCCTGTTTCATCAACCGATTCTCCACAGACTTTCTCGTCATCGAGCCTCAGCTCAAAAGCTCCTGTCCCAGAGAGGCCCTCCTCGGTCACCCTACTACAGTCCCCACCCCTTCAAAGCACGTCTCTTTTAAAATTTGTCTTCGTTCTTTGAAATGCTCTTGCTTCCTTTCACGGCTTCTGCAGTAGAATCGTGGCAGGCACAGCCTGCCACGTCCACAGCCGCATCCCAGCTTCTAGCTCCTAGCAGACGTGCAGTGAGTATTTGCTGAAAGAATGTAAGTGACAGAGCTGGAATTTGAGCTTGGGCCTGTTTGGCTCCAAAGCCTGTGGGGTCAGCTTAGACGCTGGGGCAAGGGTAAGCTGTCTGCAGGCAGTCGGCCTGAGCCGGCCATCAGAGTTGCCGGCACTACGACCCCTCTCACTGCCGGAAGCTCATCGAGCTTGGGCTGACAGCAGGCGAGAAGGGCGGCCTGGCCTCCGCCTTCCCACAGCGTCCCTGTGCCTAGCCGTCCTTCCTGGCCTTCCCTCCTTACCTGGGGTAACTGCTATTCCCGATGAGAATCCTGCCCAGTGGGTATTTCTTGTCCCCAACTGTGACTGGGGGGCTCACTTCCAGGTTCCCAAAGGAGTCAAGTCCGGTGATACCTCCTTTCTGGGGCCCTCGGGTCACGTAGCCAAAATCTGGACCCTGAGATGGGAGAAGCGTGCAGCAAGATTAGGGAAATTATCCCTGGCGAACGGTGGGTGGGCTTCAAGTGGAAAGAAGAACTGGCAAGAGGAATTTGGGGGTCGTCAGGGGCTGGCACACGGCCGGGACCACACTCCCTGTGGCATGTCGGCGGATGCTGAACGGATTTGGCGGCAGGGAAAGGGACTAGCATCTGGTGTGTCCTGATGCATGCCAGCTGCTTCACAGCCTTAACAGGCATAATAATGAACCCACAACACAGCATTTTATCCTCATTTTACAGATGAAGAAACTAGGCTCAGAGCGGAGACGGGCTTCCTCGGGTCCCTGGCAGTGTATGGAGGGCAGGATCCGAGTTGTCTCTCTGGCAAGGGCTCTTGGTCCACCCAGTGCACGTCCTGGTTTCGGGCCGAATGAGCTGCTCAGGTGGCGTCCCCCATGGGTGTTCATGAGAAGAGCAGGTGGCACATCTCTCATGCCCTGAATGGGTCCTCTGGCTACTGTAACCAAGTGCCTCCAACTGCGGTGGCTTAAATAGCACACTTTTGTTCTCCTACAGTCCTGGAGGCCGGCAGTCTGCAGTCGGCGTCCCTGGGTTAAGGTACAGGTATGGCGGGGCTGGCTTCTCCTGCAGGCTCAGAAGGAAATGTCCCCTTCCTTGTCTTTTTCAGTGTCCAGTGGCCGTCTTGGCTGGTGGCCCCTCCCTCCATCTTCAGAGCACCTGCCTGCAGTCCCAGCTTCCCACGGCCCACGCCCTGAGCCACTCTGAGCCTCCGTCTCCCTCGACACAGGAGAGTTACCATTACGTGCACAGAAGCCGCCCGGGTCATCCAGGGTAACTGTCCCACAGCAAGTTCCCTAACTTCATCACACCAGCAAGTCCCTATTGCCACATAAGGAAATAATCGGTTCCAGGGTTGGGACGTGGACATATTTGAAAGGCCTTATTCAGTCTTCCTCTCTCCCTGCACCCCTCGCATCAGAGCCCGTACCACAAACTCGAATCGTCTACCCAGCGATGGTCAGCAAGCTGGGGCTTCCTGGGCCCTGCCGACTCCCCGAGAGCAGATTCCAAATTCCGTGCCCGAGTGCCTTTTTCTGGGAAGACGAGCAGTCTCAAGGAGATCTGGGATTCCACCAATTTGAAAACCATTGTTTCAGGGCCTGCACAGTGGCCTGATGGTTAAGGGAGCTGGAGTCCACACAGCTGACCACAGGGTTCAAATCCCAGTCATGGCGATTTGAAAAACATGCCAGGTGCATGTGTGGGTGCCCCGTCCTGACAGGACGGAGACATGGAGGAGAGCAGATTGCAGCATGACCGTGGCCCAGGCTGCTTTCTCCCTCCCCTCTGTCTCTGCCCTCTGGCAAAACAAAAACCATCACTTCCAATTCCTCTCGGCCCTTTCTAAAGCCCATGCCAACCTGCCTCCTCCCCCACTGCCCATCGAGACTTGCTCCCTGCAGTTTCACGACCATGTGGCTAAACCCTGTGGGCAATTCCCGGACCTCGCCTCCCCACCAGCAGCAACCAAATGTCCCAGTCACGCCCTGCTCTGGGTATACTCGCTGCACGTGGCTTCCAGGACAAACGTGCGCTTGGTTCCCGTCGCCTCGCTCGTCCTCTGATGGTCGCCCTAGTCTCCCAAAGTTCACCCGTGTGACAACCCCACCGCTGTCCCTGTCTTCCCTTTTCTCCCAAACATAGTGACCTGCCCAATGCCTGCCTGACTCCCCACCTGCCTCTCCTCCACCCTGCACGCCCCCAAGCCCCTCTTCTCATAGTCCTCCCCTGTGCCGCAGTGCCTGCCACTCACCACGCTCACAGCCTGCTGCCACGTTTGTCTTGTCTCTCTCTCTCTCTCTTTTTTTTTTTTTTTTTTTTTGGAGATGTTTTTGCTATAGGGCACGTGCACTTGCCAGGAAGACAGAGAGAGACAGAGAGATAGAAAGCGAGAAGTCACCCCCCAAGGGGGATGGCCACGCCACAATCCCTTCTCCTCCATTCTCCTCTGAGGATCTTGGGCACGCACGCACATGCACCCGGTGTGAGTTTAAGCCACCGGGTCTGGGACTAGAACTGCGGTATACTACATGGGAGTTCAGCGACATAGCCATTACGCCAACTGCTGGTTCCTCTCTTGTCTTTTTCATGGTCACACTGCTGCTCTGTCCCACATGCACCCAGAATCCTGCCCTTCCTCCCCTCCTCCCAGGTCACCTGGGCCCTCCTGGCCTGCACCCCATATCCCACCTGGTTACTCTCCCTATTCTTGCCCTCGGTCTGGCCCCCACTGTCTCTTCTCAACAGGCAGCCAGAGGCTGTCCCTTCTACCCATATCAGATCAGAACCCTCCTGTCACGCCCCGCACTGATCCTGGTTTCTCAGATTCTAAACAAATGGCCTTCCAAGGGCCAACAAGTCCCTGTCCCCCACCCATCCCACCATTCCGTCCTTCCATTCTTCTGCTTCTCGCCCGCCCCACCTCTGCTGCTCCCTGAAGACAGACATGCTCCTGCCGAAGGCCTTCACTCTGGCTGTCCCCTCGGCCTAGGACACTCCCCAGACATCCACAGGGTCACCCGCACCTGCTTCTAGTCTTCGCTCCAGTGTCACCTCTCGATGAGGCCTACCCTGACCACCCTGCTTCACATCACAATCGGATCCCCCCCGCCGTCACTTTGGCACCTGTGTGCCCCTCAGTTCTTCTCTGCCCTATCTTTTCCCATCACCTCCCAACTGCCATACCATTGCTCTGTGACATTATGTTTCCGGTTTACCTCTCGGTCAGAATGTCCTCTGTGAGGACAGGACCGTGGGTGGCTCACGGGTCAACCTCAACTGTTTACTCTTACAAATCGCCACCCTGGCTGTCACCACGGGAGGGACCACTTATAGAGGCTTCAGGCTTGGATTTCCGCAAACGAAGGGGTGTCCGCTGTCTGCAGAAGCAGCTCCCCGAGAGTGGGAAGTGCCAGGGATGCTCATGGGTACCGGGTCGTACAGCTTCTGGGCATGGGGTTGGGAAGTGGTGCCCTTTCATCTTCCTCCAGTCTTTCTGGTCCCTCAAAACTTGAAGTCCCAGAGTGGTGCGAATACACCTTCACACCCTTCACCCTGCCAGAGGGCAGCCCTCGACCCGAGTTGGTGCAGTCCCTTGCTAAAGCGGCTTTGGTAGCGTTCTTTTAATCCCGTGTATCGTCCTGGTTGCCTCTACTCAGAGTACGTGCTACAGGTCCCCACTCAGGACGCTGTCTTTGGGAAGGACCCTGCTGTGCACCAGGCAGGGAGTTCCCAGAGATGGACAGGAGAGCCAGGCTGTGCCCTTGCCTAGCAGGGCAGCAGGCCATGAGGAACGAATGAAGAGCCGGAGATTTATTGCAGAACACTCCAGAAGAAACCAGCAGGGTGCACGGTCAGGGATGCGAGGGCCAGGGTGGGTCTCTCCTCTGGTGTCAGGGACAGTCTCACTGAGTCAGGCGTTGAAGCCGAGATCTGAAGGCTGAGAAGCCACCCCCATGAACGTGAGCAGGGAGGAGCATGCCAGGCTGTGGAATGGCATATGCGAAGCCTGGAGGTGAGAAAGAGCTGGCATGTTTGAAGAACAGAAAGGGACCCAGTGGGGCCAGAATCCATTGAGGGACAGGGACAGAGGCCCGGGGTGATGCTGGAGAAGCAGGCGGGCTGACTCGGGAAGGAACTTGACTGCCACTCCATCCTGAGTGACTGCAGTCAGCCGTGCAGACCCGTGCAGCCGAGGGCTCACTGCGGCCTCCTCCATCCACGTCTAGCTGCAGGAAAGGCATGCCGATGGGGCTTCCTGGCCGGCGGGACTCTGGAGGTCTGGCTCACGGCGTCAGAGAATCTGACCTGTCACACGCAGGGTGTCAAAGTAGGAGATGCGGCCACTGAGCGAGGGAGGGCTGGGGCCAGTAAGAGACAGGAGAGCCACAGAGGCAGCTGGCTGACTCCTCCGGGCAGGGTTAACTAGATCATGGCTGAGCGGGCACCCCGAGCCCAACAGAGCTCTGCCTCACCACTGCTCGGTGCCGTGTGTGGCCAGGAGGGAGGGATCTGGACAACTTGTTGAGTTAAACTGAGGTTTCATCACAAAGCCTCCTGTCTAGAGGGCCCCCTCGCCTTCCCTGGGGACACAGACCCTCCCGGGGACGGAGTTCGTGGCAGCAAGCCTGTACCCCACATTCCTTCCTCTGTTTCCCCCTGGCACCAGGGTTGTCAAAGGGCTGCCAGAACGCTGCCTACAGGCTGGGTCTTGCTGGGAAATCGGGGAGGCAGGTGGGGGAGAGCGTGCGCACGGAGACAGGCTGGGCGGGCTTGCCTCCAGCCCCTCCACTCTGAGCCTCGGTTTCTTCACCTCTGAAATGGGCTTACTGAGAGCATCTCCACGAAGGCTGTCAAATGAGTGAGTTGGCACAGGCAGAGGATGCGTGCAACGTGGTCACAGGCCGGCCGTCAGCTCAGCCACTGTCCTGACTGCTCTGATTCTGCACAGAGCCGACCTGCCGGCTAGACACGCACGCCTCATTGACACGCTCGGCCACTTCCACCCCTCCACACCTGGGCTTCAGCCCATAGTCACAACCCGGACATGATCACTGACCTGGAGACACCCCCTCCACCTCCCACATGGAGCCCCTAAAGGCCGGTCAGTCCCCATAAAACAAAGCCTCCAGCGGGACCTTGGGAGGTTCCAGTCCTGGCGCCTCCATCCGGCAGCAAGACCATCTTCCGTGGCCCCAGGACACCCAGCCTGACCCAGCCCCTCGGGTTCTCTGAGGACATGCTGAGCTCAGGTGGAAGGGCTTTGGAAAGATCTTGTCACTGTAATGACAGAGACAACAAGCCCCGCCCAGGGGCCTGGGGCGGGAACCCCACCTGGGGGGCGGGGCTCCTGAGCCCAGGGCAGGCTGGGGAGATGGCTAATAAGGAATGAGGCCCGTTGGCCATGGGTCCCAGGCAGCAGCGCCCCTCCACAGCCCACGCAGGTACCATCACGCGTTTGACTGGGAACTCCTTCAGGCCCCTGTTCCTCGGAGAGTCGAAGACCACGGGCAGCGTCTTGTGCGGCGCTTGGATGTAGCCAATCTCCATTTCATCCTGCGCAGGAGGGGAAGGACGGTACTAAGCGCACCACCCGGGTCTCGGTCCCTCAGCGAAGGGGGCGTGCAGCCGTCCACGCTGGCTCCCTCCCTCTCACTCTGTGCTCGAAGGCCAATTCCAGCACGGAGACAGCAGAGCGTCCTGCCCTGCACTCGCCCAGGGCAGGGCTGCTGTGACAGCGAGAGCGTGGCCCTGACCTCAAGGGCACCATCGCTCTAGGCAGTGGACACCTGTTCAGGAGGAGGTGGGCAGGGAGGGTGGTTCTCTGCGGACACAGACGACGGGCGATCTGGCTGGGACAGGGCAGAGACTTCCTGGCCGGAGGGCTGCAAAGCTGAGGTCCAGAAGTGGGTAAGAACAGCCCTCCTGGAGCCCAGGACACTCAGGCTGCCCCGCGTCTGGGAAGGCCCTGGGTTTACTCCTACGGACTTGGTTGTACCCGGCAGGCATGTGTCCATGGTCCAGGCCTGGCTGAGGCTGGGTGGACTGTGGCATTAAGACCCTGCTGTCTCCCTGCCTCTGTCTCTCTCACTCTAGAGAGAATAAATAAACTTTAAACAAATAAAGAGTATCCCTCCCTGTCTCCTCCCCAAAGGAGGGCAGGTAGCCCTGGCCCAGCCCATGAAAGCTGGGCACTAGGGTGGTCTTAAAAATGAATGTGGTGCTGGGCAACCCTAGTAGCCAAGCGGTTAAAGGAGCCAGATTCCACGTGGCTGACCGTGGCATGAATCTTGGCCCCAGTGGCTTGAAAAAGGTGCCTGGCCCGCGTGCATGCATGCCCCAAGTCCCTGAGAGTGGGGAAATGGAGGAGACCGATTGTGGCATGAGCAGACCCCACGGGGGGTGCTTTCTTCCTCTCCCGCTCTCTTTCTGGGCTGTGTGCTGTCTCCACCCCGGCAGGTCAGACAGCCCCGCGTGGTAACGATGCCAGGACAAGAAAGGGAGACTCGCGTGGCCTGAACAGACTCGTTCCCTCCTGTCCCCCTCCTGTCTCATCACACTCAGGGGCTGGAAGAAAGAGGAATGAAGTCCTGTTGGGGGGGCTGGAGGTTAGGAAGGGGGCGCATGGACACTGGGGGACCACTCAGAGGTGGGAGTTGGGACGGGGAGGACAGCCCAAGGCACCTCACGGGCAGAGGTAGGTGCAGGAGGGACGGTGCAGAAGGGCAGAGCCCGAGGCAGAGCATGCAGGGCGAGGAGGCTCAGTCCAACCTGCCAGCTGCCCACTGGGATGGCCCAGGATCAGGGCTGGGTGCCGAGCCGAGTGAGACCCCGCCTCAGTGGTTGGGGCCCTCCCGGTGTGATGGGGAGACTGGCACGGAAACAGAGCGATGCTGGTGCTGGCCCTGGGTGAGGGAGCCCGCAGGAGAGCCCTGGAAGCCGGCTGAGCAGGGGATGGGAGCCGTGGAACGTTCTGGAGCAGGGGTGTAGCCTGGCACTCAAGGGACAGATTGACCTGAGCCTCACCATTTCTGGGGCTGTCTGAGGGCTTTCTAGCAGGAAGGGGGCTTTTGCCCCAGTGAGTCCAGTGGGCTCACGGTGGCCACAGTAAAGCCAGGTGGCCCACTGGAGTCCCTTATGTAAGGACTTGGAAGTTCCGACCTCTCTACGCACCTGAGGAAGGACGGCCAGTGAGCTGGGTCCCCGTCCACCTGCCCCACAGCGTCACATACCTGCATCCACTGGTCATCCATGTTCTCTTCCTCCGGGCAGACCGTCAGCTTGCACTTGGCTTTCTTGGCCAGAGTAATCACTGACTTCAGGAAATCTTCATTTTCCAAAACGCTAGACAGGGCAGGAAAGAAGAGCCTTAGTGCTCTGGATTCCGGAGCTCGGGCTGGAGGGAGACGTGGGGACACGAGTGCTCGGAGACTCCCATGGCCTGAATAGAGACTTGTTCCCTCCTGTCCCCCTGTCCCCCTCCTGTCTCGTCCAACCCTTCCGCCGAGAAGACAGAGTGGGGGAGGTGTGTGTCCCTGCTCCCGGGACAACACTGGCACTAAAACAGCACCTCCCTGGCTTCCGGCCTACATCCTGACACCAGGTCACCTCACTCCTGCCTCTGAAGCCATCAGAAGAGGACTAGGCAGGTCCAGCTCTCAGCTATGGGCTGGGTGCCGAGGCCTCCCGGAGTGCAGGTGGGCGCCTCCACCCCACAGACAAGACCCAGCAGCTCAGAGGTCACTCAGGTTCCGTTCACCAGGAGTCGCTGGTGCAGCAGGTCCAGGGGCCACACTCTGGGAAGCCCTGGATGCCTGGCTCAGGGGCAGAGAGGCCTCATCTTCCAGGTCTAGGACTTCTACAGTCCCCAGGTGCTAGAGCAGGCCTCGGCCTGCATCTGGGCAGGACAATGACCATGACTGTGGCCATGACAACTTTCCTTCTATTTCCCCTGCAGTTTCATGTCAAAAAGGCAGCGAGCTCTCCGAGAGTCAAGGCAGGGGTCTGTTCCTCCCACTCACACGGTGACACTGCGGCCAGAATTCAGGGCCCCGCTCCTCCTGGTGCTCTGAGCCTGCCCCGGTGCCCGGGCCCTCACCTGCACACGTACACCTCCTGCGGGGGCTGGGTGTTGGGGGTCATGATCCAGGGGGCCACGCGGAAGGCCACACTGTCTTGGAACACCAGGGTATGGGGGACCTCCTGCAGGGGAGAGGAAGAGCAGGGGCCATCATAGCAGCCAGGCCCGACACTTGCCGCGACCTGGTGGTGGCGTGGAGCCTGCCCTGCCAGCTGGGCTCTGACCCTCCCCAGCAGCTGCCGTCTGGAAGCCCAGGCCCAGCTCTGGGTGTTCTCGCCTACCAGGTTGGACGAGTCCAGCAGGGAGACGGTGAGGAGGATGAGCCCCGAGAAGTCGGCGTCCGGGAAGACCAGGCCCTCCACATAGAAGTCCACGCTGTGCTGGCCGCCCGGGAGCTCCAGGACATGTGAGGGCTGCTGGGGCCCCACGACCACCCTGTACCTGGAGGGCGACTTGCCCCCTGGGAGAGAAGGAGAGGCTCAGGCCTGGGTCCCCACCTCTCAGACCCTGTTCCCATCCCTTCTCCCCAGCAAGAGGGGCCTTTCCCAGGGCCTCCATGTGGCCCCACCTGCAGGCCCTCACAGCTGAATCTGGCCAGAGTCTCTCCTTACTGGCTGGGGGTCCAGAAGGAGCAAGATGGGGGTCCCTCTTTACAGGACATCTAAGACACACCATTCATTCAGTCACTTATTCATCTCCTGTCAGCTTTCAGCTGGGGCTGGGATGGCTTGTGGGCGGGAGGAGACAGAGTCAGCATCCTCCCCTCCTCACAGGGAGTGCCAGTCTCGTGGGTGCGTAGGAAGCAGCAAAGAGCAATCAGTGCTGCGATGAGGGGAAGCCCTGAGGGCTTCCTGGAGGGGGTGACACCCAGGCAGAGGCAGGAAGCCAGTCTGTCACCAGGCCAATTCCAGTTTAACAATTTGGTCTAGAATGAAGTGAGTCTGTTCAAGTCCTGCTTCTGTAAGACCCCCAACTCACCGCTCCCTGATGTGGCCTCCCCCATCTCCCGAAGTCTAGGATCCGAAGTCTGTGCCTGCTACCTGAACTGCCCCTCTGCCCCTCTGCCCCTGCTCTCTCTGCCCTCACCTAACACTCTGCACACTCTGCTGCAGCCACACTGGTTTCCCAGCATGCCTCACACCTAACAGGCGCAGGCCCGCCCCAGGGCCTTTGCACTTGCTGTTCCCTCTGCTGGAGCGCCCTTCCCTGGGGTGTTCCCGGCTGCTCCTGGGCCTCTTTCTGCTCCATGGCACCAGACAAGGGAAGCCTTCCCTAGTACCCTCTCCCCACACCCCAGCTCCACCCTTACCCATGTCCCATCCCCTGCTGTGCTTTGGATGTTCATTTGTCAGGTTTTTGCACATGCACTCACCAGGGAGGAGAGAGACAGAGAGAGAGAGAGAGAAAGAAATCACCCCGGGGGCATGGCCACACCACAGTCGGGATCTCGGCCACATACATGCACACACATGTGCCCAGCATGAGTTTCAAGTCACTGGGTCCAAGACTCCAGCAGCCTTAGCCACCGTGCCACCTGCTGGTCTTTTTGACCATACTTTTTTTTTTTTTTTTTTTTTTTTTTTTTTAGAGATTTTTGCTATTGGGCATGTGCTCTTGCCGGAGACAGACAAAAAGTAAGAAATCACCCCATCCCAGGGGGACAGCACTCTGCAATCCCTTCTCCACTCTCCTCACATGTGCTTGGTGTGATTGTCAAGCCACCAGGTCTGGGACTCAAACCAAGTTCAGCTATGTGGGAATCCAGCCACCTTAGCCACCATATCACCTGCTGTACTCCTCCACATAGCACTTGACACCATTTGACACACTCGGTCTTTTACTTAATTATTGCCTGTCATCTCTCCCAACCCACCAAGATGAAAGTGCCATGGGGCAGGGGCTTTGTCACATGCCCGACTTTGTCCTGCGCCTGGGGCCAGGCCTGGGCTCACTGGGTAGCAGGTGCCCCTGTGCTGCCAGGAAGCTGCGGATGTGTCTGATCAGACAGGTGTGCGTGTGTGTGTGTGTGTGTGTGTGAGAGAGAGAGAGAGGGGGGGGGAGAAGGACTCACGTGTGGCATGAAACACCCGCACTTTGTCCATCTGAGATTTGGCCACGTGGAGCACCAGCTGGTGCCTGGTGAAGAAGTCCTGGGGAGTCTTCACGCTCAGGGTCATCAGGGACATGTCCTGCAGGTCTGGAAGGAGGAGGACGTGGCCGAGACGCAGCCGTGGGAGCAGTGGCTGGTGGCGTAGGTGGCTGACCCCGCCGTGGCTGCCTCGTGGGAGCCTGCCCGCCCCTCCCCTCAGGCCTCCCTTCATATGTCCCTGGTTCCAGCGTTCTTAGGTTAGTTCCGGGATCTCAAGGATGTTTCCCGTTAGGAGTGAAAGCTGATTAAGTTTCTGGTCTCCCACCACGGATGATCTGAGGACGCCAGCTCAGTGGGGCGGGGCCCAGGCTCATCCGGTGCCCGGCAGTGTCTCCCGCACGCGGCCCCGAGAAGGCTGAGGAGCGCCTGGAACACCGACCAGCAGTGGCGGGTGTTCAGCGACGTGTGTAGGAGTGAGCGAAAGGGTTCTCCCTGGTCCAAAGCTGGAAGTGGCCTTTGTGAACCAATTGAACAGCCGACGAGGGTTCAGGAGAGCAAAATGACCATTTCTGAGGGACCAGGTGGTGGCCGAGGGGCTGAGGGCTTTGGGGTGAAGTGGCTTGAATTCAGGGGCTGTGCGAGTGCAGGGAAGTCACGGCCGCTCTCGCTGCCTCTCCCCCTCCGCACTAAGCCCAGGGGGCAGGTCACTCGGTACCGAGGGCTGTGAGCACACAGTGAGGGGGTGCACAGGAAGTGCTCATTACAGGGCCTGGCGCCCTGGGAGTGCCCGCCGAGGAAGCTGATTTGATGATTACTGCGTGCCTGGCGTCAGGCCAGGCCGGCGGCACACAACTTGAAGATGCGGCCATTTCTAGGCTATTCTAGCAAGTCCCCAGGAAGGCCCCGCTGCTGCTTCGCCCTGCCAGCCTCAGCCCTCCACACCTTCCTCCAGTGCAGGTGGGTGGCGCGTCTTTCCCTGGGCTAGCCCTCGGCAGCTCAGAGGCAGGCCCGCAGAGAGATCTTGCATCCACCACCATCCTCATACCCCTAGACCTGCCCTGGAGTCAGGGTCAGGTGTTCAGATCCCGAGCCTGCTACTTACTGGCCGTGCGACCTTGGGCTACGGTCACCGCTGCTCACTGTCACTTGCCTTAGTTCCCATCGGTACGGTGGGGAGATGGTCTCTACCTCTTAGCTTTAGGTCAGAGAATCAAGTGAGGAAGTCATTCTGAAGTGCTCAGAGTGGTCCTAGCTCACGGCAGGGGCCTGGGGGGCTGCTCTGGGTGACGCAGGGGTAAGCTTTCATTTTGGATTCTTTCAAGCCCCAGGTTTGACCCAAGAACAGATGTTTGGGTCAAGCAGGGAGCAGAGCCATGGAAGCTGAGCCTTCAAGAGGCATTAGGAGAGTCGGCATTAGTCCTGGCTCTTCTCTGACTGTCATGTGACCCTGGGAAGGTCACTTGTCCTCTCAGGGCCTTTGCCCAATCTTTCAGCTGTGAAATGGACAGGCTGACAAGAACACGCTTCAGATAGCTTCATTTCAGGGGGCAGTAGAAGGCCCAGGCCGTGTGGACAAAGGGCTTTATGAAAACAGGAGCTGTCGGGGTCCTCACCTTTGCTGTCGAGCACCTTGTCATCCTCGCAGTCCATAGTGGAAGACTTGGGGTTGTCTTTGTCACAGTTCACCAGCAGGATGGCGCCTTGCCCACGAGGGCCCCAGGTCCAGGTCCCCTGGACACCAGAAGAGAAGAGGCAGGCTTAGCCACTGCGGGCCCTCCAGCCCTTGGGAGCATGTAGCCAGCTCCCCCTGTCATCTCCTAGGCCTCGTGCCGCTTATACACCTTCTTCTGCATCATATAATTCTTTGGACCCAAGAATGAGTCTTTGCCTACTCCAAAAGTTATAAGCAAATCCATAAAAATACAGTCCTCTTATTCATTTTTTTAAAAAGAGGTTGTTGCCTTAGGGCATGTGTCCTCTCTGGAGAGAGAGAGACAGAGACATTGAGAGGGAAAGTGAGAAATCACCCTCCAGGGTAGATGGCCATGCTGCAATCCCTCCTCCTCCATTCTCCTTTTGGGATCTTGGGCACACAAGATCCCACTGGGGCTGGGACTTGAACCAAGGTAGGCCATGTGGGAGTCCAGTGACGCAACCACTATGTTATCTGCTGGCCCCCCTTCTATTCATTTAAAAAAGTAGCCAGACAGCAAACCTAATCTTAACAGCTCTTTAAAAATGTTGAATGGACAAAGCAAATGGCGCTAACTCTGTGTGCGGAGATCCTAATCTAAATAGTTACTGTTCTGTGCACTCTGAATCACTCAGCCGCCACGGCGTGGGTGCTATTCTTAGCAGCCACTGAGCATCTGTGGAGATGAAAGCAAAGTAAGCGCCCCACCCTGCAGGGATCTAGCAGGGATGACACCCCCTCTGGCAGGGAGGCTTGGCCCTGGGAGGTGACTGCATTTTGGGTGGGGGCCAAGGGCTGGGTCCCACTCCTGGAGCTGTAGTTCTTCTCTGCACTCCTGACTGATCCCACGGAGGGATCCTGGTCTCTGGGTAGGTCACAGCCTCCTCACGGCAGCATCGGCTCGTGCAGGAAGCTCTGTGGTCAGAGGCACCCTGAAGCTTATCCGCAGCCTGGGTCAAGGCTACTGCCCATGCCGAGCCCATCGGGTGACCTTCCTGCAGTGCACCTGCGCTGCCCTCGCCTGGCGCCCTCTCTGCCAGCCCTTCCTCTCCCGACGATTCATCCTTGCTGGAAGCACCTTGGGGATCTCTCCCACTGGGGGCTACAGTCTGGGGTTTTAAGATTTTCTCTTTGCTGCGTATTAGTTGGGTGCCTCTCTGGAGCTTCTGATTTGTAGAACTAATGTTCTCTGAACTCACAACTGGGACAAATCCAGTGTTGTAAAAGAGATAGTAAACTGGGGCCAGCTGGTGGCATGAGGGTTAAGGTGACTGGGTCCTACATGGTCAACTGCGTGGTTCGAGTCCCAGACCTGGTGGCTTCAAAATCACGTGGGGTCTGTGTGTGCGTACCCAGAGTCTCGAGAGGAGAATGGAGGGGAAGGGACTGCAGTATGGCCGTCCCTCGAAGGGGGTGTGTTCTCACCTTCCCTCTCTGGCTCTCTCTCATGAGTGCACATGCCTCACAGTAAATTTTAAAGAGAGACAGTAAATTAGAAACCCAAATATTACCACACTTGATCTTAGTCAAAAGTCCAAGAAACAAGGAAATGTTAATGATGGTTTTTCTCTTCTTCTTTCTCTGTTTTCCTAAAATGCTCTTTTTTTTTTTTTTTTTTTAAGTCTCTTTTTTCATCATTAAATTAACATGGGACGCATGAGAAAGACTGCTGTTCACCCCATCACCACAAGAGGGTGCCTAGGAGCACCCAGCGGGCCTGAAGGGCGTGTTGGGAGTCCGTGGAGGTTAAGCTGTACCTGGTCTTTCCTGGCTCTGGTCGGCTTCACTTTGCCAGTGCGGGTGACATCTGCACGCAGGGAGATTTCTGAAATTGCACCAAGTGAGAGGAGAAGGTTGGCGAGGGTACGGGGTGGGGCCCTCGGGCGGGCCCTGCACCCAGTGGGGAGCCTCTCCCTGTCCTGGTCCGAGATCCTCCCTGCATGCCCACCCAGGAAGCCTGGCTGCAATCAGACAGCAGAGCTGGGGCTTCTGACCATACCCGCCTTCCTTCAAGGAGGGCCACACTGTGATGTCAACCAGCCCCTACGGCCACCCCCAGGCATTTAAGAAGAATTTACAGCCATCCAGCTGGAGGATCGCTGTGAACTCCCTGGAAGGCCCCCTTGCCGGGCTCCTAGCTCTGGGCCTCTGTCACCTGGGGGCGGGGGACAAAGCGGTTACACCAAAACCCCCCAGCTCCTCGTTATGCGTGCTGCATCTGCAGTCAAGGACACACATGATCCCAGACACGTCCAGCTCATTTGTCTGTGAATCCTCCTCCTCCTCAGAACATACGGCGGCACTGTCATTTCAGTAACAGAGCTGCGTTCCCTGTTGTATCTTTAGTGACCCTCGTCCCACGTGAGGCTGGCCCTAATGGCCTTTGGAACATACTCAGAGTCACGTGTCAGTACATGGCTAAGATGGGCTTGTTCTTAGTGGCCTGACTTCCCAGTCCTTTGGCTAGCCAGCTGTGACCTCGGACCTCCTCCTATGCCTCGGCTTCCTCACCCATAAAGCGGGATAACAGAGCCAACTTCATTAGACTGCTGTAAGAACCAAAGGTGAAGTCTTAGCAGCGTGCCTGGCATAAGGTAAGTGCTCCGATACTATTTATTTATTTTAAAGAATTGCTTTATGTAACATTATTTATTTATTTAAATTCAACCAGAGAGGGACAGAGCAAGAGATAGAAAGTGAGAAAACAAGCCGCCAGGTCCGGGACTTGAATCGTGGTTGGCCATGTGGGAGTCCAGTGCCCTAACCACCACGCCACCTGCCAGCTCCTGTTGTTATTATTTGAATGTGTATTAGGGAACAAAATTCACTAATGAAATGAAACCTGAAGGCTTCATATGCTATTATATATTCAATATATATAAACAGTATTGCAGGGCCAGCCCATAGCCTGGTGGTTAAGGGAGCTGGATCCCACACAGTCAACAACGCAGTTCAAATCCCGCTCCTGGTGGCTTGAGAAACATGGGCACATTTGTATGTGTGCCTAAATCTTGACAGGACAGAGGAATGGACTATGGAAGGCTGCAGCGTGACCGTCCCCCACTGGGGTGCTTTCTTCCTTTCTCTCTCTCTCATTCCTTGGCAAACACACGCACCCTCTGGCAAATTAAAAAAAATAATAATAATAATATTGTTATTGCTAAAAATGAAGTCAAGTTAAAAAATGGATGATTTAAAGAAGAATTTTAGGGTCCAAAATGTGATATGGTGGTTAAGGCATTGGACCCCACATTACTGACTGTGGTTCGAGTCCCAGAGCCAGCCACATCAAAACCACCCCAAGCATGTATGCATGCATGCCCAAAACCCCAGAAGGCAAATGGAGGAGAAGGATTGTGGTGTGGTCACCCCCTCCCCCAGGGGATGATTTCTTACTTTCCCTCTCTCTGTCTCTCTCCAGTGAATACACACACCCTATGGCAAACATCTCAAAATGATAAAAAGAGGATTCTTAAATAAATTTAAGGTAAGTCTAAGCAGACCACTGAAATGACAAAAATGGTGAGGACGGGCATAAACATGGAATCCGAGGAGCACTGGTCTAAATCATTGGATGACAGGGCCATCTGCTTTTGTTCATACATATCGAGATGTCAAAGGCATGAAGAGTCATACTGAAAATCCACACTCACTTTCCCACCTGAGCAATACAACCACAGTGAAGACGTCGCCTTTCTCGGCCACTCACGGACTGGGGGTGAGCACGTGTGAACCGCTGACCCCTCGCTCGGTTCAGTCTAAGATCAGCTCCTGGGGAATTCCTGCTGGACCGAGGCCCTGCAGGGTGTGCGGGAGCTCCAGGGTCCTGGTCGTCACTTACCCACCCCGGTGAGGTAGAGCAGAGCTTGAACTGGTGGGGTCTCGGGTCCATAGTACGAAATCCGAACCTGCACAACAGCAGCAGACGGCGGATGACAGCAGGCCGGTCAGCAACCGCTGCCTGGCCCCTCGGGGTGTGAATTCAAGGAGACAGAGATGGGTAGGAAGTGGGCCAACCTGGAAGGCGCGGAGGACAGCAGAACGCCCCAGTGACTGGTGCCGAAGAAGGGGTCCCATGGCACTCGCTGGGGAGTCTACACCTTGAGTGGCTCTTGGGAGGGGAGCAGGGGTGCGGCAGCTGGAGGCAGGCTGGCCGGGCCTGAGAGCTCAGAGCTGGTGGTCAGCCATGGGCCCTGGCTCCACAGCAGGAGGGGTCAAGGAAAGACCTGGAGCCCAGCCCTCCGGCAGGCCAGAGGCTGGGTCCCGCGGGCATCTGGGGACAGAGCTTTGGATGGGTGAGGTCTCCCCAGGAAGGTGCTTTGTGATGAAATGCCAACCTGCTTTGCCGAAAGCGCAAAAGGAAGTGCCTAAAAGTGTCCCAGGAGGACGGAGATGGACACATCTGAGGGAAAAGGTGGTGGGGCATGCCCCAGAGCAAAGGGCTGTCCCGGAGCAGAGGAGCCCCGGGGGGCATGCAGAGTGTCGGCAGCCTGCAGCACCACAGCCACGCGGTCCTTCTTCCAGACGCGGGTGCCAGGTTGGGTCTGGGCTCCCTGCCTGCAGCCAGCGAGGTCTTTCCAGATAGAAATGCCATCCTGTCTCCCTGGCCCCAGACTGCTCATTGGTTTTCCATTCCCTCAGAATGTATGGGCCCTGGGACCAGCAGGTGGCATGGTGGTTACGGCATCAGACTCCCATGTGGTCGACCAGAACGTGGAGGGGACACGTCCCTGCTGTTCCAAGTTACCAGTAGGTAAGTGGCCTCAGCAGCCAGGGGGAACTTGGGCGGGGCCAAGGAACAAGCTCCCAGGACTCGCTGCCCTGTGCACCTGCCGTTTGTTTATGTCTGTGATCTGACACCCCACTAAGGGCTGTAAGTCCCCTGGCCCAGGGATGCGGCCTCCTCGGTGTTGTTATTGTGTATTCCAGGGCCCAGCCATGCCTGGTGTGTATTACGTGCTCATTAAACAGTTGCTGAATGAACCTAAGCTTCAAAAAAGTTTGGGGGGGGGGTGGCAGGTGGTGGTTAAGAGTGCTGGACTCCCACATGGCTCACTACAGTTCAAGTCCCAGACATGGCAGCTTGCTTTCTCACTTTCTTTCTCTCTCTTTCTCTCTGGTCAAATTAAATAAATAAAACTAAATTAAAAAATTCTTTAAAAAATCTATGGAAAAACAAAATTAATGTACAAGTTTATCTTGGTGCCAAAACTTTGAAATGCATATACAATTCTTCTAATGTGCATTTCCATAACCTTTTTGAATCCCCGCTTTGCAAGTTATTGCCCACGAGGGAGCCCTCATTTTCTGAGGGCAACAGGAAGTGAAGGAAAAGTTGTGGCCGGGGGAACAGGACTGCGGTGCATTTAGAAAACGCTCACTGGCTGCAGACGCGATGGACTGGCTCTGGGGAGTGGACTGAGGCAGGGAGGCTGCGGCTGGAGGAGCCATCGTGAGCTTTTCTGGAGGGAGGGAGGCCCTGCCAGGCTGCTGCTGTGAAGCCACACAGGAAGGCCGGAGTGGCTGCCAGCCTGCTGGCACCCTTCCGCACTGCCACCCCACAGCTGGCACACTCACCTTCTGGTCCCCAGAGCTGCTGCTGGCAGCCTTCATCCTCACGGTCACCTCCAGCTCCGGGGCCAGGGGCCATTTGCAGGAACCTGTGGGATTCTTCTTGGTGGGACGGCAGTGAGCAACGTTCACAGCTACTTCGGGGGAGGCAGTGATGCTGAAGGACGTGCAGCCCTTGGGGGCAGAGCTGTGGAGGAGACGGATGGGGCAGGGCGGCCCAGTGAGGAGGGGCTGCCCTGTGCTCTCCCCAGCAGCCCCCCGGCCCAGCAGCCGGCGCCCACTCTGACTAGGAAGTACGTCCTGTGAGGCTGCCAGGAGAGGAGGAAGCAGAGGAAGAGCGGAGGGACGTGCACACCAGACATGCATGTGGGCGTGTGCGTAGAGCGAGGTGTACACATTCAGGTTTCCACTGCCCCAGTGTGCACACACAGGGTTGTGTATTCACAGTGACGACATAGACGTCTGCCCCTGGGATTGCGGCAGACTAATATTCTGTCCAACCTTCCTCTTAAAAAATAGCTGGAGAGAACTTCGAGGGAGGACTGCCCCCAGTAGCTTCAGCCCCGGGACCCCCAAGCCAGACACCCCCTTTCAGCCAGGAATGCCCTCAGTTCTACCACACCACACTCCCATCTTTCAATCCCTGCCTGGGCCAGAACTTCGAGGGAGGACTGCCCCCAGTAGCTTCAGCCCTGGGACCCCCAAGCCAGACACCCCCTTTCAGCCAGACTCTACAGAATCCTCCATTTCACTGAACCACCTGCGAAGAAGGAGATGCATTTCTTTGCACACCTGAAGAGAATACTTTTTCTTGGATTACATTACTAAACACAATTGAAGAGAGACTTTGGCTGTCTCCATTCCACATCAGAAAGGAAACACACTTGCTCCTATTCGAAGAAACGTTTTCGTAAAAGGTTTTTCAAAGGGAACACATCTCCCAATGGTTAGAAGTAGAAGAACCTCAGACCTGAATAAAGCAGGAAATATGTCTCCATCAAAGGAACACAGTAACTCCCTTCCTTTTCTTGAAAAAATAGAGGACGTTACCAAAATGTCCAAGATAGAGTTTAGAACATTCATGTTGTACAAGTACTATGAGCTGGAACAGAAAAGAGACAATGAACTACAGGAGAGGAGAAAGTCCTTCAACGATATGAAGGAAGAAATGCTGAGGAAGAATAAGACGAACTATTAGAGGTGAAGTCTGTAATGCAGGAAATAAAAAAACTCTCGAAAGTATTAAAAACAGATTAGACCATGCTGAAGGTCGAATCTCTGATGTAGAAGATAAAACTTCTGACCTAGAGAAAACCACCAAAAAGATAGAGAAAATAACAAAAAAACATGAAGATAACGTATGAGAATTACTAGATTCCATTAGACGTCCTAACATCCGAATAATTGGTATCCCAGAAGGTGAAGAATCTAATAAGAGCATGGAAAACCTATTCCATGAAATCTTGGAAGAAAATTTCCCAAGCATAGAGAGGCCCTCAAACATCCAGACCCAAGAAATACGAAGAACACCAAATAGAATCAACCCAAGAAGATCTTCCCCAAGGCATATCGTAGCCAGACTGGCTAAGACCCCAGATAAAGATAAGATACTGAAACTGGCAAGAGAGAAACGACAAGTGACTTACAAAGGTCACCCCATCAGGCTAACACTGGACTTCTCAACGGAAACAATGCAAGCAAGGAAAGAATGGGAAGATGTACTGAAAGTGTTAAGAGAGAAACAATTTCAACCAAGATTATTGTATCCTGCAAGATTATCCTTCATATGGGAAAAAAAGATTAAAATCTTCTCAACAAACAAAACCTGAAAGAATTTGCCAGCACCAGGCCAGCTCTCCATGAAACCCTGAAGAAAGTACTGTTCCAGGAAAACTAAAGAAGTAACAGCCAAAAACAAAAGAGTAAAAGGCAACTAAGACAATGGCCAACTTAAACGTCGGGACAGATCCATTAACATCGATAATAACATTGAATGTTAATGGATTAAACTCTCCAATCAAGAGACACAGACTGGCTGAATGGGTTAAAAAACAAAAACCCTCTATCTGTTGCCTACAGGAAACCCACTTTATGGATAAAGATATACATAGACTGAAAGTGAAGGGTTGGAAAAAGATTTTCCATGCAAATGGGAACCAAAAAAAGAGCTGGAGTCGCAATACTAATCTCTGACAAAATAGGTTTTAAAACAAAAACTGTTCGAAGAGACAAAGAAGGGCACTATGTTGTAGTAAAAGGATCAATCGATCAAGAAGATATAATGCTTACTAATATCTATGCGCCTAACACAGGAGCACCCAAATACGTGAAGGAAAGACTGCTAGATCTAAAAAGGGAGATAGACTGCAACACACTAATTGTTGGAGACCTCAACACTGCACTATCCCCCCTGGGTAGATCATCTAGACAAAAAATAGGTAAAGAGATAAAAGATCTAAACGAGATCATAAATCAAATGAACTTAACAGACATCTATAGAACTTTCCACCCCAAAACCTCAAGATACACTTTTTTCTCGCTGCCACATGGAACATTCTCGAAGATTGACCACATTATTGGGCACAAAGCAAGCCTCTACAGATTCAAAAGCATAGAAACTATACCCCGTATCTTCACCGACCATGATGGAATTAAACTTGAGTTTAATTTCAAGAGAAATCCTCAAAAATACTCAAATACATGGAAACTTAATGACCTACTCCTGAATGATTCCACAACTACTGAAGAAATAAAGACTGAAATCAAAAGGTTCATGGAAGCCAATGACAATGAGGACACGAGTTTCCATAATCTTTGGGACACTGCTAAAGCTGTCATAAGAGGGAAGTTCATAGCAAATAGTGCCCATAAGAGGAAGATGGAAAGAAGGCAAATGGATCACCTAACATCATGACTCAGAGAACTGGAAAAGCAACAGCAAAAAGATCCATAAAAACTCCAGGAGAAAGGAAATAATAAAGATATGAGCAGAAATAAATGAAATAGAAAATAAACAAACTATACAGAAAATAAATGAAAGTAAAAGCTGGTTCTTTGAAAAGATAAACAAAATTGATACACCACTAGTGAGACTAATTAAGAAGAAGAGAGAAAAGAACCAGGTGAATCAGATCTGCAATGAAGCAGGCAAAATAACAACAGACATAGTAGAAATAAAAAACATTATTAGAGGATACTATGAACATCTGTATGCCAAGAAACAAGATAATTTGGATGAGATGGACAAATTCCTGGACATGTATAATCTACCTAGATTGAGCCAGGAGGATATAGAAAGTCTGAATAGGTCCATAACAAGTCAGGAGAGATCAAATCGGTTATAAATAACCTCCCAACAAAGAAAAGCCCTGGCCCTGATGGATTCACCTCTGAATTCTACAAAACTTTCAAAGAAGAGTTAACCCCCATTCTGCTCAAGTTATTTCTAAATATCCAAAGGGTGAATCTCTCCCTAATTCATTCTATGAAGCCTCTATCACCCTTATCCTTAAAACAGATAAGGACAGGACAAGGAAGGAAAACTATAGACCAATATCCCTGATGAATATAGACACGAAGATTCTCAACAAGGTACTAGCAAATTGTATACAACAACTTATAAAAAAGATTATACATCACGATCAGGTAGGCTTTATCCCAGGAATGCAAGGTTGGTTCAACATACGCAAAACCATAAATGTAATACACCATATTAATAGGAAGAAAGATAAAAACCTTATGGTCATATCAATTGGTGCAGAAAAAGCGTTTGATAAGATACAACATCCCTTCATGATCAAGACTCTCAGCAAAATCGGCATAGAAGGGTCATTTCTCAACACAATAAAAGCTATCTATGAAAAATCCCATAGCGAACATCATCCTCAATGGAGAAAAGCTGAAAGCTTTTCCACTAAAAACGGGTACAAGACAAGGATGTCCACTTTCTCCACTCCTCTTCAATATAGTACTAGAAGTCTTGGCCATTGCAATCAGAAAAGAGGAAAAAATAAAAGGCATTCAAATAGGAAAAGAAGAGGTGAAACTCTCTCTATTTGCAGATGACATGATTGTATACATAGAAGACCCAATGGTTTTCATAAAAAAATTTCTGGAAGTAATACATGAATACAGTAACTTTGCAGGATACAAAATTAATATCCAGAAATCTATAGCATTTCTGTATACGAACAACAGGCAGACTGAGATAGAACTGAAAAAAGTTGTTCCATTTACCATAGCCACAAAAAGTATAAGATACTTAGGGATAAATCTAACTAAAGAATTTAGAGACCTCCACAAGGAAAACTATGAGAAGATAAAAAAAGAAATTGAAAATGACACAAAAAAGTGGAAGGACATCCCATGTTCCTGGATTGGAAGAATTAATATAATCAAAATGGCAATTTTACCCAAATTAATCTACCTATTTAATGCAATGCCAATCAAAGTACCAGACACATTCTTCACAGATCTAGGAAAGACAATCATGGAGTTTGTCTGGAATCATAAAAGACCCCATATTGCCAAAGCAGTTCTGCACAAGAAGAGTGGAGTGGGCGGCATCTCACTCCCTTACCCAAAAATATACTACAAAGCTGTGGTAATCAAAACAGCATGGTACTGGCACAGAAACAGACAGGTGGACCAATGGAACAGAATAGAGTCCCCAGAAATGAATGCTCAAACATACAGCCAACTGATTTTTGACAAGGGGTACCAGTCAATTCAGTGGGAAAAGGAAAACCTCTTCAGCAAATGGTGCTGGCAAAACTGGATCTCCACTTGCAGAAAGATGAATCTGAACCCCTACCTCTCACCTCTGACAAAAATAAAGTCAAGGTGGATCAAAGATCTAAATCTAAGACCTCAAACTAGAAAACTGCTCCTGGAAAACACCGGGGAAAATCTGGGAGACATTGGGGTAGTGAAAAACTTCTTAAATAAGACTCCCAACGCACAGCCTATGATCCCTAAAATAGACAAGTGGGATTACATCAGACTAAGAAGTTTCTGCATGGCAAAAGACACAGTGATTAGTGTGAACAGACAGCCCTCAGAATGGGAAAATATTTTTGTAAACTATGCATCAGACAAGGGACTGATAACCAGAATTCACCAGGAACTCAAGCAGCTGTTCCGGAAAAAGACAATCAATCCTATTAAAAGATGGGAGAATGAGTTGAAAAAACCACTCTCTAAAGATGACATATGAATAGCTAAAAGGCATATGAAAAAATGCTCAACATCCCTCATTGTAAGAGAAATGCAGATCAAAACAACAATGAGATACCACCTAACCCCAGTCAGAATGTCTAAGATTCAAAAAAAAAAAAAAAAAAAAGATAAGTGCTGGAGGGGGTGTGGTGAAAAGGGAACTCTCTTACACTGCTGGTGGGATTGTAAATTGGTCCAACCACTGTGGAGAACAATTTGGAGATTCCTCCAAAATCTACAAATAGAACTACCATATGATCCAGCAATCCCACTCCTTGGTATCTACCCGAAGGACAGAAGAATACTTAATCGAAAAAGTGCTTGCACATCGATGTTTATTGTGGCACTTTTCACGATTGCTAAGTCATGGAAACAACCTAAATGCCCACGAACTGATGAATGGTTAGAAAAACTGTGGCGAATATACTCAATGGAATACTATTCATCCATAAAAAACAACAAAATCCTGGCTTTTGAAAGGAAGTGGATGAATATGGAAGACTTACTGCTGAGTGAAGTAAGCCATGCTATGAAGGAGAGGCATTGTATGTCCCCACTTAATATATACTGAGTGTCTGCACTCTAAATACATATATATTTAAACCATACTGCTTCTGTTGTTATAGAGTTATAAAATTATACAAACATAAGACATATTTTGAACATTATCTTTAAACACATATATAAATATTTTTTTTTTTTTGAAACCATAGGGTGCTTCTGTTGTTATAGAGTTATAAACAGAATACAAAAATTATAAGACATATTTTGAACATTATCTTTCCAAATAGCCATTCAGTATTTTGAAATTTTGAAAGCTGTTTGTAAACTGTCAAGAATTATGGAGTATGAGCTAAAATTTTTTGCTATGTAAAGTAATTGTTTGTGGAAAAATGTAAAAATAAATAAATGAAAGAAAAACAAAAAACAAAAAACAAAACAAAAAAAAAAAACAGCTGGATTCCGGACCAGCAGTTGGCATAATGGCTACATCACGGGACTCCCACGTAGTCGACCACGGTTCGAGTCCTGGACCCGGTGGCTGAAACTCATGCCAGACGCATGTGCGTGCATGCCCAAGATCCTGAGAGGAGAATGGAGAAGGGATTGCGGCATGGCCATCCCCCCTGGGGAGTGATTTCTCACTTTGTGTCTCTGTCTTTCTGGGGAGCGCACGCGCCCTATAGCAAAAACCTCTCAAAAAAAAAATAAATAAATACAGCCGGATCGTGGGTAACTTATACATGGTAAAACATTGCTGAGCTCATGAGAAGTCAGGCATCGGCAAGGACTAGTTTTACACACGCAGTAGTTATACCCAAGCACGTCACAGACCAACCAAAAGAGAGTGAGGGGGATGTATCAGCAAAATAACTCACTAAGTGGGACCAGCAGTTAGCGTAATGGCTATGTCGCTGGACTCCCACGTAGTCGACCGCGGTTCGAGTCCCGGACCCGGCGGCTTAAACTCACGCCGGGCACGTGTGCGTGCGTGCCCAACATCCTGAGAGGAGAATGGAGGAGAAGGGATTGCGGCGTGACCATCCCCCCTGGGGGGTGATTTCCTGCTTTCTATCTCTTTGTCTCTCTCTGTCTGTCTGGCGAGCGCACGCGCCCTATAGCAAAAACCTCTCCAAAAAAAAGAAAAAAAAATAACTCACTAAGTAAAAAAGCATTATTATCAACAGAGGATCACAATCTGAAGATAATAAAGTTCACCTCACCGAGAAGCTCTTCCAAACTTGTGTATATCTAATAACAGCCTCAGTATGGAGTAAGCAAGAACTAATAGAAATACAAGGAGACGGGACCAGTAGTTAGCATAATGGCTATGTCACTGGACTCCCACGTAGTCGGGCGCAGTTCGTGTCCTGGACCCAGTGGCTTAAAGCTCATGCCGGGCACATGTGTGTGCGTACCCAAGATCCTGAGAGGAGAATGGAGGAGAAAGGGTTGTGGCGTGGCCATCCCCCCTGGGGGGTGATTTCTTGCTTTCTGTCTCTCTGTCTCTCTCTGTCTGGCGAGCGCACGTGCCCTATAGCAAAAACCTCTCAAAAAAAAAAAAAAAGAAAAGAAAAAGAAAAGAAAGAAAGAAATACAAGGAGACGAAGGAAAAGCCACCGTCATCATCGGAGATTTCAACTCTTTTCTCAATTAATAGATCAATCAGATTAAAAAAAAACTAGTAATGATTCAGTTTTGTTTTAACCCAAGTAAACAAGCTCGGTCTAGCAGACATAAATAGAATTCTGAACCCCCGATTATAAGAATTTACATGTCCCTGAGCAAAGCCCACATGGGCTATGAATGGTAGGCCACGTAATTGGTCACAAAAGCAAGTTTGGACAAATGTGGTTTTTTTTTTTTTTTTTGGAGAGGTTTTGGACAGAGAGACAGAAAGCGAGAAATCACTTCCCAGGGGGGATGGCCACGCCACAATCCCTTCTCCTCCATTCTCCTCTTGGGATCTTGGGCACGCACGCACACGCGCCCGGCGTGAGTTTAAGCCACTGGGTCTGGGACTCGAACTGCGGTTGACTACGTGAGAGTCCAGCGACATAGCCATTACGCTAACTGCTGGCCCCTGGACAAATGTTAATAGATAGATAATATATAGTATGGTAGTACTTTTTTTTTTTTTTTAACAGAGAGAGAGATTTTTGCTATAGGGCACGTCCATTCTCTAGACAGAGAAAGTGAGAACCTCTCCCACTCCCACCAGGGGGTATGGCCACACCACAATCCCTTATTCTCTATTCCCCTCTCAGGAGTTTGGATGTGCATGCACATGCGCCTTGAGTGATTTTCAAGCCATCCAGCCCAGGACTTGAACCACAGTCAGCACCTTAACCACTACACGATCTGCTGACCCTGGTAGCATATTCTTTTGCAGCACTGTAAGTTAAAGATTGCTAACATAAAGTACATTTTCTGGAATTTTTGAGAGATTTTTGTTATAGGCCATGTGTACTCAAGGGAGAGACACAGAGAGAAAGTGAGAAATCATCCCCCCTAGGGGGTGGCCACAGTACAATCCCTTCTCCTCCATTCTCCTCTTGGGACTTTGGGCATGCGCACACACATGCCTGGTGTGACTTTTAAGTCACCAGGTCCAGGACTTAAATCACGGTCAGACATGTGGGATCCAGCACCTTAACCACTATGCCACCTGCTGGCCCCTAAAGTACATTTTTAAAAAGTCCCATTCACTTGAAAATTTAGAAACCAGACTTGTCAATAAATCTCAGGTCATAAGATAATTAATAACAGAGATGAAATAATAACACTTAGAACTGAATGATATTTCCAACACTGTGTTCAAGCTTGGTGCCATGCTGCAGCAGCAGTTAGCAGCTGAAGAGAAGCTGATCTCACATGGTGACTGCAGTTCAAATGCCGGCCTGGTCAACCTGGAAATATGCTGGGCACCTTAGATTTGAAGAACTGGAGGAAGGTGACCATGGCGTGACCAGATCCTGTGATGGGTGTTTATTTCTCTCTCTGTCATGTGTATACGCACATGCTCTATCATGAAGGGGAAAAAAATTAAATACTGTTTCTGAAACTTTGCCTTAAATACATTAAAAAAAAAAAAGAAAAGAAAAACTAAAAATGAAGGAAAAGGAAATATAATGTAACCTCCCCAAATAAAGACAATAAAGGAGGTAGAAATCTGTGAAATATAGAAGCAAGTAAATTGACAAAGCCAAAAGTCAGCTTTTGAAATGCACTAATAAAACAGACAAATCTCTGGTGAGGTTGACCAAGGGAAAATTATATTAGGAAAATAAAAAGAAATATCATTACAGATAAAGCAGATTTGTGGGGGGGAGAGATAGTTGATAAAAAGTAAGCAAACACCCACAGCAAACATAGTGTTTAACAGTGACAATGTGACAACCTTCCCTTTAAGGCCAGGAACACAGTAAGGATGCTACTCTAACCACATCTTTTCAATGTTGTGCAGGAGTTATAGCCACTAAGAAAAGGAAAGGAGGTAAAAAGATACTGCAAGCTTCGCAGACAATTACAACTGCCCAAAGAATGAATTAAAATGAAAAGTACAAATTAAAAAGACAAGTCAGTTTATTAATGTGGCTAGTAAGGTAGACAAGCAAAAACCAACCACATTTCAGTACTCTGGTGATAAATAGTTAGAAAACGTGATTTTTTAAAAGGTATAATTTATAATAGGAAAAACTACTCTAAAGTACCTGAGATAAATTTAATGGAAGATGTGTAAGACTTTCATGGAAAAAATGATCCAGTCTCACTGAAAGCCATTAGAGAAAGCCCAAATGAAATACCATATGTGGTTAGAAAAAGCTTCCTGTCCTAAAAGTATGGATTTTCTCCAAATAGACTTATGTATTCAGTGAGATTTCAGGGTTTCTCGTGGAACTTGACGAGTTGATTTTTTTTTTTTTTTTTTTTGGAGAGGTTTTGCTATAGGGCACATTCACTTGCCAGAAAGAGAGAGAGAGACAGAGACAGAAAGTGAGAAATCACCACCCAGGGGGGATGGCCATGCTGGTGGCCCTTCTCCACCATTCTCGTCTCAGGATCTTGGGCATGCACGCACATGTGCCCAGTGTGAGTTTAAGCCACTGGGTCCAGGACTTGAACCATAGTCAACTACATGGGAGTCCAGTAACATAGCCATTATGCCAACTGCTGGTCCTGACAAGTTGATTTTTAAATTTACATAAAAAACCAAGGGGCTAAGATAGCCAAAGGACACCTAGATGGACTTACCTACCAGATATAAAAGGTACTACAAAGCCATGGACATTAAGACAGGTTTATAGCGGCCCAGGCTAACACAAGAAAGGGTGCAACTCGACCGGGAGCCCACTGGATCTGTGACTGATGTCGCCTTGCAGATAACGGGGTAGTGCAGACTATATGCAGGGACTTCAAAAAGATTGCGAGAAAATGGGATTAAAGAACGTGTTTATTTTAGTACAAACATTTTTTTAAATTAATGCATAGTTTTTTTTTATAATCTACATTTTCCATGAACTCTTTTTTTTTTTTTTGAGAGATTTTTGCTATAGGGCGCGCGCTCGCCAGACAGACAGAGAGAGACATTAGAGACAGAAAGCGAGAAATCACCCCCCCAGGGGGGATGGTCACACCGCAATCCCTTCTCCTCCATTCTCCTCTCGGGATCTTGGGCATGCACACACACGCGCCCGGCGTGAGTTTTAAGCCACCGGGTCCGGGACGCGAACCGCGGTCGACTACGTGGGAGTCCAGCGACATAGCCATTACACCAACTGCTGGTTCCCTTTTTTCCATGAACTCTTAAAAACTTTATTTACTGGGGCCAGCAGGTGGCACAGTGGATAAGGTGCTGGACTCCCACGTGGCTGAATATGGTTCAAGTCCCTGGCTTGGCAGCTTGAAAATCACACCAACTGTGTGTGCATACATGCCCAAAATCCCAGGAGGAGAATGGGGAAGAAAGGATTGCAGCATGTCCATCCCTCCAGGAAGTGATTTCTCACTTTCCCTCTCACTCTCTCTCTCTCTCTGGCAAGCACATGCACCTTATGGCAAAAACCTTTGAAAACATAACAAAGCAAAACTTTCTCTATTTCCTCCATGGGTGAGAGGGAGGGAGAGACAGCACCTCAAAGGGTCCTGATGTTGCCATCTACCCCTAGCCTCAGCCAGTCCAGGACACAGTCAAGGCATGTCTGGTGTACTCAGGGAGGTCTCCAGACTTGAACTGGGAACCTTCTCCTGTGGGACTGCTTGGCAGATCACCATGTTTTATTGCTGGACCACAATCTGGCCCCTTCCATGAACTTTTTGAAGACCCCCACATATCCTAAGTAATGCTGGGGCAATTGCTCATCCATATGGAAAATGGAGAATTAAATTGATTGCAACCTCACATCATGCACAAAATCAGCTCCAGGCATATAAGAACTTAGAACTTGGGACCAGCAGTTGATATAATGGCTACGTCATTGGACTCCCATGTAGTCGACCCTGGTTGGAGTCCCAGACCTGGTGGCTTAAACTCATGCTGGGCACGTATGCGTGTGTGCCTAAGATCCTGAGAGGAGAATGGAGGAGAAGGGATTGTGGCATGGCCATCCCCCCTGGGAGGTGATTTCTTGCTTTCTGTTTCTCTGTCTCTTTGTCTTTCTGGTGAGCGCACATGCCCTATAGCAAAAATCTCTCCAGGAAAAAAAAAAAAAGGAAAGAAAATGTCAAGGCCCTAACAAAATAGGGTTTTACACAGGACTGGTGAAAAATAATGCTATAGGGCAGGGGTCCCCAACCCGATACTGGGAGTTGGGGTGCACAGCAGGAGGAGTAGGAGGTGAGCAAATGAAGCTGCATCTGTATTTACAGCCGCTCCCCGTTGCTCCCATTACTGCCAAGCTCGACCTGCTGGCACATCAGCGGCAGCATTCGGTTCTCACAGGAGGTGACCTTCTTGGGAACTGCGCCTGTGAGGGACCTAGGTTGCTGCTCTCGTAAACATCCCTGCACCCTGTCTGTGGAAAACTTGTCTCCTAAGAAACTGGTCCCTGGTGCCAAAAAGGTTGAGGATCACCGTTATAGATTATATGGGTCAACAGAAACTCCAACCCACTGCTCAAGAGAGTGTGAAGTTTACCACTTTGTAAAACAACTTAGTGTTACCTCGTAAACCAAACATTAGCCAACCCCAACTTCAGCAATTCCACGCCTAGAAAGGCACCCTAGAGAGTCTTGCACACGAGAACTCCAGGAGACATATTCAAGAAGGGCCAGAGCAGCCCTTTCTGAAACAGTGATGAATGATGGGACCCAGTCCAAGCACGCACAGGCAGAAGGATGACTAGTTATAGCCAATGCACACGTATGTGAGACACAAAACTCACTCCAGAGGTGACGAAGACACTGTGATTTTGTTTCCCACTTATTTTTTTTTTTTTTTGGAGAGGCTTTTTGCTATAGGGCACGTGCGCCTGCCAGAAAGACAGAGAGAGACAGAAAATGAAAAATCACCCCCCAGGGGAGTGGCCACGCTGCAGTCCCTTCTCCTCCATTCTCCTCTCGGGATCTTGGGCACGCACGCACACGCACCCAGCGTGAGTTTTAAGCCACCGGGTCCGGGAGCCACGGTCGATTACGTGGGAGTCCAGCGATACAGCCATTACGCTAACTGCTGGTCCCTTGTTTCCCACTTCTATTTTAAAAATAAAGTTTTTTTGTCTCCGTAGTAAAAGCTGTAAGTGTTCATCATGGAGAATTAGAGAAATGGAGAAGTATGCTGTGGCTAGCCTTGGGAGCCCCGTGTGATCCCCACACCTTAAGGGTGGGCCACACCAACTGATTTCCTTCTAACTGCTGGAAAATGACAAAAGTGATGGAATGTCACTGTTTTTTTTTTAAGTTTGTTTGTGTATTTCTTCTGAGTGAGAGAGAAGGAGAGATGCATTCCCAACTGACTTGAAGCCGTGCTTCACCCCCAACCCCAGACCATGGGCACACACGTGCCAGGCACACTCAAGGAGGTCCCCAGAACCGAACTAGGAACCTTCTCCTGTGTGACTCTCTGCAGAGCATGGCGTTTTTAACACTGTACCACCACCTGCCCCCTACCCCTTGTCTTTTAAAAAATACTGTTTTATGCCAGAGTGTGTGTGCTCACACACGAGAGGAAAGGGGAGAAAGCGCCCTTGGCGGGTCTGGTTATGCTGCCATCCCTTTTCCCTCCCTTTTCCCACTCTGTCAGGGTTCTGGATGCATGCACTTGTGCCCAGCGTGTGTTATGAGCCATTAGGCCAGGATTCAAACGGTTGGCTATGTGGGGTCCAGCTCCCCTGCACAGCATAGGAAGCCTCTGTGCTATGGGGTGCTCAACCCCACTTTTATCAAATTTGCTACAGAGCACATGCACATGCCAGAGAGAGAGGGGGGAAGTCAGAAAGCACCCTGGGTTGAGGGGGGTGGCCACTCCCTTCTCCTTCATTGTCTTGTGATATCAGTTCGCACAAGTTTGTACTCAGTGTGTTTTTCAAGTCGCTGGGTCTGGAATTCGAATCTAGCAGTCAGCCATGTGGAATCCCGCCGTCTCAACTGCTGTACCACTGCGGCCCCTCCCTCCCTTTCTTAAAGCAGGGCCTCAGCCTTCCTGCTGGGCTGCAGGTTTGTGCCACCATGTCTGACTGGTGTTTGGACGGGGTCTTGCAATGCTGTCCACGCTGGCCTCGAACTCTCAATCCTCCTGCCTCAGCCTCCCAAGTCTCTGGGCTTACAGGTGATGCCACTGACTTGGCTTTCAGACGGGGTCAGGAATTTAGCCTGAGCTTCCCCTGTGGTTCCCGCCCATGGAGCACAGCATCTGAGCAGGGAGCACCGTCAAGGCTGGACTTGGGCTACAGCAGACATCTGCCTCATGCTGCCTCTCTCTGCCTCTCTCTCTCTCACCTATTTGTCTTGCTATCTTGATGAAGCAGGCTGCTAACTGGGCGCTATGGAGAGGCCCATGTGGCAAGGAACTGAGGGAGGTTTCCAGCCAACAGCCAGAGAAGAGCCAAGGCCCGATAGCCTGCGAGGGCTGCCTGAGCTCCGAGGTAGAGCTCTCTGCGGTGGAGCTTTCGCATGGCCCCCGCTCCCCAGCTCCTGCACCCCCGCTCCCAGCTCCTGCATTGCAGCCTGTGAGGGGCTCTGCTGACCAGCACTGGAAGATAATAAACAATGTTGTTTAAAGAGCCAGCACGCCAGCTTCATTTTATCTGGTGCCTATGAGCAGCAAGAGGTAAAAACACAAAGCTTCATTCACAGCACAAACAGAAAAAGTCACTGGGAAGTCTCACCAAAAAAGACATCAGCTCGACCAGCAGCCACGTTATTCTCCCTTTCCTCAGTTCAAGATATCAGAATTTGGAATTTCTATCACCCTCAGTGGTGTTTTAGGCTTGTCACTTCCCCTGTCCTGATGGTGAGGCCTGTGCTGGCTTTCACTAAAGCGAGGCCCGTGGCAGGTGGCCACTAGTTACTTTCTTTTTTAAAAAAAGAGGTGCTTGTCTCAGGGTGCATACGCTTGCCAGTGAGAGAGACAGAGAGAGAGAGAGACAGAGAGAGACAGAGACAGTGAGAGGGAAAGTGAGAAATCACTTCCCTGGGGGAAGGCCACACTGCAGTCCCTTCTCCGTTCTCTTCCTGGGGTCTTGGGCACACATACACATGTACCCGGTGTGTGTTTCAAGCCACCAGGTCGAGGACTTGAACCATGGTCGGCCATGTGGGAGTCCAGCAACATAACCACTGTGCCATCTGCTGGCCCATTACTTTCTTAATGTGGACATCAGTCTCCTATTGCATAATCATCTCGTGAGTGAGTGTTGTTCTCCTGTTTCACAGATAAGAGAACTGAGCTTCAGAGAGGAAAGTGCCTTGTGCAGGTCCCAGGCTGATCATAGCTGGGGGGTGGGCCTGTGCGAGCCTGGCCCGAGGCCATTTCCACCCCACTGTGACCGCTTCCTTGCCTGCTGCGCCTGGCATCGGCTCTTCCTGACGACCAGCGATTCTCCCAGCGTGGTTCTGGGTACAGCAGCATCAGCCTCCCCTGGGGTTTGTTAGAAATGCAGACTCTTAGGCTGCCCTGTGGCTTAGTGCTTAAGGGAGCTGGAACTCAAGTGGCTGACTACATGGTTTAAATCCCAGACTCAGAGGCTTCAAAAAAATAAATAAATACATAACACAAGGCCAGCAGGTGGCATGGTAGTTAAGGTGCTGGACTCCCACATAGCCAACTGTGGTTCAAGTCCCGGACCTGGCAGCTTGCTTTCTCCTTTTCCTTCTCTCTCTGTCTCTGTCTCTCTTGGGTCAAATTTAAAAATAATAATAATAAATAAAATAAGTAAAAAGTAAATAAGTAAATAACACACCAGGTATGTATTATGTGCCCCAAATCTTGATAGGGTAGGGAAATGGGATTGAGTCATGACTAAAGCATAACCACACCCCGGTGTGTATGGGGGTGCCTTCTCCTTCTCCCTCTCTCTGTGTCTCTGGCAAGCATATGCACTTTCCAGCAAATTAAAAAATAGAAAAAGAAAGAAAGAAAAGAAGGAAGGAAGAAAGAAATGCAGATTCCTGGGGTCCACCCAGAAGTACTGGATTGGAAACCTTAGGTGTGGGGCCCAGCAATCTACTTTTTTCTTTTTTTCTTTTTTTTTGGAGAGACAGAAAGCGAGAAACCACCGCTCAGGTGGGATGGCCATGCCACAATCCCTTCTCCTCCATTCTCTTCTTGGGATCTTGGGCACGCACGCACACACACCCGGCATGAGCTTAAGCCACCAGGTCCAGGACTCGAACCGTGGTCGACTACATGGGAGTCCAGCAACATAGCCATTACGCTAACTGCTGGTCCCCCAGCAATCTACATCTTAACAGACTCTCCAGATGGTTCTGATGCACACTCATGCCTGAGAAACACTGCTGTAGAAGATGCTCATACAAGTTGCTGAAGCACACCGACTTCGAGTGGAATCCGAGGGAACCCGGAAAGAAAGCACGGGCAGAAGGCATCAAGCATTACGCATATGCATTGCTTTTGCCGTTTTCTTACAAGGAAAAGCCACAAAGGTGGATGGAATCACTCCAGATCCAGCAGACCTCTGGGCTGGAGGAGAGGAATGCCCAGGCTTCTTAAGAGGTAAAAAGATGCAGAGCGGTGAGGCAGGGAGCAGGAGAAGCTTGGTGTGCCAAGGTCAACAGTAACTGGATGATGGGAGTCAAGGCAGGCTCTGGAGGGAGGGTAGGCACCATCGCAAGGATGTCAATGGAAGAGGGGTCTCAAAACTGGAGAGATAAGAGGAGAGGAGATGGTCTTAAAATTCCCTTGAGTAAGTCAAGGCTAGCTGGAGAAGTCTCAGGAGTAGAGGGGAAAGGGGAAGCTGGGGTCCTGGTTAGAGAGCTGAGAAAGAAATAGGTGTTAAACAAGAGGCCACTTGGTGCTTGCTGCTTGGAGCTAAGCTCTTGCTCTAGCGCCACACAGACCAAACTAATATGGAGTCATTCACGCTACAATGTCACATCACCATACTGGACCTTTTTTTTTTTTTTTTTTTTCAAGGTTTTTGCTATAGGGCGCATGCGCTCACCAGAAAGAGAGAGACAGAGAGACAGAAAACAAGAAATTACCCCCCCCAGGGAGATGGTCACGCCACAATCCCTTCTCCTCTCAGGATCTTGGGCACGAACGCACATGGTGTGAGTTTAAGCTACCAGGTCTGGACTCTAACCATAGTCAACTACATGGAAGTCCGGCGACGTAGCTAATACACCAACTGCTGGTCCTAACCACACTGAACAGTTAATGAAGCTTTAAGGAAACTAACAGATCCCCAGATAGATTTATTTCTCTTGAAAACAGGAGATTCCAGCCTTCCTGAGTCAGTGCTATAAGGAAACACAATATACGGACAGCTTGGGTCATCTCCATGGTACGCTGTTCAAGAGAAGCTGGATCCCACAGGGTAACCATGGTTCAAATCCCAGTCTGCCTGACACCCGCTGAGCGCGCATGCAGGTGCCCAAGACCTGATGGGCTGAGAACTGGAAGAAGGGGTGGTGGCGTGACAGACCCCCAACCCCATGTGTGCCTACGTGCTCTATCATGAATACAGGAAATCACGTGTGCACATCTGTGGCTTTCCTAGGAACGCGCACCTCAAGTAACCCCACAATGCTGTCTGGACTCATTGGACTTTCCGTTTTCTGAACCTCCTCCTTGCCCAGATGCATTCCTTCTTTATCTCCCGGCAGTCACGTCTATCGGCCACGACCTGCGGCGCGCTTCAGTTACAGCGGTGCACCAGACTCCCTGTCTCCACGCTTTGCTGGGTTAAGCAAACGGGCCCAGGTGACCATGAGGTCATCCTGCTCTCCTGTCACAGCATGTCTCTAATCATTGCTGCACGAGACGCCTTGCTCCTCTCCCCTCCCATCTGCAACTGGTGCCTTTGAAATCTTCCTGAAATCTGCAAAACCTTGGCACGTGCTATGCAGGGTGAGTTGGATTTTAGGGTGCCCAGGCCATCATCCTAACCCGGGCCCAAATGAACTTTTTTGCCTTCTCGTTAGGTGGACACAGACCCGACTCAAGCCTGATTCCTCGGGCTCGGAAATCGGGGTGACGCTGAGCTGTGGAAGCCCAGGTTCCTGTGGCAGGCCGGGTGCCGTGTGCTGGGCGATGGAAGCGCTGCAGCCCTGGCCATTCGGTATTGAAGCCCGGCCAGGCGCGTGGAACCCCCTGTGTACTTCACGTCTGCCACCACGACCGCTCGGTTTAAGTAGGTACTTTTGTTGTCCCCCTCTCACAGATGCAGACCCCGAGGCTGGGGCAAAGGAGCGTGCCGACGTATGCTGAGGCTACCGTGTGCTTGGCCCTCCACACACGTTACTTCGTTGACCGTCCGTGGCAGTGCTAGGAGGCTTGCCGAGTTCAGGTCAACTCCCCATCTCACAGGTGAGCGCACTGAGGCTCTGTCCTGGGTCACACGGGCATGTGGCTCAGGAGCGATGCAGCTGGGACCCCATCCACTACGCCCTGCTGAAATGCACCCACGGGCAGGGGCCGGGAGGGAGACAGAGTGGGGACGTCACCAAGGCCAATAGGAAAAGGGGAGGGCAGGCTGGACACCAGGAAGAAGACAGGGAAGGAGGCCAGGCTGGCTTTGTCCCCAGCAGGCCACTCAGGTGGAGACAGCCCGAGGATGGGGCAAAGAGAGGGAGGGGTCGGGACAGTCCTGGGGAGTCACCCAGGTCCAGGGGACAGGTGCAGCCCTGAGGGCTGTGAGGTCACTGACAGTGAGGACTGAGGTGCCCATGTGGGAGTGGAGTCCCTGAACGGCAGCCCCGCTCGGACCCCGGGATGCGCGCCTGTGAGCAGAGAGCCGTGTTCCTTTCCACAAGGTCCAGGGGAAGGGTGCGGAAAGGGTGTGGCCAGGGCCGCTGATTTTGGAAGATTCTCTCTTCCTCTTTCTCTTCCCCTCCCTCCTCCTTCCCCTGTTGAAGTCACACCACACTTGGTCAGGAGTGTTTGACCAAAGGAGGCATTGGAAGGCTCTTCCTGTCTGACCACGCGCCCACGGGCTGAGGTGTGGGGGCTGCCCAGGTCAGGGCAGTAATGGCTGACGTGAGGACGGTGGGAGTGTCCGGGTATGTCCTCTCGCTCTCTTCCCCCTCTCCTCCTCCACTCTCTCTCTCGTTCTCTTTCTCGCTCCACCTTCATTTCTCCTTTACTCTCTTACTGCAGAAAGATTTTAAGGTGGCTTAATTACAGGCACAAAAATTATTTAATCCCTTCCCTGTGCTCAACTTTTTTTTGATTCACTCAACAAACACTTAAAGGGTGCTGACTATAGGCTAGGCTCAGTCCTTCCTTAAAACACACACACACACTCGTTCAGTTACTCAGTCAGCACACACGTACAGGTCCCGCCATGTGTCAGGCCTGGTGCTGGGGACAGAGATGGGTGGGACAAGCTGGAGGATCTGGGGTCTCTTTGTGAGCTTCCCCAAGTCCTCCTCGACAAGGGCACTGCTCTCTGCTAAACTCACGCAGCAGGCGTCCCTGCCTGTCCCCTCAGCCAGGGGGGTCCCATGCTGATGGGCCTGGGAGCAGTAGGCTGGGTGGCTGTCCCCAGAGGCAGTGACTCAGGCTCGCAAGCTCACTTGCTGGATCGGGACTGCCCGGGCTGGCAGAGACGGATTGCACAGACACACCTGCACCACGCAGCACAGAGGCCCCGTGTACGCCAGCCGGCCGGGCCACAGCACGTGGTTGCGGTTTTGCGCTTGGCATCGCCAGCCGGTCGGAGCGGTTTGTGATCAGACACTTGCCCACAGACCAGCTGGTTCACGGTGGCTCCGCCGCCCACAGGAAACCTCTCCCAGGCCAGCCAGGGGTGAAGGGGTGGAGTGGAGATGGCCGTGGGCTGCTTCTGACAGGCTGTGTGACCTTGGCCCGGCCACTGCCCCTCCCGGGGCCTCCGTGCCTCCTCTGTAGAATGGGCGCAATCTTCATACACTTCCTGGGGGGCTGTGGGGTTTTAAGGGGCTTCCACGTACCACTCGGTGGAGGGTACCCAATAGCAAGGGTGAATGGAGGGCGGCTCATCGGTGCCCGGGGAGGGTCCTGGCTGGCCCGGTGAGGGCTGCCTCCAGGTACAACACTCATGCCTGGCCAAACCGAAACTTGTGAAAGGCCCTTGTTCCTCTGCCAAAGCCCGAGGCTCGCTCTCCTGGCTCTGGGTCCAAGCGCTGCGGTTCCCTCTCATACTCGGTGATGAGCCAGCCCAGACCAGCTGCCGGGGTTCTGGGGCCCGGCGTGGGGACGGGAGAGGCCATGCCACGTGTTTGGTTCAACAGAAAAATGAACAAGGGCCTCCAAGAACAATAGGAAGGCCAGGACTTGGGGTCCAGGGGCACACCACACATGACCATGGTTCACGGCTACCCTGCGGGGCTGCCGGGAGAAGGCACGAGCAGGCGGTGGTCCTTCTGCTGGGCTTGACGCACTGGGCCTCACAGCCCTTCTCTGCCAGATGGGGAAACCCAGGCTCAGGGAGGGGAGGCCCGGCTGGGAGGTGGCTCTGGGAGGTGTGCCCTTTCCTTTGGCCCCTTTCCAGAAGCTGTTGTAGACAGTCCAGGCAGAGTCCCGACCCCCACTTCCCGGTTGTGTGGCTTCAGGTTACTTAACCTCTCAGAGCCTCAGTTTCCCCTTCTGTAAAATGCGAGTAACAGCGTCTCCTTCCTCAGGAGGCTGTTGAGTGACCCGTGAGCAGAAAGTGTGACGTGAATCTTAGCCAGTGCTATGTGAGACCAGGGGACGGAGCAGCAGGGCTCCATCTGACTGAGGGGAGAGAAGGGCTTGAGGCTCCTGGGAACTTGGGAGCCCCCAGCCTGTCTGGGAAACGTCTTGGTCCAGCCCTCGTCCGCTCCCCACCCAGCTCTCCAGGGCAAGGAGCGCGACCTGGGCAGAGGGCTGGCCGGGCATGCCGGAGGGGCCCTGGGTTAGCCCGGCCCTTTCGTTTCCTCCACCCCCACCACCAAGCATCTCATTCTCAGAAAAGAGGGGTTGCATGTGACCTCAGGCCTTTATCTTTTCATCTCTCGACTTCTCAGTCTCTGCCCTCCTCTCCCAGCCCTGGGAGGATACCCAGGCATTTATGGCCATTCTCCTGCTTCTGAGGTTCAGGGAGCAAGTGAGCTTTCAAGGAAATGTCCCGGACCCTCCCATGGGCCCCATTCCAGGCCCACAATGCCCAGTCTGGGTGGGGGAAGCAGGGGCTGCCACTGACTGCTGAAAACAGCAATGACAATGATAACCAAAGCTCATGCTAAACTCAGAGCCTGGCACAGGGCTTGGCATGTACGGGCACTCAGTTGGTATTGGCTGAATGAATGAATGAATGAATGATGACCAGGGATAAGTCTAGCCCTGTGCTGAGTACTTAACAAACATTTTCACATTTTTCCACGTTTAGTCCCCATGAAGTGGGAATTATACCCATTGCACAGATGAGGAAACTGAGGCTCCATTGCCCAAAGCTGCCTGGCTGGTCACCAGCAGGACCAAGTTTCCCACCTCAGTGTCCCCATGCCAGGGGCTTGTCCCCATGCTATGGCGCACCACTGGGGAGGCCGTGCTGAGAGGTGTGGGGTAATGAACGTACCGTGAACCAGCTGTGGGTCACCAATGGCTTCTTAGCCTTTCAGTTAAGGTCACGTGTAGGAAAAGCCCAGGTCTAGCCCTGCTCCCAGGGCACACCTGCTGTGTGACCTTAGGTGAGTCACAGACACCCCCCCCCCCCCCCCCCCCCCAGCGTCTGTTGTCTCCATAGCAAGGATGACAGCCCCACTGGCCCTAATTCATTTGTGGCGAGGTCCAGAGCGCACGCGCTGACATGAGCCGGGCACCTCCCAGGGCTGCCAGCGTTTTGTCTCTCCAGCTACTCTCCTGGCAGCAGCTACAGAGCGCGGAGCCTGGAGCCTAAGCCAGGCCCCCTCCTGTGTCAGCAGAACCAGCTCGCCCAGCACCACCGACCTGCCCCACGTTCGCAGAAGGCCCCTCTCACCTGAGGACATCGAGCTGAGTGGAGGTCCCCAGCACACACACGGCGTGGGTGGGCTGCTTTGGGGCCACACGGATCACTGTCCCCTGGGCCATCGTCCGGCCAGCTGGTGCCTCCAGCTGCAGGAAGCCCCTGAGCTGCTTCCTTTATACCGCCCAGCCAGGCCATGAGTCAGCACCCGCGGTATGCGGCCCAGGCCTCAGCCCCTCCCCACCACGTCCCTGCGTGGGCCCTTCTCTGCCCTGGAGCTGCCCTCAGACCCCCAGAAGGCCGTCCATGCCAGAGGTAGGGGCAGGTGCCCCACCAGGTTCCTGGGAAAGGCTGCAGGCTCAGAGCCTGGGGCGGTGGGGCAGAGGATGCAGGTGTGAGTCCTCACACCCCGAGCCTGTCCCCGCCTGGGGGCCTCCATCCAGGCCCATCCCTGTGCTAAACAGAGGTATCACAGGAAGGGGTGAGAGTGCAGGAGGTCAGAGGTCACAGCCCAGAGGACAGCTCAGGACCAACCAGGCTCATGACAGTCTTCCCAGCAGAGCCACCCACAGCTGACCTTGGGTACCTGAAGCCAGCACTCTGTGCTTCACAGGGCCCAGCTCAGGAGACGAGCCTGTGAAGCAGGTGCTCTGATCTCCTCGTCGCACCCCACAGCAGCCCTGTGTGACGGCATCATTATTCCCGTTTCATACAGAAAGGACGAGGCGCAGCCAGAAGTGGTCGAGCCCGGACTTGAACCAAGGACATCCAGATCCAGAGTGTAAGGTTTATCAGCTGCCTGTCCACGTGACTTGTGCTTTTTAGGTTTTATCACATCCACATCTCATCATCATCAATGCTGTAATTGGGCTTTTGATTGTTGTTTTAATTTGGGACTTGAAGCACATGAGTGGGAGTCAGCCACATAGGATCAGTCACCTCAACCACCATGCCGCCTGGCTGGACCTATGTGGGCTTATTTTTGAAACCTATTTTACAGAAGGGAAAACTGAGGTTCCAAGGGGAGACGACTTGCCCGAGGTGCCATAGCTAGCGTGTGGCAGAGCTGGGTGGGGACGATGAGCTCTCAGACCTGGAGGCTGCAGTCTTCTTTCCCCTGTCCCCGAGTGTCAGAATAGACAGTGCAGGTGTGGGCCAGGCCCGCCACGGAGATGTGCACGGGGCCGCAGAGCTGTGGGTGCACCTGGCCGTGGGTGCCAGCCTCCACCTGCTCGTCGGGTGAGAGGAGAGGAGGGTGGACGGGTCCCGACAGGGAGCACCCACGGGAGGCTACATGGAGATTTGGAATGAGCAATTCGCAGGGTTGGAGATTTTGCCCACATTTTCGTTTGTTTGCTTTGGCTTTTGAGGCACATAATTTGCCTCATTAGTTAAGAGCCAGGCTGTGGGATTAGGCAAGCTTGTGTTCAAATCCCACTTCGAACTAACATCCCCACAAGGTGGGCCCTGTCATGATGTCCACATTATAGACAAGGCCTCCAGGGCTCGGAGAGGTTGGACAGTCCTCCCAAGGGCCTGCAACCCCTGCAGCAGGACCCAGGATCCCTGCTTCACTAGGCTCAAAGCCCCCTTTTTTTTCTTTTCTTTCTTGTCTTTTTTTTTTTTTTTTTCCCCCATAAAAGAGAGCACAGGGACCAGCAGATGGCGTAATGGCTATGTCACTGGATTCCCATGTAGCCAACCGCAGTTCAAGTCTTGGACTTGGTGGTTTAAACTCACGCCGGGCACGTGTGCATGTGTGCCCAAGATCCCAAGAGGAGAATGGAGGAGAAGGGATTGCGGCGTGGCCATCCCCCCTGGGGGGTGATTTCTCACTTTCTGTCTCTCTGTCTTTCTCTGTCTTCCTGGCGAGCGCACATGCCCTATAGCAAAAACCTCTCCAAAAAAGAGAGAGAGAGTGCACATGGCAAAGAAAGATCTATCAATCTAGAGATGCACCTTTGGTGGAGTCTCGTCCCACGGCACTCCCCTTCCTCCAGCTCATCAGGATCTTGGGCGTGTATGCACACCCCTGGAGGATTTCAGGTCGACCAGGCCGAGGCTCTGAACTGGCGGTGGGCCGTGTGGCTGCCAGTACTGCAGTCCCACAGGTACCGGCTGCACGTCTGGGCTGGGCCTCGAAGCCTGTTTTCTGCCCCAGCAGGTGACGCAGCCAGGCCTGGTGTTCTGCTGCATCTGTGGAACCACCACGCACAGCAGGTCTCAACCCAGTTTCTGCAGCTGGTCATATCGTTAGAATTAGTTGCGTTTCTAAGGGACAGTGGCAGGAAGGAGCCATCGGAGAAGGCTAGGTTGGCAGAGTTTGCGGGCACTTGGAGAGTGAGCAGATTGAGTCCAGTCTGTCTCATAGAGGGCGAGAGAGGCACAGAGAGGGGCTGTAACCTGCCCATGGTCACACAGAAAGTCTTAGGGCAGGAGGATAGGCCCTCCCCCAAGTCTTAGGTCTCCTACAATAGTTTTCTTTTGCTCCTTTTTTTCTTTCTTTTGTCTTAGGCAGTTTGGGGTTTCAGTTTGCTGTGAATAAGATACCAAGAGGACACTCAGAATGCAGTTTAGTTAATTTAGTAAGTATTTGTTGAGTGTCCACTGAGAGCCAGGCACTGTTCCAGGTACTGGGGATATGCCGTGAGCAAAATAGACAAAAATCCTGCCTTCACGGGGCCTCTTTTTCTGATGGACAGACAGCCAGTGAACAATAAATCAAATAAGTGAATTACATAGTACGTTAGTGGTATAGAAAAATGAAAAAATAACACAGGATAAGGACCACCAGGAGTGCAGGGCAAGGGGCCGATTACGAAGTAAAATAGGGTGGTCAGACACAGGGGCATTTGGGCAAAGACTTGAGGGGGTGACACTGAATATCTGGGAGGAGAACATTCGAGATGGAGGAAACAGCCAGTACAAGTGCAAACGCCCTGAGGCAGGGACGTGCCTGGTGGGTGTGACTGGAATAAAGCAAAAGAGACGGCATTATTATTTGGTATTTCACAAGGGGCAACGAAAGACCAGGTTTTCGCACAGGCACACGCACACGCTCACGGGTTAGGCCGCTGTGCTTTGGCGGCAAAGCCCTCTGCAGATGCACACTCAGTCACTCGCAGCAGAACAAGGGCAGCCAGCTCTGTGTTGGGCAGGGCTGGGGGCAATGGAACAAGGGACAGATAGACCTGGGGCTGGTGCCGTTGCCACCCACACCTGCACCCCTGGCCACAGTGTCACGTGGCTGCCCCCTCCTGTTGGACGCAGAGGTCGTTTGCAAACGCTCAGTAATAAACCATGCCGAAAGGCATCATTCTGCCCTCGCCTGTGCTCATTTGCAAGGACTTTGTAGACTCCTCTTGGTCCCTCTCTATTCTCTTGTGGAGCATTCGTTCCCTTCCTGAGATTTGCCACAGCTTGTGTTTAAATGTCTGTCCCCCAGCTGGCCATGAGGGCAGAGCCCTTGTCTGGGATGCACCTCCCTGGCCTAGGAAACACAGTGGAATATTGTGGTTGTGTGTGTCTCCAGCAGTTAGCCCAGCTCGTGACCCCAGGTGGGACCCCTGAGGACAGCTTCCTGTGAGGACCCTTGGGGACTTGACTAGCCTGTCGCTCTTGCCTTTCAAAGCCACAGAGGGCCTTTGGAGTTGGGAAGTAATTCCCCTGTGCACAAGGCTCACGGCGCAGAGTGCAGGCCAGGGACCTCAGAGGAAATGGCCTCTCTTCCCAACCAAAGGCAGAATCTCCAGCCCAGCTCACCAGGGGAGGCGAGGGTGCTCAGAGGCTTGCCCAATGCCCTGCAGGTGTTTGAGGCCCAGATTACTGATACCTGAGTTGGGCCTCAGTGACTAGCTGCGACTGTTTGACGTCATTCTGGAGAAAGGATTAAGATCAGGGAAGTCTGAGGCCCTGACTGGCTTAGGGTGCAAAATGGTATTTTGAGCACTGGCCTTGCCATTCCTCCGGCGTTATTCATTCATCAGTACAGTTAGGATTCATTTATTTAGTTGTTTGTTTGTTTGTTTTACCATGAATCAAATTTCCCCGAAAGGGGAATTTAATTGATTACTTTATTCCCTTACAAATAGACCAACTGTAATCAAATGAAGTGTACATTCACCTCAAGATTTTATCGTCTTCATGACAGAAAAGATGAGGCTTAGAACTGGACCACTTGACCTTTCCTCTTCCTATCTCCTCCCAGTTCCAAATGCTTACACCTCTTAATAGCCAGCATTCTCTTAGATCTGCAGTTGGGCTCAGCACATTCAAGCCTCAGCCCAATCTTCTTTGCTGTTTTTGCCTTTTTCTGGAAAATAAGCTTAGTCTGTCCACCACAGCCACTCTGCTTCCTGTCGTAACATAGCCGCTTTCCCTGAGCACACAGAGAATCCTTGCCCTTTTTGTATTGTGTCACTTTATGAGGTTGGTGCTTGCCACACTTATAGAAGGTCCAGCGGGTTTTAGGGACGTTCACCATGCTTGCGGGCCTGCTATCAGCACAGAAAGAAAGGAGATTCATTTATTTAGCTCTTTATTTGACTAATATTTATTGCATGCCTCCCAAGTGCCTGGCACTCTCTTAGAGCCAATGGAGGCCTCTCTTGAGTGGTGAAGGTTCTGGTCCTACCTGCTGGGGGAGACTTGTTTCCAGTTCCACGGAGGAGATCTCATATTTCACATGCCAGGATTAGAGAGTTCTGGTCTCCTTTAAAAAGTTTACGGGAGGGGGAACCAGCAGTTAGCATAATGACTATGTCGCTGGACTCCCACGTAGTCGACCGCGGTTTGCGTCCTGGACCCGGTGGCTTAAAACTCACGCCGGGCGCGTGTGCGTGCGTGCCCAAGATCCCGAGAGGAGAAAGGAGGAGAAGGGATTGCGGCATGACCATCCCCCCTGGGGGGTGATTTCCCGCTTTCTGTCTCTGTGTCTCTCTCTGTCTGTCTGGCGAGCGCACACGCCCTATAGCAAAAACCTCTCAAAAAAAAAAAAAAAAAAGTTTACGGGACAGGGCGGGTCCATAGCCCAGTAGTTAAGGGAGTTAGATTCCACATGGCTGTCTGGGGTTTGAATCTCAGTCCCAGGGGCTTGAAAAACACACCAGTTATGTGTGATGCATGCCCAGAATCCTGACAGGATGGAGAAAAGGAGAAGAAAAAATTGCAACATGACCACGTTCCCTCTCCTTCGCTCTCTCTGTCTCTCTCTGGCAAATACATGTGCCCTCTGGCGATTAAAAAAAAAAGTGTACAGGACATTTCATCTCCTTACTATAAGTGGATGATAAAAAATTTGAGAGAAAAAGGCTAGTTGAAGAGAACACAAAAGAAAAATATCTCCTGATTCCAGCAGTCACTTCTAGAAAAATTTTATTTCGTTCCACTTTTAATATTGAGTCATCAGGAAAATCATGACACATTTATGTATAGAAAAACAGAAAAATACATCATGACTTTCCCAGTGACCTAAGAGCATTTTGATTTGATATCTTATAGATATGTTTTTTGCTTGCATATAACTATATATTTGTTTTGTGAAATTTTTTTCTAGTGTGGACTGGTCCTTAGCTCAGAGGTTAAAGAAACTGATCTCACATGGTCAACTGTTGTTCGAATCCTGGCCCTGGTGGCTTAAAAAACACGCTAGAGGCAAGTACATGTGTGCCCAAAATCCTGACAGAAAAAAAAGAATGGAGAGAAAAAGATTGTGGCATGGCCACAGCCCATTAGAGTGGTGTTTTTGCTCTCTCTGGTGAGTGCACATGCTCTCAGGCAATTAAAAAAATAAAGTAAATTACTCTTCCTGGGACCAGCAGATGGCGTGGTGGCTATGTCACTGGACTCCCATGTAGTCAACCATGGTTTGAGTCCTGAACCGGTGGCTTAAACTCATGCCAGGTGTGTGCACGTGTGTGCCCAAGATCCTGAGAGGAGAATGGAGGAGAAGGGATTGCAGCGTGGTCATCCCCCCTTATTTCTTGCTTTCTGTCTCTCTCGCTGTCTTTCTGGGGAGCGCACTCACCCTATAGCAAAATAAATAAATAAATAAGTAAATTACTCTTCCAAAGCTATTATTGATATTTTAATTCTTTCCTTTTTTTTTTTTTTTTTTTTTTTGGAGAGATTTTCGCTATAGGGCGCGTGCACTCACCAGACAGACAGAGAGAGACATAGAGACAGAAAGCAAGAAATCACCCTCCAGGGGGGATGGTCATGCCGCAGTCCCTTCTCCTCCATTCTCCTCTCGGGATCTTGGGCACGCACGCACACACGCCCGGCGTGAGTTTTAAGCCACTGGGTCCGGGACGCGAACCGTGGTCAACTACGTGGGAGTCCAGCGACATAACCATTACGCTAACTGCTGGTTCCCAATATTTTAATTCTTAATATTGACTTTTTTCCTCAGGTTTATTGAGGTATAATTGACAAATAAAATTATATGCATTTAAAGTGTATAATGCAGTGTTTTGACATATACCTCTGTGTGTGTGTTAAGAACACTTGAGATATAATATCTTTTTTTCACTATAGGGTGCATGTGCTTACCAGAGACAGAGTGTCGCACTGGAGTGAGACTCAGGAGGCAATAATCTCAAAACAAAGAGGAAAGTATATTCAGCAAGAGCTCCCTGGGGTCTGAAGTTGGAGCTGCTCCAGTCTGCCCGCCGGAAAAGAGGAGACTTCTTTATAGGGCAACTAATAAGCTGTATTGGGAGATTGTATGTCACACTTCAAATGTACCAAACGTTTTGTGGTTTCCATTGTAATTTTCGGCCGTCGGACCCTGTGCTCGTTTTGCGTCCTTGTGTAATAGTGTTTGGACCAGTGTGCCCTTACATTGCTAGCCTTCATGTGTGTACAGGAAGGAGGCGAAGAGGAGTAGTTGGAGGTTGGGGTAGGGTATATGAGTGGAAGTTGGATCTTCTGGAGCTGCTTCCTGCTGATAGGGGGCATCATCTCTCGGGAGGACGGGGAGGGGTGTGGGTCTTCCAGAGGCAAGCGTGAATATCGTATTCTCTGGAGGAGCTAGATGTTCTCAGCCTGTTTAGGGGTGAACTATGGAGTGATGTCTCAGATGAAGCAGTTTAGCATCTTCAGGAGTGGAGGTCCTACAGAGACGAAGAGAAGAAAAGTTATAGTGGGTAACTGTCCCGACCTGCGGGACAGTCGAACAGGTTTCCTGAGGGAAGGAGTGAGAGACGGGACAAACGGCGCACTGTCACAGCACAGAGACGACGCAGTGTCTCTTCAGGGTCGTCTCTTTATTGTGGGCAGCACGGAGACGACATCAGGGTTCAGGGTCATAGCTCAGGATCGTCGACACGCGTGTCGTCATAGCTCAGGGTCGTCCGGAGACGACGTGGTGTCACAGCTCTTCAGGGTCTTCAGGGTTGCCTGGCGATTATGGGCCAGGAATCGTGGTTATATACATGTTGGTGGGCCATGATTGGTTGAATGAAGGATAGTAAAAGGTGGATTATGATTGGTTGCGTTGTGGACCAATCATGAGTTGCCCGGATATGCAAATCTGAGGGAGTCTAAGCTCACCGATTTGCTATGGGAAGTGGCCAATCAGAGTATGGTTTTGAAGGTGAGGTTTTTTTGAAGGGGAGCCAATTGTGGCCTTTGTAATTGTTTGCTCTCTGAGCCTAAGATGGCAATAGTAAGAGACTCATGAAAAATGGCCTCAGCAGACTCGCTGGTGCGCAGCCTCCCACAGGTAACCAGGGGCGGTAGCCAGGTTGTCCATGATGAGTGCTTATAGCCCTTGGCCCCAGGACTCAGCAGACTCTTGTCTTATTTTTCAGGCCCTTTCAGCTACTTGGTTGATATAAAAGCGGTACTCTTCTTCTAGGAAGAGGCACAGCAGAAAAGGATGTAGGTCCAGGCCTCTTTGGTTTTGGAATTACCATGGCCAAGGAGTCTCCTTGGTCTGGAATCTGTAAAAGACTCCAGGTTATTTTATCTGGGCTTTGTTGAAGGCCAGAGGAAAGATTTTTAGAGCAATGAAGAAATAAAGCCGTGCCTCCTATCCCTGTAGAAATTCCCAAGGCTTCCAGGAGGGCTATCACTTGGATTGCCCTCTTTTTTCAGTAACACTTTTCTGCCATTAAGGGGACTGGCAGCTACGGCTTGGTCTTTCGGGAGTATGTTAGTATCGGGGGAGAGAGGTCAACGTGCATATCCTGGTCCAGTTAGTAAACTCAGGTAAGCAGAGGAGTCACAGGAAAGGAACAGGCCAGTGTCAAAGAGTCAGGTGAAATGTGAAGACGGAGAATCTCGGGACTTGATTTTTGCTCTCTGGTTCTTCCCCAAATTCCTAGGGTGTTTGTTAAAGTAGCCCCAGCAAGAGGCTGCCCAGTGGCCTACTTGTTGGCAGTGAGATCTGTGGTGAGGGCATCACAATTTGGACACTCTTTGTCTTAAAGCCCCTTTCTTTAACAGATAGAGCTGGGACCCCTGAGCCACGGACAGAGGAACTTTGGAACATAGCCAATAACTGTGCATGTGTTTTATTTTATTATATATGTATATATTATGTACATATACTATATAAAATATATATGTATATATTATATTATATATGTTATATATTATATATTTTATGTATTTTATTTTATTATATATGTATATATTATATTATATATATTATATTTATATGTGTGTGTGTGTGTATATATAATATATATATTTATATATATATATATAAAATTTTCCCTCTCAAACCCTTGCTTTTTCTCCTGGTTTTGATTATAAAAGGCTATAGTGGCAGCCTGAAGGTCATCCAAGGCCATTCTCGACCACTACAGGAGTCCTTAGAGCCATTTATTTATTTATTTATTTATTTATTTATTTAAAATATCAGGTGACTATTGGAACAAGAGCTTGTCTTTTTTTTTTTTTTTCAGAAAGAAGTTTTTGCTTTAGGGCATGTGTGCTCACCAGAAAGACAGAGAGAGACAAAGAGACAGAAAGTGAGAAATCACCCCCCAGGGGGATGGCCACGCAGCAATCCCTTCTCCTCCATTCTCCTCTTGGGATCTCGGGCATGCATGCACACGTGCCCGGCATGAGTTTAAGCCACCAGGTCTGGACTCAAACCGCGGTCGGCTACGTGGGAGTCCAGCAACATAGCCATTACGCTGACTGCTGGCCCCAAAGAGCTTGTCTTTTAATATGAAAACACTTTTTAAAATTTTTGTCAACTTGTCATCTACAAAATCCTTCCATAAAATATATTCCTAATTCTTCATAATTTCCTCTCAGACCCTTTTCCAACATAACTCAAACCACCTGCAACATGCTTTATACCTTGAGTATTTGTTCCCTTATCCTTTTTCCATTCTGGAATAATCCAGCCATTTCACGTTGGGACAAAAATATTTACGGTACAAAACTTTCTATATCAAAATTTTCTTTTCTTTTAACTTTTTTTTTTTTTTTTTTTTTTTTTAGATATTTTTGCTACAGGGTACATGCACTCACCAGAGAGACAGAGAGACAAAAAGCAAGAAATCATCCCCCAGGGGGGATGGCCACGCCGCAATCTCTTCTCCTCCATTTTCCTTGTGGGATGTTGGGCACGCACGCACACATGCCTGGCATGAGTTTAAGCCATCAGGTCCAGGACTTGAACCGTGTTCGACCACATAGGAGTCCAGCGATATAACCACCATTTACTGGTCCCAATTGCTTTTTTTTTTTAAACCGCAAACACATCTTTTTTTAAAATAATTATTTATTTATTATTGTTATTATTATTTTTTCACATGAATTTTGCCAAAGACAGAGAAAGAGAGGGAGAATGAGAAAGCAAGCCACCAGGTCCAGGCCTCGAATCATGGTCAGCCATGTGGAAATTCCAGCACCTTAACCACCATGCCGCCTGCGGGCCCCATCCACAAACACATCTTAACCCTTTAACTTTCTTTCCACATCTCTTCCTTACTGTTTTCTTCCTACCTTGTTTCTCTTTTCTTTATAATTTTGTCTTTGGAAACAACCTTTAACCTCTGAGTCGTCTGAGAATTTTGTTAGGTTTCCTTTGACCTATGAGAAATCCTGCATGGAAAAGAGGACTTGGACTCGAATGGGTCCTCTGGGCTCACGTACCTCCTGCAAGGGGCGGGGCTAGGCAGTGGGTGCTTGGGCCTAGAATAAAGTGGTATAGGATCTACCTTATTTACTACCTAGAAATAGGAGTTTTAAAGCAGGGTATGCTGAAGAGGGGTGCTGACAACTTCCTCATTTCTTATTTATAAAGGGGAGGTTGTTGAAGAGCCTCTGCTGGGGAGCTCCCAAAGCTCTCTGTGGGTCACTCCTCAGAGGGGTGCCCAGTATGTCCAGGAGGGTTATGTCTTATCGTAGGATCTCCTAAAAGGAAAATAAAGTTTCCAAATGACTTTGAATACCCTTAGCAAGCAGAGAGGCTCTCCAGAGCTGGGGATTCTCCACATTTTTACCCTACAATGGTAGATCTTGCCTGTGATTGTCAAAAGGAATAGGGCAAAAGGCACCCCTGGCCGCTGTACGGCTACCCGCACTGCCCGCCAGCAGCCCTCGCCACCCTCCTGCCGCCATGGAGAGCGGAGAGGAGTTCAGCAGCATAGAGGAATCTGCAGGATGACAGTGACGAAGAGGATGACATAGAGGAATCTGCAGGATGACAGTGACGTGGTTTTTGGAGGCTTGGGCTAGGAGACAAGCAAGCAAGATCTGACTGAATGTTCATCTTGATTTGGGGAAGTTGTAGACTGCACAGTTAACACAGAGCCAGACACTGGGAAATCAAGAGGATTTGGATTTGTGCTTTTCAAAGATGCTGCTAGTGTTGAGAAGGCTTTGGAACTAAAAGAACACAAACTGAATGGCAAGTTGATAGACCCTAAAAGGGCCAGACTTTAAAAGGGAAAGAACCTCCTAAAAAGGTTTCTGTGGGTGAACTGAGCCCAAATACTTCTGAAGAACAATTCAAAGAATTTTTTGAGAATTAACAAATCGGGACCAGCAGATGGTGTAATGGTTACATCACTAGATTCCCACATAATCGTCCCCCGCTCACGGTTCAAGTCCTAGACCCAGTGGCTTCAAACTCACACCGGGTACGTGTGCATGCGTGCCCAAAATCCCAAGAGGAGAATGGAGGAGAAAGAATTACGGCATGGCCATCCCCTCTGGGGGGTGATTTCTCACTTTCTGTCTCTCTGTCTCTGTGTCTCTCAGGTGAGCTCATACACTCTACAGCAAAAATATCTCAAAAAAAAAAAAAAAAAAAAGGGAAAGGAACCAGCAGTTAGCATAATGGCTATGTCGCTGGACTCCCATGTAGCACTGGGATTGAGGATGACAGAGGGATTCAGTTTGGCAAGGAGGTCCTTTCCAAGTAAGGGAGGAGGGCAGGTGGGTATAACCAAGAAGGAGTGGGTGAAGGTGGAGTTCCAATGAGGCAAGGGATGGAGGGGGCTGTAAGGGGTTTGAGATGAGACATTGACCCCACAATAGAGACCGAGGAGGTACTTAGGGGTCCAGCATAAGTAAGATCAAGTAGGTGGCCCCGTACCTAATAGGAAAGAGATCGGCTTACCTGCCACCACCACGTTTCCCCCGGGTTCAGCACTGGATGTGGTTAAGGGCAGGGGCCCTCTCATCCTGGGCACCCTCAGTCTTCAGTGGCAGGGTCTAGTAGCTCCAGCAGTGAGAACCCTGGCTCTGTTGGGGGATCTGGAGGGGCGACCTCCAGGCGTGGTGCATAGGGTAGTCCAACTTCCAATGTCCTGGACTTACACACAGGGCATGGCCCAGGTGGAGCCCTGGGTCCAGGGCAGGCTTTTACCCAACGGCCTTTGCCACACTTGAGGCAGGGTCCTGCTGGTCATTGTGGCACCTCCTCTTGGCCACCCTGGATGTGGATGCAAGCAGTGGAAATTGAGCCCGATCTCTTTTAAGTTTTTGTTGAGTGTTTTCCTCCTCTCTGTTGTTAAAGACTTCAAAGGTTGTTTTAACAAGGTCTTTTTGTGGGGTTTGAGGGCCATCCTCAAGCTTTTGTAGTTTTTTTCTGAATCTGGTGGGGAGGATTGGGAAATAAAGTAGTATGGAGATGCAGGAGGCCCACCTGAGAATGAGGATCTAGGGTGGTATGTTTTTGGAGGGCCTCTGTCAACCTACTCATAAGAGCTGCCCGGTTTTTATCAAGGAGCTGAGTGACCTCTTGGGTTTTGTCATAGTAACCAGCCTTAAGGGTGGCCTTTGTCCTACCTTCAATGAGGCAGGTTAGAAAATGGTCCTGGAGATTGAGGTCATGGGGTCCTTAAAGATAACTCCATTTGGGGTCTGCCTTGGGATCTGGGCGGGGTTGCTGGGGCTCTGGGTATGTAGGGAATCGTCAAAAGCTGTGGCCATGCCCCAGATGTGGCCCTTTTCCTCGGGGGAAGTGGTTGAGGAAAGAGTAACCTACACATCCTGACAGGTGAGGTCGTAAGATAGGGTAAGGTGTTGAAATTCCTTGGTAAAGGTCGTGGGGTTGGTGGAGAAAGAACCTCATCTGTTTTCCATTTGTGAGACATCAGAGAGGCAAAGGGTGGGTGGACACAGACAATGCCTTCAGCACCACCACCACCAACCCCGAGAAGGGTCAGGAGAGGAGTGGGGGCATTACCAGGATGTGAGGAATGGGGGAGAGTGAGCATGGAGAGTGGAGAGGGAGAGGAGGGGTGTCGAGATGGATCTCAGTGGGGGTAGGGAGAGCAGGAGCCAAAAGAGGAGACAGGTTACAAGGAGAACGTGATTGGAAGGCTCAAAGGAGTCTCAGTGGGTGGGGGGACCTGAGGAGTCTGAGGGGCAGGAAGGGGTTCTCAGAAAAGGAAAATCTGATAAGTAGAGCAGACCTGACTGAGGGAGGGGTGGGCACGAAGATAGAAAAAGGATTGGGGAGGGACCAGCAGTTGGCGTAATGGCTATGTTGCTGGACTCCCATGTAGTCGACCGCGGCTCTAGTCCTGGACCCGGTGGCTTAAACTCATGCTGGGCACATGTGCGTGCATGCCCAAGATCCTGAGAGGAGAATGGAGGAGAAGGGATTGCAGCGTGGCCATACCCCTGGGGGGTGATTTCTCGCTTTCTGTCTCTCTGTCTCTGTCTTTCTGGTGAGCGCACACGCCCTATAGCAAAACCCTCTCAAAAAAAGAAAAAGAAAAGGGAACCAGCAGTTAGCGTAATGGCTATGTTGCTGGACCCCCACGTAGTCGACCGCAGTTCGCGTCCCGGACCCGGTGGCTTAAAACTCACGCCGGGCGTGTGTGCGTGCGTGCTCAAGATCCCAAGAGGAGAATGGAGGAGAAGGGATTGCGGTGTGACCATCCCCCCTGGGGGGTGATTTCTCGCTATCTCTCTGTCTCTCTCTGTCTGTCTGGCGAGCGCACGCGCCCTATAGCGAAAAACCTCTCCAAAAAAAAAGAAAGAAAAGAAAAGAAAAGAAAAAGGATCGGAGAAAGGGAACCTCAAACTATTTGCCATTATGTTGGAGGAAGATCTCGAAGAATCTGGAAATCAAAAGTACCATGGTCTGGGATCAGCAGTTGGCTAATGACTATGTCGCTGGACTCCCATATAGTCAACCGTGGTTTGCGCCCTGGACCCGGTGGCTTAAAACTCACGCCGGACGAGTGTGCGTGCATGCCCAAGATCCGAAGAGGAGAATGGAGGAGAAGGATTGTGGTGTGGCCATCTCCCCTGGGGGGTGATTTCTCGCTTTCTGTCTCTCTGTCTCTCTGCCTGGTGAGCGCACGCGCCCTATGGCAAAAACCTCTCCAAAACAAAAAAAAAGTACCATGGTCTGGCCATTGTCAAGCTCATACTGAGGCCAAGCTGAGTTACAGAAAAAGATGGCGTGATGGGCCTTGATTTCACCTCCTGGATAAAGCGTGTGGAGGTTTAGAAGACAAGCCAAAGGATTACCCTCTGGAATAGGAGACTGGGTGTTGCCCATAGTGAAAAGAGTGAGAGGACCAGAGACCCAGGAGAGGGATCTTGCACAGAGCGTGTCCTTCAGTCTAAAAATTCTCCATCTGACAGAACACTGGAGAGGGGAGTCCCTCTGTTCCAGAGAGTCAGGAAGGAACCTGGTCCCAACCAGAGGAGGGTGCCAATCTAGCGCTGGGATTTTCCTCCTGGGAGAATCAACGTCTCCAAGAGCAGGTCTCAAGTCTTGTTGCTCACCCGGAAAAGAGGTCCGGTGTGGCATGCAGTAGAGAGTCCAACCTGCGTGGGGATCCCCCTCAAGATGACTGCCTCCCATGAGTCTTCCCAGCATTGGGTACAAAATCTGTCACAGTTCAGAAGAAGGCTCGGAAGTCTACTGAGCAAGAGCACCTGGGTCTGAAACCGGAGGAACTTCAGTCAGCCTGCCAGAAAAGAGAAGGCTTTATCGGGCAACTGGTGAAGCTATTTTGGGAGACTCTGTGCCACATTTCACACGTACTGTGTTTTATGGATTTTGTTTTAATTTTGGGCCGTTAGACCCTATACTTGTTTTGTGTCCTTGTAGTTTTGGGGCTAGTGTGCCCTTACCCAGAGAGAAAGAGAAGGAGAAAACTAGAGAGGGAAAGTGAGAAGGCGCCCCCCGAGAGGATGGCCACGCCGTAATCCCTTCTCCGGTCTCCCTTTAGGATTTTAGCATACATGCACATGTGCTTGGTATGCTTTTTCAAGTTGCTAGTCCTGGGCTCACACATCCAGCCGCCTTCGCGTAATTGTTTAACATTTGGCTACATCATAGATCATTTTCTTTTGCAGCTAGATTTTTTTCACTTAGCCTAGTGGGATTGCTTGACCATGCCCCATTGGGGGTGCTTTCTCCCTCTTTCTCTCTGTCTCTAGTGAGTACACAACCACTCTGACAATTCAGAACAAGAAACAAAGGTATTTGTCCCTTTATCTTTTTTTTTTTTTTTTTTTTGGAGAGGTTTTCACTATAGGGCGCGTGCGCTCGCCAGACAGACAGAGAGAGACATAGAGACAGAAAGCGAGAAATCACCCCCCAGGGGGGATGGTCACGCCGCAATCCCTTCTCCTCCATTCTCCTCTCGGGATCTTGGGCACGCACGCACACGCGCCCGGCGTGAGTTGTAAGCCACCGGGTCCGAGACGCGAACCGCGGTCAACTACGAGGGAGTCCAGCGACATAGCCATTACGCTAACTGCTGGTTCCCTGTCCCTTTATCTTAAAGATCTTGGAAGTTTTTTATACTACGCCTAATGGAGGTAGCACCATTTCCTACCCATTCCTGTAAGTCTTTACATTTGAACTAGCCTCGTCCCACTTTTGCTTTTGTGACTCCCGAAGAAAGATTTGTCTCTGAATAGTATCTCTTCTTCGTTTTACTAGAGGTAGACTTCATGATATCTGAAAATGTTTTCCAAAAGATTACATCAAATCGCACTTATAGCACCCACAATGGGGCATGGTCATGCCACAACCCCTTCTCCTCCATTTCTCCATCCTGAGGGATTGGGGGCATGCATGCACATGTGCCGGGTGTTTTTTTCAAGCCTCCTGGGCCAGGACTTGAACCACATGATTAGCCATGTGGGATCACAAAACTGCTCATTTCACCCTGGCCTATCCAGAACCTTTTATTTTGCATTCTATTTCTGCTATTTTCTTCTTTATAAAGAATTGTTTAATTTTATTATTATTATTTATTGTTAAAAGAATTGTTTTTCTTTACCTTTATTTATTCAAGTATTTATTATTATTATTATTATTATTATTATTATTATTATTTAATTTGACCAGAGAGAAACAGAGTGAGCGAGAGAGAAAAAGTGAAAAAGCAAGCTGCCAGTTTCGGGATTTGAATTATGGTAGGCCATGTGGGAGTCCAGTGCCTTTAACCACCATGCCACCTGCCGGACCCTATTCTTATTATTTTAAAATTTGCTATAGGAGGGAACCAGCAGTTAGAATAATGGCTATGTTGCTGGACTCCCACGTAGTCGACCATGGTTCGCGTCCCTGACCCAGTGGCTTAAAACTCACGCCGGGCACGTGTGCGTGCATGCCCAAGATCCCAAGAGGAGAATGGAGGAAAAGGGATTGCAGCATGACCATCCCCCCTGGGGGTGATTTCTTGCTTTCTGTCTCTATGTCTCTCTCTGTCTGTCTGGCGAGCACACGCGCTCTATAGCGAAAACCTCTCCAAAAAAAAAAAAATAATAATAATTTGCTATAGTATACCTGTGGTCACCAGAGAGAATGAGAGAGAGAGAGCAAGTTGCCAGGTCTGAGACTTGAACCATGGTCTGCAATGTGGGAGTCCAGCATTCTAACCACCACACCACCTGCTAGCCTCTTGTTTCTATTTTGATAGTGGTATTCTGTGTGTGTGTGTGTGTGTGTGTGTGTGTGTGTGTGTACTCATTAACTTTTTTATTTCAAAACATTTTCTTTTTATTTGCCAGTAGGTGTTTGGGCTCACTAGAGACAGAGATCAAGGGAGAAGGAGAAAGCACCCACAATGGGGCATGGTCATGCCACAACTCCTTCTCCTCCATTTCTCCATCCTGAGGGATTTGGGGCATGCACGCACATGTGCCAGGTATTTTTTTCAAGCCACCTGGGCCAGGACTTGAACCACATGACTAGCCATGTGGGATCTGGCTTCTTTAACCACGAGGGAACAGGGTGGCCCTTGCTAGTGGTATTTTGCGTTTATTTCGTTCTTGATAAGATTGACAAGTGTTCCAGATGTTGTGATCCAGTTGTTGATGTCGTTTGGTGCAATATTGACGAGGAGAGACTGGTCGATACTGAGAGCACTAACTTGAGAGTTTTTCAGAATCAAAATGAAATAATTTGTGTCAACCTTGACTAAGCCGAACCAGGAAGCCCATGGAGGAGGTGTTTTCTCATGCTACCATGCCTGATAACAAGAACTAGTATTTAGAGAACTCTGCCAGAATGACAGCCCTACACAAGGCTGTCACTTACCCCTGCAGCCTGACATGACACCGATTCTTCCAGGACATCTGCCCAGAGACTGTGTGTCCACCGTGAACAGACACCACTCTTGTAACTGATCCTGGCAGCCAAGGATAACTATCCCGAAACGATTGATGTAATCCCTCTCTCCCCACCCCACCTCCACTCCTGCCTACAGTGTTGGCCTGTACGACCTCTGTGAGCATGTTTGGTGCTACCCGAATTACGCTTCTCCCGGCTGCCAGCGGCTGCAGTTGCACGCTTTGGGCTTAGACTCAACCTAATAAATAACACATTTAAATATTTGAGAGTTTGATTATCTCCATCTATATTAGGCAGGGAAAGGCTGGAATCAGGAAGATGAAGCCTGTAGGCAGTGTGGGACTCCACAAATTCATCATTGCCTCCTCTGACTGGAATGATGAGTTCAACACTCCAACGCAGCTGGAAGGTTGAACCTGGAGCTATGTTAAAATAACACTGCCGTCGAAACTTGCGTGAGGGTTGGTTTACAATAACACTGACACCTCACTTCTCCTCAATCAGGCTTAGCTGATCCTCTTTTGCTGGGATTTGTTTGCTGAGTGGAGTCACACCCAGCCAGGAAACTGTGAGGCAGGGCCGGGTCACGCCACAGCAGGGTGGCAGAACTGCCCATGTGCTTGGCAGCAGGCTCTGCTAGCAGTCCTCTTCCAGGGAGCTCCAGACCTCACCGAGCTTCGCCCTCAGTGAGGGTCCTGTGGGTTTAGAATGAACATGCTCCTCAGCCCAGAGCCATGGTGGGGGACATTTAGACAAGCGGTTGCCACATGTCCTCACCTTTTAGTGCCCTCATCCTATTGTCACTGACTAGGGCCTCTGATGGTTGCAATGTTAGAGATTTCAAGACATTTGTGAAAAAAAAAATGGAATTAAAGTAAGAACTTATTTTGTGACCAAAAAATAGAAATCCACACCATTTTTCGTAATAATATTTTGAAGACCGTGCTAGTTCTTCCATTTGATCTGCTGCAAACTCGTGTGCCAGGCCCTCTTCTCAGGTCTCAGAGAGTCAGGCCTTGATCTTCCTGGGCCGTTCTGACGTGAAGCGTGCTGCCCCATGGTACTTCCTCAGGTACCATTATGCAGACTATGTCACAGGGCTGCTGTCCGTGTTCTCGGCCAGTGACGCTGCGGTGTGCCGAGTCTGGGCAGGCTCCAGGCTAAGCTGCTGACGGGATCCACCTCATGTCGCCCACCAGGCCCCACGAAGAAAGGCGTATCAGCCCGTTGTGTAAACAAGGAGACGGAGACTCACAGAGGTTGGGTGACTCAGCCAAGATCATAGAAAAGAAACCAGGCTCTGCGTCCAGATCAAGGTGATGGCAAACCTTACCCACAAGGCTTTACTGTTCAGTTAGGGATCATGGATGCCAGACCGTAAGTCCTCTGATCGTCTGATTTAGACTCATCTAATAAGCATCTGCTGGGCACCCATCGGTATCAGGTACAGGGACACAGAGAAAAAGAGCAATTAGGATGGAAATATAGATACAGGTGTGGATATAGATCATATATATGGAGAGAGAGAGAGAGAGAGAGTTTTTAAAAATTGGTTCCCACAATCGTGAAGGGTGGCAAGTCCAAAATCTGCAAAGAGGCCACAGGCTGGAGACCCGGGGAAGAGTTGATGCTGCCCCTGAAGTTCAAAGGCAGGTGCTGGTAGAACTCCCTCTTCCTTGGGAGATGCAGTCTTCTTACTTGGAAGGCCTTTAGCTGATGGGATGGGGCCCATCCCATTATGGAGGGTAATCAAGTTTACTCAAAGTCTACTGATTTAAGAATTTTAAATTTTTTCAAATGTATTTAATTGCCAGAGGGCATGTGCACTCCCAGAGAGAGAGAGAGAGACAGGAATAGGGAGCACTCCCCCTACCCTAATGAGGTATGGTCATACTGCAACTGTTTCCCTCCATTTATCCATCCTGTCGGGATTCGTGGCACCCACGCACATGCGCCCAGAGTGTTTTTCAAGTCTCTGGGGCTGAAATCAAACTGCAGTCAGCCATGTGAGATCCAGCTCCCTTAACCACTGCACTCCAGGCTGTCTCTGATATGAATATTAATCACACCTAAAAAGCACCTTCACGGCAATAGCCAGTCCAGCCTTTGTGCAAATAGCTGGGCACCATGGCCAGCCAAATCAGCACATAAAGTTCACCAGCACAGAACTTGGTTTAGGAGACTGTTCATAACCCCTGTGGGGTCACTCACCCTTCTGAGCATCTAAAGGAAGCAGAAGAGGTTCCCTTAGCTTCCCTTTCCTTGCAGATGAGCAGGAGTCATCACTTGCCTACGGGCACAGCAGGCTGGCACACAGCAAAGACAGGAGTCTCCTCTCCCAACTCCCTGTTAGCAACCTTCATCTTCTGGGGGTCTCTTAACTTGGGTTCCCCCAGAAGGAAATTCCAAGACAAGGATTTGAATGCCAGTGGTTTATTCAGGAGACAGTGGCAGAGAGTAGGAAAGTGAGAAGGCAGGGAAGACGCTAGTAAAAGGTGTGTAATCGAGCTGGTTCTACCTGTCACCTACAGGTAGTGGAGCTTAACCCACTGGGGAGCACTGCAGAGTGGTGTGGAGACTGTGCCTGAGTTAACCCCTGAGGAGCAAGGGAGCTGGGGCTGCTGCCTGACAGGGAATTAATGATCTGCCAGCTCTGGTGGCCAGAGAAGGCCTCAGGCAGAGTGCAGGCACAGGCACTTGGAGGCCAGCTCTCCAGGAACCGAAGAAGGATGTGGACAGGCACTTGTAGGATCTGCCATCAGCTCAGAACATGCTCCCCCCGAAAATGCATAGGGAACATTTTGTGTACAGTTTGATGGATTCATGGACACCTGGAGCCCACCTGGGGTAGCCAGTTTAAGACCATTGGCTTGACTCTTCCTCCAATGACTCACGCTTCCTCTTCCCGGACTCCACCCATCGTCCTGCTGTTACCAAGAGATAATCACTGACAGAGCTGCCCTTCACCCACACACGCTCAGGGACTATCCTGGAGAAAGGTGGCTCAGAGGGGGCACCATGGTCTAGGCACCAGTGTATGGTGCCCTGCTCTTCCCTGAGCTTCAGGGAGTTGGCGCCCTGGCAGCCCACTCACTGCGGATCCTCCCTCCAGGTGGCAGACCTCTGCCATTTGCCCACTGGAGGCCAGGTCTCCTCTTCCTCCAGGCAGTGTGAGTCTGCATAGTAACTTGATCTACCCATGTACACCTTCTGTAGTTGCGTTTCTTAAAATCGTGAGACTGGGACCAGTAGTTAGTGTAATGGCTATGTCGCTGGACTCCCATGCAATTGATTGTGGTTCGAGTCCTGGACCCGGTGGCTTAAACTTACGCCAGGCACGTGTGCGTGCGTGCCCAAGATCCCGAGAGGAGAATGGAGGAGAAGGGATTGCGACATGGCCATCCCCCCTGGGGGGTGATTTCTCACCTTCTGTCTCTCTGTCTCTCTCTGTCTTTCTGGTGAGCGCACGCGCCCTATAGCAAAAACCTCTCCAAAAAAAAACTGTGAGACTTACCATACACCCGGAGAAGTGCATCGACAACACGTTCATCTTAGGGAGTAATGTGAAAGTGAGCACTGTGTAAACACCATCCAGGATAAGGGACAGAAAGTTTTCAGGATGTTTGAAGCTATTCGGAGACGCCTCCCTGACTACATCCTTGGAACCCCCAGAACTAACAATCAAGTGGACGTGTGTGACCATCATTACCTAGCTTTCCTTTACTGTAAAGTATAGCACAATTATGTTTAGCTTTGCCTGTCTGTGGTCTTTATGTGAATGAATACACACTTGACGTGCTTCTGTCACTCAACGTGGAATGTGTGAAATGCATCCGTGTCGATGCGTGAGTCATACATTGTTCACTGTGTAACAGTCCACCCTAGGAACATCCAGTAAATTAGTTACCCTTTCCCTTGGTGAGGGTCATTGGCTCCAGATTTTGGATAAAATGGCCAATGTTGCTGTGAATACCCATGTCTCCAGGGGAGCAACTGCAAGAGCTCTAGCCACACAACTAGGAATTGAATTTCTGCCGTAGGGTGTGGTCCTCTTCAACTTCACCAGACAGCAATAATCTGTTTTTCAGAGATTGTCCCAGTTCCATCCCTGTCAGCAATTATGAGGGATTTATTTGCTCTTCAGCCTTGATAATAGTTCTGCTTTATGTATTTACTTATTTCTGCACAGAATAGTATACCATTGTGGTTTCCATTTGAATTTCCCTGATAACTAACGAGGGCCAATATCTCTTCACTGATGTATTAGAAATCTGTGCTTTCTATTTTGTGAGGGATCTATTCAAATTTTGTCTTAGCTTTCTGTCAGGTTGTCTTTCTTTTTCATATATTTATTGAATGGTAGGAGTTGTTTACGTATCAGATGTCAGTTCACAAAGAGTAAAATGATAAAAGAATGATCAACTTAACTACATCAATACCAAGAACTTCTGTGTATTAAAAGACAGATTAAGAGAGTGGAAATGTAAGTCACAAAGTGGCAGGAGGTATATTTGTGTATTGCGATTTTGATAATGGTTTGCTCTCCCAAAGGTTCATGTCTTTGGACTTGGTCCCTGGGGTGGTAGAGTCTGAGAGGTGAGGTCTTGTCGGCAGTGATTGGATCATGGAGGCAACACTCTCATGGATAGATTAATGATGTCTTTTGAGACTCAGTAAGTTCTAGCTTATATAAGAAGGGGTTAATTCTCAAGAGAACAGGTTGTTATAAGAGAGAGCTGCCCATAATGCCCTCTCTGCATGTGCTTACTACCTTCTCTGCTTCTGTTAGTCATGTTCTAGCCACTAGAATTGGGAGTCAACACACCTCTATATCTTTATAAATCACCCTGTCTCAGATATTTCTGCTAACAATGCGGTAACAGATTATGACATTGTGATACATGTAAATAATAACATATGATATGTGTATGTGTGGGAATGTGTTTTACAAACAACTCCTATCATTTAATAATAAAATGCCTGGCCCTCTGCGTAATTGGTCTGTTTGTTTATTTCTTCTTAGTTCTAGATTGTCTTAATTACTATAACTTTATAATAACTTTTGGTACCTGGTAGAGAAAGTCCTCTTACTTTTATTTTTAATTTTTAAAATTTATTTATTTATTTTAATTTGACCAGAAAGAGAGAGAAAAAGTGAGAAAGCAGGCTGCCAGGTCCAGGATTCAAACCACGATCAGCCATGTAGGAGTCCAGCGCCCTTAACCACTTGCAGGCCCCTTTCTTACCATTTTATCTTCAAAGGTGACTTAGCTATTTTTGGTTGTTAGCATTTCTATATAAATTTTAGAATCAGCTCATAAGCATTTCTGTCTCATACACACACATACACCCTGGATTCTAACTGGGTTTATATTAATTTATAGATATGGAGAGAACTGATATATTTTCAATATTGAACATTCTAATCTATGAACATAGTATATCTCTTCATTAATTAGATCTTCTCTATTTTTTCCTTTTTTCCCTCCAATGCAGTCATATGATATACTCCATAAAAACTTTCCACGTATTTTACTAGCTATGCTCTTTTTTACTTTTTGTTTGTTTAATTTTTTATTTTATCTTGTTTTTGTTTTGTTTTGTTTTAGTTTGCTTAGGGTGCATAAGCTCACCAGAGAGAGATAGACAGAGAAAGGGAGAAAGTGAGCTATCACTCCCCAGGAAAGGATGGCCAAACTACAGTCCCTTCTCCTTTATTTTCCTCTTGGGATTTTGGGCATGCATGCACACATGCCTGATGTTTTCTAACCAGCAGGTCTGGAATTTAAACCATCCAGTCAGTCATGTGGGATCATCACCTTTACCACCATGCCACCAGCTGGCCCTTCTTTTTTACTTTTTGATACTATTATAAACGGTGTATTTTAAATCTTCATTTTTCTATTTATGTATAGAACTATAACTTATTTTTGTATATCATTTTATAGTGTTAGCCTGCTAAACCCTCTTAATTTTTTTAATGCCAGAAGGCATATGCATCTGCTAGAGAGAAACAATCTGCCTACTCCTCCACCCCCCATGGGACCTGTTCATGCTGCACTTTCCCTTCCTCCATTACTCTTTCCAGTCAGGATCCTGGGCACACATGCACATGTACCCAATGTGGTTTTTTTTTTTTTTTTTTTTTTTTTTTTTGTGGAGAGGTTTTTGCTATAGGGCGCTTGCACTCGCCAGACAGACAGAGAGAGACAGAGAGACAGAAAGCGAGAAATCACCCCCCAGAGGGGATGGCCACACCGCAATCCCTTCTTCTCCATTCTCCTCTCGGGATTTTGGGCATGCACGCACACATGCCCGGCGTGAATTTTAAGCCACCGGGTCCGCGACGCGAACCACGGTTGACTACGTGGGAGTCCAGTGACATAGCCATTACGCTAACTACTGGTCCCTACCCAATGTGTTTTTCAAGCCACTTGGTTAGGAGTTGAATAGACCATAGTCATCCATTGGAGAGCTGGCTCCCTCAACACAGGATTAACCCTCTCTCTTATTAATTCTTATATTTTGTGGATTCTTTTCCGCTTTCCTCTCTCATTAATTCTTATATTTCATAGGTTCTTTTCCTACATATATAATAATTTCTTTCTAATATTAAACTCAGTGGGAAGAACTTTCTGTTCAATGCCTAGTAAAAGAGATAATAGTGGCATTCTCATCTTCTGATGCTTGAAGAAATAGTTTCAACATTTTATCAAATACAATTTTCAGTGAGATTTCTTGTGGATCAATGACTATAAAATTTTAGCAGCACCAGAGTGACCTGCAGGCTTATTAAAACACAGACTGCTGCCCAGTTTCTGATTCACAAGGTCAGCAGGGGAGGAGTTTATAGACTTCCATTGAACAAGTTCTGTTAGAGTTGATACTGCTGGTCTAGGGACCATACTTTGAGAATGAATATGGTAGATATTCTTGTCAGACTAAAGAAGTTCTTTTCTTTTCTTAGAATAAGTTTTATTTCAAATTCATAAAGGGCAAAAATTTTAGAGGTTTTTACCTTAGGGTATGTGCATTCACTGGGGAGAGAGAGACAGAGACAGAGGCAGTTTGAGAAGGAAAGTGAGAAATCACCCCCAGAGGGGATGGCCACACTGCAATCCCTTCTCCTTCATTCTCCTGGGATTTTAGGCACATATGTACACGCACCCGGCATGAAATTTTTGAACTACTGGGTCCAAGACTCTAACCGCGGTCGACCATATGGGAGTTCAGTGATGTAACCACTGTGTCATCTGCTGGCCCCCCTAAAGGGTAATTTTTATCAACTGATTTGTTATCATGTAAATTTTTTCTCTGACCTATTAATCTATTTTATTATTTTTCTAAAATTAACCTTGTATTTCTGGAATCAATTTACTTTGCTTTGATATTGTATATTTTTAAAATTTAGTTTGCTGATTGTTTTGTAGAATTTTTATATTTGGGGTTCATTGTCTTGTCTATAGTTTCTTTTCTCATGCTGTTCTTGTTAAGCACAGCACTTAGCTCAGATTAAGTGCTAAAGATTGGAAGCTTGGTAGCTCTCCTGTTTTTATAATTGTGCATGTCATACCATGTTGCCATGTCAGTTTGCCTTGTGTTTTTCTTAACATGTGAACTTTATAAAGGCAGGTTCCACATCTGCTCATTCACTTGTTACAGCCCCAGAATCCACCACTGAGCTGGACACACAGTAGGGAAGATTGTGCCCACAGAGAACAGGTAGGAGGATTAAATAGCAGTCTTATGGGCCAGCAGGTGGCATAGTGGTTGAGGTGCTGGGCTCCCACATAGTTGACCACTGTTCAAGCCCCAGACCCAGTGACTTGAAACTCACTCCAGGCACATGTGCATGTGTGCCCAAAATCCTGAGATGAGAATGAAGAAGGGATTGCGGTGTAGCTGTCTTCCCTGGCTGGGGGTGGGTGATTTCTCACTTTGTCTCTCTATCTCTCCAGTGAGCACATGTGCCCTATAGCAAAAAATTTCAAAAAACAAAAGCTGCCTTAGAGAGGATGAATAAGGCACTAATCCATGGGGGCAGAAAATAAAGAAAGGAATGTTTGGTGTTTCCTGTGCCAGGCATAGCTCTGTTCCTCGACCTTGTGAAGTATGTACCATTCCCATCTTACAGATGAGCAAACAGAGGCTCAGTCACAGGAAATCACTCCTCAAACTCACTGCTGTTAGGTGCTTGAGAACACTGACCACTTCTTGTCATTTTGTGGAGGTTCATGTATGGTGGGGATGTTGCAGATAACCAGACGCCAAGGAATGGAAAGCAGCACTCGGGGAGATTAGGAGAACTGTTTATTATGTCAGCGGACACGAAGGAGTTAGCACTCTAAATGTCCATCCCAGACTGGGGGTTGGACACAGTCTTATTGCAGAATTGGGGAAGGGGAGGTCTCAGGGTATTAGGAATGGGGAAGGAGCTCAGAACCCACCCTACGCAGCATCAAAGGGAGGAGGCAGAGAAGCAGGAAGTCTAATCCATTCAAGGTACTAATCTATTCAAGGTTTTCAAGTTACCCGTAGCTCTGGGGAGGAACAGTAACTTTGCTGGAGGGTAGAAATTTTAGACAGCTATCAGCCCTGAGTTATTCATGAATTCAGGGTCTCTCCATTTCAGGGACACTTTGGTATGCTGACTCTCTAGATCATAAGAATTAAATGACCAGCTCTTGTTCTCTTCTTGCATGGGTTGCTAGGAAGCTCAGATCCTAATTCTGAACTTAATCACAATTGATAGCATGTTCCTCATGGTCTTTTCCCATTGACTTTATTTTCTGCCCCCCCTCCCCCATTTTCATGCCTTATTTATTTATATATTTTTCTATTTTTAAATCACCAGTTTGCTGAGTGTACTATTTAAGTTGTCTCAAATCCCTTGAAAAATGTGCCAAGGGAATAAAAGATTAAATAAACAGGAAGTAAGTGTGTGGTGGTTGAACTGCGCTGTACCCTGGGGGGAGTGGTACACACACAAGAACTCATTTCTATGCCCTGCCCAGTCCTTTCAGGTCCCTGCTCGCTGGAGCCCTGGGAACTGCCTAGGGCAGTTGTAACTTCTGTGATTGAGATGTTTCGGATTAAGGTAATTAACACTAAAAGGCAGTTTCTCAGGATTCTGAGACTTTTAATGTTGGCCTTGGCTCTTCAAAGACAGCATTGCTCAGGGACTCTGTCAGTTTAGTGGTGGTTTCTTTCATCCACTGGCTCAGAACACATACATCTGTTGAGTGCCCAAGGGACGATTTCAACCTGGGTTTTCTGAGTCACAGTTCCTTTCTAGGAACTCAGAGGGTGACTCTTGCCTGACAGCCTATCAGGAACGTCCTCAAATCCTTGTCACCGACAAAACCATAACATGTTGGGGACAGGAGGGACAGACCGGGGACCCAGAACTGGAGTGAGCACTTGGGGAAACAAGAAACCTAGCCCTTTGGGGATCAGATGACATAATGGTTACGTCACTGCACTCCCATATCATTGACCATGGTTCAAGCCCTGGACCCAGCAGCTTGAAACTCACGCCGGTGCATGTGTGTACATGTCCAAAATCCCCAAAGGAGAATGGAGGAGAAGGGAATGGCATGGCCATCTCCTCTTGCGGCAGGGGTGATTTCTCTCTTTCTGTCCCTGTCTCTGTCTCTTCAGTGAGCGCACACTCCGTAGAGCAAAAGTTTCTCTAAAAAAAGGAAAAGAAACCCAGCAGTTCATTCTTGGGCCTCATGAAAACTTGTACACTCGGTTTGCTGCATGCCAAAGTTTCTCCTCCTGCTAACTCTCCTCTTGAATCCTAGGGGACTAGCTGCTGGCACATCACGAGGACAATGGGGTCCCACACACCTCCTTTGTCATTCAGATCTTTGCTGCACCCGGACTGCTTCTTATGTGGCCAACCGTAATATAAAAAAATTGTTTATCACCAGTGGGTCAGAAAAATTTAGGAAATTTTTGCTTCTCTGCCTCCTCCCTTTGATGCTGCGTAGGGTGGGGTCTGAGCCCAATCCCCACCCCAAGACCTCTCCTTCCCCAATTCCTCCATAAAAGATCGTGTCCAATCCCCAGTCGGGGCTGGAGATTCAGAGTGCTAACTCCTCTGTGCCCGCTGGTGTAATAAACAGTTCTCCTAATCTCTCCGAGTGCTGCTTTCCATGCCTCAGCGTCTGGTTTTCTGCAACACTATTATCATCTTCATCTCACCAACAAGGAGAGTTCAGAGAGGTTAAGTAACGTACCCAAGATCACACAGCTGGCAAGTGGCAAAGCCAGGAAGCACGCATACCCTGGCAGCCTGGCCCCAGAGCCCATGCTCTGAGCGATGCCATACCCGTTGCCACTCATCACCTAGTACCAAATAAGTGCTCGGTAAACATCTAATGCAGTAAACGAGCACGTACCTGAGATCTGGCCCTGGCTTCACTCCCAGCCACAAAACTCTTGCTCATGGACAGGTAGGCACAGGTTGGCAAATAAACCTCAGCCTACTCCCACAGGGGCCCTGGTTGCTTCATCACCACACACAAGGATCAGGAAGATCGAAAGAGACACTTCCCTGATGAGCCTCATCAGTCATCAGGCCTTTAACACGGGCCTTTTTTCCTGCTTATGCGAAGAAACCCTTGACTCATTAATCTCTCTCCAGGAAATGACTCGCTGTGGCTGTCGATCACAGAGCACAGAGTGAAACACAGAACCGCAGTGGGAGGGGGCCAGGGCTGCAGCAGCAGGGACAGACAGGGAAATCTGTGTGGCCGAGCCCGGCCCTGTAGGGCCATGGCAAGAAGAAAAAGGCCGACCCTCAGCCCCCGAGGATAAGATGGCATGAACAGGGTGGAAGCACAACCTGAGGTGAAAAGTGCAGGTAGACCTGGCATGCCTCCCTCCGTGTAACTTCCCCCAGCCCACTCTGCTCATGTGGGTCAACAGAGAACTCCTTCCCCCTTCTCTCCCATGGACTTGCCTCTGGGAGGTGGCCACCCAGCCAAGTATGTTGCAAGAGCCCCTTGTGCAGCCGTGGCCAGGGAGCACGTGGTGTATTTTTCTTTTTCTTTTTCTTTTTTTTTTTTTTTTTTTTTTGCTATAGGGTGCGTGTGCTCGCCAGACAGACAGAGAGAGACAGAGAGACAGAAAGTGAGAAATCACCCCCAGGGGGGATGGCCACGCCACAATCCCTTCTCCATTCTCCTCTCGGGATCTTGGGCATGCACGCACACGCGCCCGGTGTGAGTTTCAAGCCACCGGGTCTGGGGCGCGAACCGCGGTCGACTATGTGGGAGTCCAGCGACATAGCCATTACGCTAACTGCTGGTCCCCCTGGTGTATTTTTTCAGTCGTCTGGGACCAGGATTCAAACCATGGTCAACCATGTGGGATCTAGCTCCCTTAACAACTATGTTATCAGACTGGCCCCATTATTATTTAAATTACTCAGAAACATTTTTTAAAAAAACCTTTTTGGATCCATGATCTACGTCATAACAAATCAATGTGTAAATAGACCCAACTCTGGATGGCACCCCGACCCAGCCTTGCTCCCCGTGACCCACTCCTTCCGTTGGCAGGCCCACTGCTGGTGCCGCACAGCGGCCTGCCTGCAGCCGCCTCTCTCCGCTGGCCGAGCACACTGCCTTCTGACTTGTCTCCTTGCCCCCAGCGCACCTCCAAACCTCACGCTGAGCTTTCTCCACAGAGAGCATTTTTCAGACCCAACCTTGTCATGTCCTGCGTAGACAGCTTCCCACTACAGCGAATGTCAGCCAAGCTGGTCATGACCCGGAGGTGGGGGCCTGCCTTCCCTTCTACACTCTCCTGTGTCACGTCCTCGTGCCTACACCCCCTCCCCAAAGGCCTTCAGTCAGGCTCTAGAACTCATCAAGCCGGTCCCCACCAGGGCTCTGGCATTACCTGCTCTCCGCACCAGTCTGGGATGTCACCTCCCTAGAAGGCCCAATCAAGGGCCATCCTCTAGGGCTCGAGCCACACCCTCTGTTTATCTCATCATAATCCCAGTGTTACTTGATGCTGAATTACTTTACAAGGGGACTTCGAAGAGTTCACGGAAAATGTAATTAAAGCAGTTAGTTTTGGTGCCAAAAAATCTTGAAGTCCATGCATAGATTTTTTTATATGCATCTTCATGAATGTTTTGAAGACTGCGCATCCTGTCTCCCTCATACACTAGACTGAGTGCTTCCTGGAGGAAGGGGCCTCCTCGGTGGTCTCTATAATTATAGAGCCTGTTTTGTCCTTTATGCTCTCTCTCACACTTCACCTTATACCTGTTCTTTGACTTCCAAGTGTAGCCATAGTCTTTGATTCAAAACACAGGTCATTTTTATTTATTTAAATTTTAATTTTATTTAATTTTTTTTTTGGAGAGGTTTTTGCTATAGGGTGTGTGTGCTCACCATAAAGACAGAGAGACAGAGAGAAAGAAAGCAAGAAATCATCCCCCAGAGGAAATGGCCATGCTACAATCCCTTCTCCTCCATTCTCCTCTCGGGATCTTGAGCACGCACGCACATGTGCCCGACGTGAGTTTAAGCCACCGGCTCCTGGACTTGAACTGCAGTGAACTACACAGAAGTCCAGTGACATAGCCATTACACCATCTGCTGCTCCCAGGACATTTTCAGTTTTTAAAAAAGCTACCGGGGCCAGCAGGTGGCACAGTGGTTAAGGGCACTGGACTTCCATGTGGTCGACTACGATTTGAGTACTGGACCTGGCAGCTTGCTTTCTTACTTTCTCTCTCTTTCTGGTCAAATTAAAATAAATAAATAAATAAACAAACAAATAAATAAAGTTAAATTAAAAAAATTTTTAAATAAAGCTTTCTTACATACTCATACAAGATGTCATTACAACAGCATGTGACCACATCATACTTTTCTTTTACTTTTCTGCCAGGTCCTCCTTCCTCCCTGCCACACCCATGTCCACAGTTCAATGTGCATCCATTCTATCTCTCCATGGTCATATAATCATAAACTAATACAGGTACATGTGCACACATGGGGGGGTGACACTGGAATAGCTTTTATTTTTTATTTTGGAGAGGTTTTTGCTATAGGGCACATGTGCTCGCCAGACAGACAGAGAGAGATAGAGAGACAGAAAGAGAGAAATCACCTCCCAGGGGGGATGGCCACGCCGCAATCCCTTCTCTTCCATTCTCCTCTTGGGATCTTGGGCACGCACGCACACGCGCCCGGCATGAGTTTAAGCCACCGGGTCTGGGACTTGAACCCCCGTCGACTACGTGGGAGTCCAGCGACATAGCCATTACGCTATCTGCTGGTCCCAGAGACTGGAATAGCTTTGAGGTCATGATGCCCAGGCTGACATCATGACACACTCTATTTGTGTCTTGTCATTCTCACACAGCAATAACTTGTGAAAACCCCTCCAAATCAACTGGGCTATCTCCTATTCATTCTTTGTAGTGATGGTTTGAAAGACCAAGACGTGGAATACGCCAAGAGGTGTTCAAACATACTCCCTTGATAAACATTCACTGTTTCCAGAATTTTTTGCCACACAAACAAGAAACAGTTGGGATGTTTTAACTGAGTTGTGCACCAGCACCATCTGGGAAGCTGCATAATGCAGAGTCCTAGGCCTAGGAGTTTGGTCTAAGAAGGCCTGACTGGAGAGGGAGCCCCAGAAACTGCATTTTAATGTACTCTTCAAGGAAGTCTTGCATGTGCCAAGTCTAAGAACCACTGCCCCAGCAAGATTGTTTGCATGTTGCTGTCTGCTTATTAGAGGTGACCAGAAAAAGTAGCCCACAGTCCCTGAAACTTCTGAGTCTAGGGTAGAGGTTGGCAGGAGGGACATCCAGGTGGGCAAGAGACAGCCAGAGATGCTTATGATGACAATTTGGATCCTTGTTATAGTTCTGATAATAGTTGGTTCCTCAGTTTTTTTTTTTTTTTTTTTTGAGAGAGATTTTTTTTTTTTTTTTTTTTTTTTTTTTTGAGAGAGATTTTTTTTTTTTTTGGAGAGGTTTTTCTTTTCCTTTTTTTTTTTTTTTCTTGAGAGAGATTTTTGCTATAGGGACACATGCGCTCGCCAGAAAGACAGCGAGAGAGACAGAAAGCGAGAAATCATCCCCCGGGGGGATGGCCACACCGTTAATCCCTTCTACTCCATTCTCTCAGGATCTTGGGCATGCACACACATGCACCTGGCATGAATTTAAGCCATGGGGTCCAGAACTCGAACCGCAGTCGACTACATGGGAGTCCAGCAACATAGCCATTACACTAACTGCTGGTCCGTATTTTAGGATTTCATTTAATTGCTGGGCATCTCTAGCACACAGTATGGTTTTTCAGTGTGCCTGCAGTAGTGATATTACCAAATACGTCATTCTTATCAGGGAGCTGTACATCCTTATGTCTATTAAGTATTTCTTCACTGAGTCCCTCCCACCCATCCCCCACTATCCTCTTCTACAGTTTCTTCTATCTACATTTGTCCTCCCTACCGGATATCTTTGGATCTTTCCATTTCTGTCACAGAATGTAGATGTTCGGTATATATTGAACAGAGACATACAGTGTTTGTCTTTCATAGTCTGGCTTACCTCACATAGCACTAAATCTTCTATATTCACCCAGTTTGTCAAATAATAGGGTTTCATTATTCCTCATACTTTATGGAATACTATTACCCCAAAGTTTTATGCCTTGTATTTGGATATATCCTCAAAATCCATGTGTTTGGATCTGATTATGTTGTTAAATGAAAACTCAATGTCTTCCTTTGCTGCTGGGGGGTAGGGGTTTCAGATGTGATAATGTCATTAGGGCAGGGCCCCGTGATTGAATTCTGATGGGTCTGTAAAGGGAGGAGACCGAGGCAGAGGGCCGCCACATGGACACGGCCCATTCTCTGCTCTGCTGAAATTCTGCCTTCTGCCATTTTGTGATGGCTTTGGACTTTCCAGTCACTAGAACTGGGAGTCAGAATAAACCCCTATTCTTGTACATTCACCCACTCTCGAATACTTCTGTCAACAACACAGCAATGGTCTGAGACCATCCTCCTAAGTGGGGCACCGTGCTCTACTTTGGTTGTATGTCAGAATTTCCAGGCTGCTTTGTGCAACATCCAATGTCCAGACAGCATCTCTGGGGTGGGGCCCTTGCCTTGCTAGTTTTCAAAAGTCTTCCAGATGATTCTGAGGTCTAGACAAGCGGAGAACCACCGGTGTTGCTGGTAAAGAACCCACGTACAGAGATCACCTGGCTAAGCTCAAACCTGTCTGCCCTACTCAGTGGCCATGTGACCTGCCCAGGCTCTTCCTCTCTGAGTGCCTCGGTTTCCTCAGCCATGAAGTGAGGCAATAACTGGCGGTTAGCGTGTTGTGCAGGGTAAATAGATGATGCCTTTAAGTGTCCCACATGATTCCACATTGCTCATGCCTACCATCATCATGCACTGGGGGATTTGGGATGACACCAACTTTGCAGAAAATACCAGTGCCTGCGGTCTTTGTCCAGTCATCCAGAATTCCTCTCTGGCCCATCTTCCCCCGGAACCACGGCTCCCCCAACCTGTCCTTCCTTCTCTCAAGGGCTGCCGGAGATCACAGGAGGCCGCAGGGTTGGGCAACCTCCTGCCCTAGCCCTGCAGTTACTTATTCCTTATTCTGATTAAAGCATGAGTCAGGACAGCCCAGAGCTGTAAATCCCCATAGCAAAGACAGGTTCTGGCTTCCCATGTGGGCTGAGACCATCAGGACATGATCTGAGACTTGCCAGGACAGACCTTGTTCCCCTACCTCCCACATCTAAACCCTGGGTCTCCAGATTCGAATTCAGGAAGTAGAGTTCCTGGAGGCAGGCCTGGGGAGGCTACATAACAGGCATCGGTTACTGCGCACTCACTAGGTGCCATCACCAAGCCACCAAGCACTAGGGGGGCCCACTGAATGCATGTTTTCCTACTAACTTGGTGAAACTTGTCAAGAAGCCAAACTGAATTGGGTGGGGAGTGGTCACAGGTGGCCTAACTCATGGAGGCAAGAAAGGTCAGTCAGGGCCAAACTGACCGTGGTGGACAAAACAGATATCCATGTCCCAGGCCCTGGAATACATTAGCTTCATGGCAAGGGGACAGTAAGGTTGCCATGGATCAAGATTGCTGGTCAGCTGACCTGGAGATAGTGGAGCAGCCTGGCTTGTCCAGGGTGGCCCAGGGTCATCTCAGAGTCCTCACAAGTGGGCCAGAGAGGCAGGACCGTGAGTGAGACCTTTGAAGATGCTACACTGCTGGCGTGGGGATGGAGGACGAGGCCACCAGCCAGGAACACAGGCAGCTCTAGAAGCTGGAATAGGCAACAAAACAGACGCCCCCCGCCCCGCCCCAGCCCCGAGACTCCAGCAGGAGCCAGCCCTCCTGACACCTTGACTTTAGCCCAGTGGGGAAGCCTTGCCAGTGTGTGTTGCGGAAATCCATATCAGGCTTCCAATCCCCAGAACTGCAAGATGATAAATCTGTGCGGTTTTAGCACCGTAGGAAGGCCACACGCTATGCGCACAGGCCCTATGTGCTATGTCCTGCTGTGTGGATAGGTAGCTAACATGTTCACATTCTTTTGCTTCTCATCTGCATCAGGCTGGGTTTTCACTACCCAGCTGCCCCACCCACACCAGCCTGGTACACAAGAGGCAAACTAGACAGGCAGAAAGTTGCTAGGGCTTTGTGTTGGGTCCACCCAGAGCCCTGCAGCCAAGGTGGGGCATCAGGGCTATGAAAGACCAGCTTGGAAACATTCCCAGTCTCCTATCACAGGCACTTACCTTCTGAGAGTCCCATTTCCCACCCAAACCCTTTGGAAAAATATGATTTTCTAAGCATCCTTGTTGTCAGCATTCCTTAGGGTGGTAGAGTAGGGAAGCTTATTTTGTTGAAATCTGGGCTTGTAAGGAAGCACTGAGAATTTGTTCCAGAGACTCTACATGAGCTGTGGCCAGGAGGCAGGAGTGGAGAAGCCTGTATCATCTCTCACCAGCCAGAAGCAGCCCGGCCCTAGGGCCAGCTTGAATGCATTTCCATGGTTTGCACCTCAGAAGAGGAAAAGGAGCCTGGAGGGGTGGTGGAGGGGGTGGCTCCCCATGCACTGCAGAAGGGCTGCCTGGGGCCTTTCCATGAGGAAGGAGGGTGCTGCTGGGTGTGCAACAGGCCTCCCCCTGCTCCCACGCATCTTGGCTTCCCCATTGTTCCACCCACATTGCAACCTCTGGCCCCAGCCTGGCCTCTACCCCTGCCGTACCCAGTCAGTCCAGCAGCCTGGCATTTTACCCAGGGCTTGCTTTTCTGCACCCAGATCATCACAGCTGTCCATGGCTGCCCTAACTTGTCCTGTGGCCAAGGTGAAGCAAACAGCCTTAGTTAGTTAGTCTCAATTAGTTAATCCCAATTTAGGCCTTGTCAGCCCCAAATTCATGGAGGTGGGGGGTGGGGGAATGCCTGCAAATAAATGTTTTAGCTGCAAGAAACTCCTTTCTTCTAGTTGTCTCATTCTAAGCCCAAAGGGCCAGAATTGGACCCAAGCCATTGGTTTTTCTGTTGATTTATTAGCCAATCACAGAAATATAGCTGGGCCCATCAGAACACACAGCTTGAGAAAATGAACTCATTCCCCACCCCCCTGCATTCAAAGTGGTTCTCTCCCAAAGTTGTTCCACTTGCAGCTGACTCCGTGGTCTGGGCCTCCTCTCCTGCAGGAGAGGATGTGGAAATGCTAACCAGAGGTCAACAGAAGGCTTAGGACCCACTCGGTAGGGGTAGCTTCTCTGGAAGGAGAGTCCCAGGGCCAGCAGAGCCTCCTTCATCAGAGATGGGATCACCGGGGTCAGCACTATTCGTCCTCACACCTAGTCGTCCCAATGGCCAACCTTCACCCAGACACTTTCATCTCTAAGAAGTTCTGGGAGGATTTCCGAATGCTGGCGATGGGGCGCTCACAGGCCGTCACTGTCACCCTGCCAGCATCTAGAAGCCCCTGCTGTGGAAAAGCTCGTGTGTGGTGCTGGGTGGGAGCGCAGAGTTCAACATCGGCCAGGAGCTGGGCAGCGGGAGTGATGGCCCACCTTGACCCAAACGGACTCCCCGTGCGTGAGGCAGAACCTCTGCTGTTCCATGTGGAGTGGTCTGACTTTCAGATTGCTCTCCACAGAAGAGGAGACGATCAGAGCAAAGCAGAATCTGGGTCCTTCCTCTGCTGGGACACACCGAGCCTGGTGGGAGGCATGCATGTCCCTGGCCCCAGAGTGAGCTTGCCTTCTAATAGAGGACTTGGTGGAGTCTTCTGAAGGGGGGTTTTGGTGGCGTGTCCATGGGTCATGGGTCATGTTGACCCACATGTAAAGCCATGAGAACTGAAGTTCTTTTCTTTGGGAGGCCAAGGAGATTCAAGTCTGAGAACCAAGTGGGTTGCAGGTGAGGTGTGGACACTTCTAGGAAAAAGGCTTCCAAGAGGAGCAGGTCACCCTCAGTGTTCCATCAGGGACCTTGGAGTTTCTGGATGCCTACGGTTCAGGGGTTGGTTTCAGTCTCCATCGCCCAGGCCGATGTCCCACCCCAGAGGGGACGATGGCGGGCGGGAGCGGGCTCAGGGCACCATGTTCCACCACTTGAAGGCGAAGGGCTGCCGGCGCACGTTGGTGCCACAGTGCACCTCCCCGTGCAGCATGTGGTACGGGGTGAAGTCGTCGATGAAGGTGCAGTGGAGGCCCAGCGGCTCCAGCAGGGAGCGCACCTTCTCCTCCAGGCAGCAGCGGCCGTTGATGATGGGCCCGAAGGGCTTGGGGATGCCCAGGTGCTTCCCCAGCACCAGCATGTTCACCTGGAATTCGAGGGGAGGCAACACTTCACCGTTGGCTCCCACCCCGACACCGCCATCTCTGGCAGGACCTGGGTTTGTCTTTCTGGCCACCTTGAAAGTAGCCACTGTGCAGTGGGAGGGGACCGGGGCTGGCAGGAGCTCTTTAGCCAGGTGTGTCTGCAGCATCTGCAGAGCTCACAGGGGCACCTCCTCGCTACTGGAGGATCGTGGCAGCTGCCAGGTTTGTGCCAGTATCCCAACCTCCTAGACCATAGCTCATTGGGCCCTTATGGACAGCTGACCTAAGATGGACCAATCAGATTCTCTCTCCTAGGACTTTGAGGTTGACACCGTGAGAGTCTGGTCAGTCTCTGCCAGAGAGAGTCTGGTGTTAGTATCTATAGCGTAGAGCCATATTCATATCTGTCCCCAGGGACAAAGCAGCAAAGGAAGCCAAGTTGGGGAGGAGAGGAAGGTGGGAAGGAGGAGGGAAGGGGAGAGAGACAAAGCATGGTGTAGACACAGAGACAAGAAGTGGTTCCAGGCCCTCCTGCGGCCCTGCTACGGCTACCCCTGCCCTCAGGTTTTGTAGCACCCTTATCTTAAATCTCTCTCTGGCTGGAGCCGGCTTGGGTAGGCCTCCGTTTTCTGCAAGCAGAAGAGCCTGATCCCTTGCACAAGCTTCTGAGCGCTCACACCTAATTGCAAGGCTGCCTCAAACACAAAGGAAGGAAGGGGAGTGATGAGAGGTTTTGCAAGTAGAAGGCCAAAAGTTAGCCAGAGAGGGGAAGGAAGGAGGGGTGGGGGTGAAGCAACCATGGTGTGGACAGGCTGCCCACAGGCTCTGATAACAGGCCAGTAGAGTTCCTCAGGGCGGTGGAGGGAGGGGACTGGAGGGCAGCCAGGTGACCCACAGCAGCACTAGTCAGACTGTGGTCCTCAGTCGGGCAGCCTCAGCGCCACCTGGCGCTCTCTGGTTCAAGAGACAGCAGTGCCTCAGCTGCCCAGGTGTGGGCCCACTGTCCGGGTGTAGGCTCCAGTGTCCAGAGCTTCAGGTGGAAGTTTATGTTCTAGAAGCACCAGAGGCAAAGCCCTCAAGGCTCAGTCGAGGGCCACTTCTTTCAGTGGTGCCTTCTTCGTTCTCCAGTCCTGCCTCACAGGCTGGAAGTGCTTGGTCCCACCTCCAAACTGCCACATCAGTATGTCATACAGCATACAGCACTGGACATGTCCTCAGGTGACAGAGCTTCCCTTCCAACAGAATAGATGGGACGCTCCTTAAGAGCAGGGGCCTTGGTCATCTCTGTGTCCCTCGAGGCACCTGAACATGTCCGGGATGGATGGATGGCCTGACCTGGGAGAGAGGGAGCTGCACGGGGCCTTGACTTCCCAGCCATGCCACGTGCTTTGCACACATGGCCTCAGACAATCATGTGGCAGACATCAAGGAGGTCACGTCCCCAATGGCCCTTGAGCCAGGACTGGGCCAGGGAGCATTCCACAGGGACCATGATGGCCAGCCAACCAGAACCCTTTGCTGAGCACCACGAGATCCCTGGTTCTCCCCAGCACCCATCAGCTACCACAATCCCAAACGGACTTTAACCAACGTCTTCCCCTCTGAGTTCTGGAGACTGGGAGTCTAACTGACGAAAATCTAGGTTGTGGGGGTGACCTTACCAAGTCCGGGAAGAAGGCCACTGCCTTTTTCCTCTCGGACTTGAAGAGCTGGGGGATGTCGATGATGTCACGGTCAGCCAGGCCCAGCTCCCGCTTCAGCACCTCGCGGTTCCAGTCGATGCAGCTCTAGGGAGAGAGAGAATTGGGGAAACTTTGCCAGTGTATGGTGGGGGACTCACAGGAAAGGCCGGATGCCCAAGGGCCCACAGAGCAAGTGTCCACACAAGCCTTCCCTTTCTACCCCTTCGTCAAAATATATTATTACAGGGACCAGCAGTTAGCGTAATGGCTATGTCGCTGGACTCCCATGTAGTCGACCGCGGTTCAAGTTCCGGACCCGGTGGCTTAAACTCACACCGGGCACGTGTGCGTGCGTGCCCAAGATCCCAGGAGGAGAATGGAGGAGAAGGGATTGCGGCGTGGCCATCCCCCCTGGGGGGGATTTCTCGCTTTGTGTCTCTCTGTCTCTCTCTGTCTGTCTGGCGAGCACACACACCTTATAGCAAAAACCTCTCCAAAAAAAAAAAAGTATTATTACACACTCCCACAGTCCTGTTCCACTAATAGGGCGAGAGCTCAAATGTTCCATCCTTGACCCTCTTCTCTAGATCTCTCACTGCTGAGGGGACCTCATTCAATCTCACAGTTTAAACACCGAATTTCTTTTTTCTTTTTCTGTTTTTTGTTTTTGGAGAGGTTTTTGCTATAGTGTGTGTGTGCTCGCCAAAAAGACAGAGAGAAACAGAGACAGAAAGCAAGAAATCACCCCCCAGAGGGGATGGCCACGCCGCAATCCCTTCTCCTACATTCTCCTCTCGGGATCTTGGGCACGCACGCACATGTGCCTGGCATAAGTTTAAGCCACCGGGTCTAGGACTCGAACCACAGTCAACTACATGGGAGTCCAGCAGCATAGCCATTATGCCAGCTGCCGGTCCCAACACCGAATTTCTCTCTCCTGACCTCTTCATAATGCTGTCTCTTTCCCGAGCTCGGACTTCTAAGCCTAACTGCCTACTTTGCATCTGTCTGGGCCCGATCCAGCCTGAGCTTTCGTGAGCTGTGAGCCTCAGCTTCCAGCCCCCACGCCTCTCCCCGGCCCTGCCGCCCTCCCTCACAGCCCACGGCGTACCTGCACAAACTTATTATAGCTGATGAGGCTTTTGTTGGAAAGGACTTGGTTAATGGAGATGGTCGCTATGCGCTCGTCGCCTGTGAATGAAAGAGAAACGAAACGGGAGCAGGATGGTGCCAGCACGATGCGGCCTGCTCTGGGAAGCTGCTGGTCTTGAGAAGTCAGCAGGGCTCTGACTGTCCTGACCGTGGGGAGGCGCCACCTGTCAGAGCTTGGCTTGGCCACTGTGCAACCCTGGGGGTTGGGGGATGGCGGCTCCCATTGCTTGTAGTGAAATGTAGACCTTTATTGGGGCTCACTGGAAATGGAGATGCCTTTAATCGGAAATTTACAGTTACCCAAGGGCAGGGGTTGTGAATCCTCTTCATGTGGCTGGTGTGGGGCTGGATCAATTGCTGCCTTTACAGGTCCGCTGAGCAGCAAACCAGCTGGATGCAGACACCTCAGGCGCTGCTGTGGCCCTCCAGGAGGTGACTGCAGGGCCAAAGAGGCTCCTTGCCTGCCTGATGGGACCGCTCTCCTGACCTGTCTGGGTGTGTTATTTTCTATTCGCACTGTGATCCCTCTGGCTAGGGATGGGCGGGGGGCAGGGCACACCCTTACAGGTGCCTGCAGACGCCTCCACATCTGTGCACGTGCACAGCCCAGCAGCAGCCAGGCCTCACCTGCGTGGGGCCCACAGACTGCCCCATGTCGACGTAGGCATCTGCTCTTCCCACAGGCTCCCACCCAAGCCATGGTGAGCAGGCGCTCTCCAGGGTACTGTGGCTCTGTGTCAGAGATGAACAGGGGAGGACGAGAGGCTGGTCTCTACCAGGCTGCCCCCCAGATGCGATCCATTCATGAGCAGAGGCTCCAGGCCGCCAGCAGATTCCCCATTGACCTGTCAAACTTCCCACACAGAGCACGGACTGTGAGATTGCTGAGACAGTGACCACAGGTCAAGTCCATGCTCCAGGTCCTTCGAAGCAGAGGCCGTATGACTGCTGCGGGCCGCATGCCTAAGAAGCCAGCCATGTCCTTATCCTGGCCACACTTGCCCTGGACTCCAGCCTACCACCCTGCTCCCTGCTTCAGCTCTGCCCTCACACAGGCAGGGTGGCTGGTGGAGCATGCGTGCAGGGGCGGGGGAGAGCAGCCCTAAATTTGGGAATAGCCCTGCTTTAAAATGTGCCATCCCTCTCAAGCCGTGATGTCTGAATTTAGACGAGGGGACAGGCAAGCTATAATGAGGCGCTGTTACCCACCGACAACCCCTTCAAATAGGAGGGCCCTGCCGTGGCCCCATTTCTGCTTTTCCTGGAAGAGCTTGAAGCAGGCACCAGGGCTGGCCAGGAGCATCCGGAAGCCCTGTGTGCAGAGAACAGACTCCGCTGAGCTCTCTGCCTGGCGTCAGCCCCCAGCTCAGCCCCTGTCCCAGACGTGGTGTGTGTGTGTGTGTGGGGGGGGGGGCATCGCCCAAGTCCCTACCTTCCTATCAGGGGCAGGGACGAAGGTCAGAAACTCATCCACATGGCCCACGGCCAGCCAGTCCACGAAGAGCTCCACGAGGGGTTGCACCTTCTGGGCATGGAGGAAGTCCCGCACCACTTGCGTGACTCTGCGGCCTCTCGACCTGGGGCCCGCAGAGTTATTAGTCATTATTTTTTAAAAAGTCCAAGAACTCAACATTTCTGCATACCTGATTTTTTTTTTAAAATACATTACTTATGAAAGCAGGAAGGACAATAAATATGCATATTTTAAAATGCCATCCAGAGCAAGTTGAAGCCGCCAGTCACAGCAGAACGATGACCCTCCAGGCTTCACCAGCAGGTCCTCAGATTAACCTCAACCCCATTCTCACATTCAAGAGGCCGATCTCGCTCCTGTCTCCCCTGGGGCTAGGCAGTGCTCCTGAGTTCAGCTCCCACCTCACTCACTGCAGCCTCACCTTGAGATCAGTGGGGAGAGGGGGACAAGGTCACCCTGAGAGGCCTCTCTGGCCCAGCATTTTATGTTTGCAAATTTAGACCCCATGTTTCTTTTATTTCTGCAAAAGTACCTAATGGCAAGGCCCAAGCTTCTTTTCTGAGGGAGCATGGATGCAGGAACTTCCAGAAGTTCATGGAAAATGGATGTCAAGTATGGTTCTATTTTGGCGCAAAACATTTTTGAAATCCAATGCAGAGGTTTTTATAATACGCATTTTCCATGAACTTTTGGAAGTCCCCTCATACTGGAGGGCAGTGCGACCCCTCAAAGCTGACTCTGATCCCAGTCTGTTCCAGCAGCTTCGCTCAATTTGGTTGGCACTTTCTCAGTCCAGTCCACAGCCAGTAGCTGTGACAGACACGTCGAATTACACCCGCGTGGTCACCTCTGTGTGCCGAGGCCATCTCTCCTCTCAGGCCTCACACCTCCCTCTCCTGCTCTCAGGGAAAGAGCTGCTCTTACATCGTAGCACGAGCGGGCTCCGACTGCACTGCATTTCCCCAGGACAGTTGAGAAGTGACACGTTTTCTTCTGTTACCATGAACTGGTAGACTGTGTGGTCGGCATCGCCTGTGTATTTCCGAATCTGAAGGCCTGCGTCTAGTCATAAATTTGCTCTCTGTGTGACTTGCTTGCCCTCTCCGGGCCCACCGTAAATCAAAGTGTTGGACTGGACGGTCTCGGAGGTCCCTGCCTGCTCCAGGCCTCCCAGACATGCCTAGGTAAGTGTGGAAGCGCCTGGTGAATGACCAGCACCCACTACATCCGGGCAGCAACTCACCGCACCTTCGTAATTCCCCACGCGGGGTGTGAGGCCCTCCCTATGACCCCTTCAGCACCCCCCTTGCAGCCGCCACCCCAGGAGCTCCGTCCCTGCTCCTCTCTCACCCAGGCAGGTTGCCCCCAATGAGGATCCTCCCCAGGGGGTACTCTTTGCCGTTGGCCACCACCGGGGGGCTGACCTCCAGGTTCCCGAAGGAGTCCAGGCCGCTCACAGACCTGTCTCGTGGTTCCCGAGTCACATAACCAAAATCTGGACCCTGGCGGGGGAAGCGGAGTCAGTCGGGGGTGGAGCACCAGGAGGAGTCAATCCACTGGGCTCTGAGCTCTGCAAAGGGGGTGCAGGAGGAACGGTCCATTCCTCAGATGGAAATACAGAGTCAGAGACAGGGATCTGACCTAGTCAACATCTCACACGTGCCCAGGGGCCAGAGTCAGGGAACACTCAGGTCCTCCCCTGGCTCCAGGACAACAGCAGGGAGGGCTCTGGTTGCTCGTGCAGCCCCCCATCAGACACGGACCTGAGGCCATGCCTCCCTTACTCTGCATGAACTTCCTGCCACGTTCGGCCCAAGGGCTGCTCTGGAGTGACCTGTCCCTGGGAACAGAGGTGCTGGTGATGGCCCTCTGAACCCCAGTCTTTGAACTTCTTGGAAAAGGGGAGACCTCCCTGGGGCCATCTCTCAGAAGGAACTTAGATAACTCAAGGGCCAGGCAAGAGCTCCTAATACCTCTGCGATCCGATTGAAGGTTGGAGGGGCCCCCATTCTCTACGGCACAAGGAAGTCCCCCGTCTTTCCTCGAGAGGGTCCTGGTTGGCAGGCATCACCTTCACGGTCACTATTCTCATTATTAACAATAGCACCAGTGAATGGCGCTGCATCTCCCCCTCACAGACACTGTGAGAGGAAAGGCGTCACGAATTTTGCTGATGAGAAACGGAATCGTCATCGTTACTAGTGAGGACACTGAGTCTCAGAGCGGGAGAGTGCCTTGCGCCGTATCACAGAGCGTATGGGTGGCAGAGTGGTTGTTTTGACCACAGCCTGTGTCCTGAATAGCTGCACTTACCGCCTCCCCCTCTAGGGCCGCCAGATATAGGAAATTAAAACACGGTTAAGGTTGAATTCAGATCAACTTTTTTTAGTGCAAGAATGCCCCATGCAATATTTGGACATCCTTATGCCAAGTTACTCGTGGCCACATGGCAACCCTACTCTCATCCCTGCAGAACGAAGTTCCTGCTCCGCTCTCTGTACTCTGCATCCTGAGACCCGAGGGCAGTGGCCCCGTGGTGCTCAGGGCCGGGCTGGTCGGGACCACTCACCAGGATTCTTCTATAAGGGAAGTCCTGCAGCTCCCCGTTCCGTGGTGAGTCAAAAACCACGGGGAAGGTCTTGTGCGGTGCCTGGACGTAGCCCAGCTCCATCTCATCCTGTGAACAGAGACGCCGTCTGTGGACGGTCAGCAGCCTCCCCTGCTTATTCAGCACTGAGCCCCTCGGTGAGGGTTGTGCCTGCTGGCTGCCGGAGGGACTGGGGTATCAGAGCCCAGGGTCACACAGCAAGACAGAGGCTGGGAGTGAGTGAGAACGTGACATGACCTTGGGGTGTCCCGTGCTAGGCCGGGGCGGGGTGGATACACAGAGGCCTCAGGGTGGCCTGAGCTGGCCCCTCTGGCCTCCACATGTGGCTATGAGGGGTTGGCAGCTGGACCTGAGAGGATGAAAACCTGCCTCGTCCTCAGACCCATCAGCCTGCCCAACTCAGTCCTGACGCCTCTGGTCCGGCAGGCAAAGACGGCCCAGCATCAGGGAACCGCCTAACCAAGGACAAGCTCGCCACGACGTGGCCGGTCCTGCCCTAAGCTCTTTGTAAGTATTAACTCCCTCTATCTTCACGACACACTGTGCAAAGGCAGTATTGCTACCCCATGACAGACGAGAAACAAGAGGAACAGAGAAGTCTAGTTACTTATCCAAGGGCATACAGCTAGTCCGCAGCACAGAGGTGACCCAAACACAGCCCAGCTCATCCCAGAGCCCTGCCCTGAACCGCCTCACCGGACTGACGTCCAGCCCAAACAAAAGCTCCCACTCACAGTCGCGGTCTCCCACCTCAACTCTCGTCCTTCGCAGAGCCAGCACACGGCCGCCGAGCACACACCAGGCCCTCTGGGCCTTTGCTCGTGCCAGGCAGGTGGGAGCGTGACTGCCAGCAGGGCCCTTGCAGCGCCTCAGCCTGGGCATCTGCTCCTGAGAGCTCCTTAGCCATGGGGCGGTGGCAGGGGCGCCCAGAAGACGCCGCGGTGCTGCCGGGACCCACAGTAAGCACAGCATGGGGCAGGCCAGTCCCTGCCCAGCTCTGCCAGCTCTGCCCCAGTCCTTGCTCATCCCCCAGGAGGAAGCAGAGAAGACACTGTCCCCTGCACCCTGCTGCTGTCTGGCCGCTGCCCCTGCCACCTCTTAGATTGTAGGAGTGGGGGTTTTCAACTCCGTCGTTGGCACCAGTACTTCTCGGCCTGGGTACCTTGTGTGGGGCTGGTCCGGAGGTTTAGCAGCACCACAGGCCTGCAGCCCCCACACCCCGTGTGGCAACCGAAATGAATCCACATGCTGGTGACAGTCCCCCGGTGACGAGAATCACCTCTGAAAACCTCTGGCTGAGGGCAGGGATGTGTGCCCACCTCCTCTGTCACCCGCAGGCCCAGCCCAGTGCCACACAACGACCCGGTGGTGGAAAGGCGTCAACTCCCCCATCTGCTCCTGCCTGGGTCTCTGGAAAGTTCCAGAGAGAAGGCTCTAGGTCCCAGACTAGACAGAGCAGTGCCCCGGGAGGGCCATCACAGTAGCCAGGCCCTCCTGGGTATTTCCAAGCAGCTCCCCGGTGGGCAGGCCAGCCTCTCCCCCAGGGTGGCGTCCTGGCGGGGCCCTGCCGAGCCCCGTGGTTACCTGGATCCAGCGGTCGTTGCGGTTTTCCGCCTGCGGGCAGATGGTCAGCTTGCAGCCGGCCTTCTCGGCCAGCTCGGCCACTGCGTCCACAAAGCACTGGTTGTTCCTCACACTGCAGAGAAGACGGGGATGGCGGCTCGGGACAGAGCCAGGGCCTCGTGCCAGGGCCACCACCACCCCAAGACTCACCGGCACACGTACACCTCCAGGGGTGGCAGGATGCTGGGTGTCATGATCCAGGGTGCCACGCGGAACACCACGGTGTCGGTGAAGATGGGGGACTCGGAGAAATCCTGCGGGAGGGTGGGTGTGGGGGCGGAGAGCAGTGGCCTGAGCTCGGAAGCCTGAGCGAGGCTTTTGGTCCCTTAGGAGAGCCCCCTTCTCTGCGGGGGAGATGAGCCAGAAGGGTGGTCGAGAAGTCTGGCCCCTTCTTGCTGGCTATTTCCATATCTACCAAGAAGGGACACTGTTTCCGACCCCCTCCGCCCCGGTCACCCCTACCTCATTGGAGCCGTCCAGCAGGGTGACATGGAAGGAGACCAGTCCGGTGAAGCCTGCGTCGGGGAAGGAGAGGCCTTCCACGAAGAAATGCTCCTCGTCCCCGTGGAAGCGGGGGACCTCATATGACACCTTGTCCTGGCCCAGCACGTGCCTGTAGGCCTCGCATGAGTCCTCAGGACCTGGGAGGGGAGGGAGAGTTGGCCGTGACTCCTGAGGGGTGCCAGGAGCATGAGGGGTGCAGGAAGAGGCAGGAAGAGCTCTGCAGCTCACCAACACGTGCAGGTCTGACGACACCCCGCCTTCGGCCCCCCACTAGCAAAGGAGAGGATGCCGAATAGCCTCTGTGGCCATCTGGGGAGAGGGACACTCCCTTCTAAGACGGGTATTCTGGTCTTTTTGGAGGGCAGTTTTATGGCATCTGACAAAGTAATGTGTACCCCCAACTCTGCAACGTCTAGGTATCTTTCCTGCAAAATGCATGTACCAGCTTACACAAACAACTCTGGCGCTCATGGGCAGCTCATCCATTCAGCGAGTTTTTACTGAGCACCTGGCGTGCATCTAGGAAGATCGGTTCTGGATTTGGGCAAGTCTATGAGCAAGGTCCTCATCCTCAAGGAAACTGAACTTGTAAAATCAAAACACCACAGACAACCGTACGTTCAGAGACCCGGAGAAGTTACAGCACCTCTGCGGTCTGGAACATTACGCAGCTGTGAAAAAGAATGACATAGCACTAAGTAAATACAGCAGACGGTGCAGAGGACATCACCCATGGCAGACACCGGCTGGGAAGCAGAGTGTGCACAAGCACACCCACGTAAGTGTGCATGAGAAAACGTCAGGAAAGCACAGGCCAAGCCGCCAGCACTGGGCGCGCTGTAGGAGTCAGGTTTGGGGGCAGGAGGGGAGAACACCCATGTTTTTCTCTCTGTGCTTCTGTGTTATTTACTTGTAGGAAGGAGCATCTTATTCCTTGTAGACATCTTGTTTTGTCAACGGTATTTCTTTTATTTTTTAGTAAAAACCTCTTTTAAAAAAAGGAATTATTCTATTTAATTTTATTTATTTAAATTTGACCAGAGAGGGACAGAGGAAGTGAGAAGGCAAGCTGCCAGGCCCAGGACTCGAACTCATGATCAGCCATGTGGGAGTCCAGTGCTCTTAACCACCATGCCACCTGCTATCCCCTTGTCAATGGCATTTTGATCCTTGTCTCTGTTGTGATCATGGCATTGTGATAATGTAGACAAGGAACACACATTTTCTTTTCTCTTTTTTTTGGAGAGGTTTTTGCTATAGGGCGCGTGCGCTCACCAGAAAGACAGAGAAAGACAGAGACAGAAAGCGAGAAATCACCTCCCAGGGGGGAAGGCCACACTGCAATCTCTTCTCTTCCATTCTCCTCTTAGGATCTTAGGCGCACATGCACACGTGCCCAGCATGAGTTTAAGCTGCTGGGTCTGGGACTTGAACTGTAGTCAACTACATGAGAGTCCAATGACATAACCCTTACGCCATCTGCTGGTCCCATGGGCCATGCATTTTCAGGGGGAGGAGGTGCACACTGAGTGTTGCAGGGGTGCTGTGGATGGTGTCTGGGGTGGGGATTATGATTCTTCAGTAACGTGAAGGGGTGGATGAAGGTGGAGAGGGAAATAGCGACGCTGTTGGATCTGCGTGATAGGCACATGGGCTTCATTTCCCTGCTGTCTTTGTGTATGCTTGACTTTTCTGATCATAAGAATTTCTAAATATGCTTAAAATATATTTTAAGAATTCATTCATCCAGTAAAGTGACTTGCAGTGGGTGCTGTGCCAGGAATACCAGCTGATCTGTCCCGGAATCCCCACTGCAGTCCCTCGAAGCATCACCTGGTGCCTGAGCTCAGCTCACCCGCTGGCCCAGGGCACAGGAACGAGGCTCCCTGCAGGGCACCTGGCACCAGGGCACAGGCTGTGGGGGGGGATGGCACAAACTCACCGCAGGCGTGGAAGACGCGCGCCCGCTCGGCGTCGTAGCTGGAGGTGTGCAGGACGAGCCTGTGGTCATCGAAGAGGGCAGCAGGGCCCTGGGTCCGCAGCACCATGACGGACATGTCTTCCAGATCTGTAGGGCACAAAAGGGCGGCAGCTCAGGAGGCCTCGGCCCCGACACTTCCTCCTCCTGTCTGTCCCTTCCCCAGGGCTGTGGCATCAAGCTCTGGGTCTCCCAGCCCTAGTGAAAACACTGGAAACCATTGAGGGCCAACCACGAAGGGCACCCACGTGTGTGGCGTGTTCACATCCTCTCTTAGGCCCATGCGTCCTTGTTCACACAGGGAGACGTGGAGTGCAGAGGAGCCAGTGCCTGGCACACAACAGGTGCTTGAGAGACATGTGTGGCATGCGAAGGGCACCTGGGCATCACCCAGGTGAGCTTCAGGCAGCTAAGTGTCAAGCAGGTGCGCACCCAGGTGAGCATTCCAGACGTCACCAGCATTACTGGCTGTGACTCAGTGTCCCTCCTGTCTCCAAATTATAGCCACTCTGGCAGGTGGCTGTGAGCGCCTCATGTGGAGAGCACCTGGAACGCCCCAGGACACTGCTTCATCCCTCACGGGCTGCTGACCGAGGTGCGAACTTAGTGAACCACAGGGCATCACAGATGCAGGCCAGAGTGGGTCAGGAGGCCTGGGCTGGGGGCTGCAGAGGAAGCTGTGGGTTGGCGCAGACTGGCCGTGTGACTTCCCCGAGCCTCCTGACCTCTGAGCCTCCGCATCCTTGTCTCTAGGCTGGGGAGATGATGTCCTCCGGCATGGATGGCTAGACAGGAATTTGGGGAAAGGGCCTGGCACACACACACACACAGTAGGTGCTCAAACCCTCTGCTCCCCTAGAGCAAGAGCAGAGTGAGGCAGCTCATCTCCAGAGCTTCCACCCAGCCTGGCAGTACCCACCGGCACTACGGGTGCTGGGAGTGGCAGCCGCAGCCTAAGACGGGTTTTGAGGAACCTCAAGGTGTGTCTGGGGGCCAGAACTCTGGCCCTGACATCTGCCTTCAGAGCCCTGCCTGTGGGCTGGAACTCCGGGGGGTAACTGAGCAGTAACCTAGGTGCCCAGGGACCCGGGCTGCCTGGCCCCTCACCTTGCAGGCAGCGCACGTGCTGGTCGCAGTTGTCCCGGTCATCACAGCTCTGATCATCCCGGTCACAGTTCACCAGCAGGACAGCTCCATACCCACCAGGGCCCCAGACCCACTGCCGCTGCCAATAGCAAAACAGCTCGGCGTGGGGCTCAGCCACACCTGTGCTCCCTCCCCAGCAGCCTCCTGGCCAACCTCCTAACCTTCGCCCTATGCTGTGAGGGCAGGGCCACTTTCTCTGAGCAACCCCTGCTCCAGAAGTGGCAATGGCTCCCTATTGCCCACCCCATCAAGGCCAGACCACAGAGCTGTCTCCCATGGCTGGCTGTGATGGGCCGACATCCTCTATCTCAGCAGGTAGCTTCCCGATCATAAGACCACACGCCTCACACCACACTTATTCCTCTATTCCCCTCTCGGCCTGTGCTGCTGCCGCTCCCTCCACCCGGAGTGTCCTCCCTCCAGCATCCCTTCAGAACCCCGCTCAAGCACACTCCTCCCAGGGAGCTGGCCTGGCTCACCCAGGTGAAAAATGTAGATCGGGGGGGGGGGGGGGGGGGGGGAGGGGGCAGCACGTTATGGCCTAAGGGCCAAATTCGGCCCATTGCCTAACTTTATAAATAAAGTTTTATTGGAACACAGCCACATCCATTAGTTTGTGTGTTGACTGTGGCTGTTTTCACACTGCAGTGGCAGAATGAGACAGCAGGACCCACAAACGTTTTCTATAAAAGCCTAAAACATTGGCCATCTGGCTTTTATAGAGAACGTTTGCTAACTTCTGACCCAGATCGTAAGTCCAGAGGAACTTTCCCTCACAAACTGAGGCCTAGCCTGGCAACAGGTCCCCTCGCCCGGTTCCCATTTGGCTCCCTGACCTCCACATCGGCTGGGAGTCCGGGGGCATTTGTAATGTCCTTGGCCTCTCATCCTGGTCTAGAGCATCTCCAAGCTTCACTCCCCAATCCCGGACCCAGGCGAGATGCCTACCTTGTCCATGAAGCACCTGTCCTCCCTGCCCTCATAGTTCAGGTCACACTCCAGAGCCATGTCTGCAAGGGGGAGGCAGAGGGCAAGTCACTGCAAGGTCCCCAGGAACCCACGGTCTCTACTGTCTTAACTGTGACCTCAGGGCCTGTCTGAGGCTGTAAGTCACTTCCAAGAAGACATAGTTAAAGTACAAGCGTGTCTGGAGTCACAAGAACGGCAAGAAAGGGCAGGTGGGCAGCTTTGGGCACTGACCGTGTTCTACTTCTTGACCTGGGTGGTGGATGCTCCACTGTTTGCTCTGTAACCCTGTGTGTGTGTATGTGTGTGTGTGTGTGTGTGTGTGTGTGTGTGTGTGTGTGTGTGTGTCTGTATGTGCTCAAGTTTGGGATGAAGAGAAATCCCAATCTCACTCCTAATTAAAGAATGGCAAATCAAGCCTAGCCACGATGGTGCAAGTGATGGCTAACAATACACCAGCCTGAAGACATCTGGGAGCCCCAGGTTCGGATCCTGGACCACCCTGGGTAGACTGGGCAGCCAAGCTAAATGGGAAGCTGGGACAGAGGACTGCAATGGCAAGGACCCCCCCCCCCCTTCTCTCCCTCCTCCTCACTCTGTCTCATAAACAAACAAACTAACAAAGCAACAGTGAGATGCTGATCTATCGAATTGGGGAAAATGGAAAAAAATAAAAAATGTATAGCCTTGGCAAGGCACTCGCGTATGTTATTCACAGGTGTATGAAGTGGTACGGTCTTTTTGAAGAGCAATTTGGCAATAGTTATCAAATTTTAAAATATAGACTCCCTATAACACAGAACTTCTGTTTCTAAAAATGCTTTCTACAGATTGAGTATTTTCAACTTTCTTGCTAATTGCTTTCCAAGTGCTTGGCTCGCTGCAAACTCCCATGCATGGCCGTGTGAGGAGCTGCCCAGCTCCACAGACTCGCAGCACTCAGTTAAGCATCTTTACCTCTGGGTTTTGACCACTGTGGCTTTCTTTTCTGTGAATTGTATATTCGCATTTCTCCCATTTCTATGTTTTCTTTTCTTATTAGTTGGCATTCTCCATATCCTAGCACCATGTCGGCCATAGCATTGCAAATTTCTTTTCCCAGTCTACAGTTTGAATTTTTACTTGCCTTCTGTTGTGTGGAAGTTTTTCATTTTAATACAGTCTAGGGACCAGCAGTTGGCATAATGGCTATGTCTCTGGACTCCCATGTAGTCGATAGTGGTTCAAGTCCCAGACCCAGTGGCTTAAACTCATGCCAGGCACGTGTGTTTGCGTACCCAAGATCCCAAGAGGCGAATGTAGAAGGGATTGCGGTGTGGCCATCCCCCCCAGGGGGTGATTCTCACTTTCTGTCTCTCTCTCTCTCTGTCTCTTTCTGGCGAGCACACACGCCCTATAGCAAAAACCTCTCAAAAAAATTTTAATACAGTCTAATGTTATCGATATCCCCTATTATCACTTTATCATTTGTGCATTTGTTTTCCCTTGTTAAAGAAAACGTTCACTGCCTTGCAATTACAAAGATATTCCTTTTTAAAAACTTTAATATTTCAATATTTACCCTAAAAATTTTAACTCACCTGAAATTTATTTTTTAGTACAGTGTGAGGTAGGGCTCCAAGTTCATTCATTCCCACATGACAACCACATAGGTGTGGCTCTACCTCTAGGTTCTCACTTTGTTCTTTGGGTCTGTACTTTTTAACCTGCACCAGTTTCACAATGCTTTGAGCACTATTCATCAAAAAAGAATCTCGATATCTGGGACTGTGTGTTTCTCCATCTTGTTCTCCCTCAAAATTATCTTGGATGTTCTTGTCCTTTGCTGAATATGAGTTATAGGATCAGCTTCATAAAGTTCTATTAAGAAAGCCATTTTGGGTTTTTGTTGGGAATTTCATTGAATTTATACCTTTTGGTATCGTCCCAGAGCTCTTAGATCTCTGTTCTTTTATTATTATTATTATTTGTTTGTTTTACTTTTTCTTCTCTTTGCATTTCAGTTTGAATTTCTATTAAGCTATTTTCAAGTTTGTTGGTTCTTTCCGTAACTGTATCAAATCTATCAATGAACCCATCCAAAGCATCTTTCATCTCTGTTACTATGTTTTTTTCTTTCTAGCGTTTTCATTTGATTCTTACAGTTCTCATCTCACTGTTAAAATTCTCCATCTGTTCTTGCATGGTGTCTACCTATTCTGCTAGGTTTTAAACATAGGAATCCTGGTTACTTTACATTCCCTGTCTGATAGTTCCAACATCTGAGTCATCTTGCATGGTGTTTAATATATCAATCTGTGGAGAATTAGCAGAAAAACCTTTTATTGTAAAAAAGCAAGGGCCAGTTCCATGTCTATAGCATGCTTCCATTTACCAAAAAAAAAAAAAAAAAAAAAAAAAAAAATGGAGTGGGACATCCAATGTGCACATGTCTGCTTGTGTAAACACAGCATAGCTCCAGACAGGAGCTGGGGCTGGGGACCTGGAAGCCTTAGGTTGGAAGGACGGAGGTTTACTTTTCAATGTATATGCTTTTGCACTGCTTGTATTTTTTAAATGTGCACTTCTTTAATTTTGCAAATAAAGTGATTTTTTTTTTTCCAAAAAGACTCTTGTTCACTGTCATTGCCACCACCACCCTTCTGCCCTTGGCTGAGGCCCCTTAGCCACAGTGTGGCCTCAGTGTGGCCCCCGACTCACCAATGCAGGTAAGGTAGAGCACCGCGTAGGCCAGGGGCAAAGGCTCATGACTAGAGTGATAAGAAATTTGAACCTGCAGAAAGATGGGCCCAGGATCTCGTTAGTGGAAGCCAACAGCCTTCAGCCTGAAAGATAGACCTCTGTGATCTAGCAAGGGGGGGTGGGGGTTGTGGTCTCAGGAACCACTGTGCACCAACCTGGCTCTTCCTTTAGTCTTTTCTGTGCCACGTATTTTCCACGCCTCAGCTGGCCCATCTATGGAGACCTGAGTTCCAACCCTGCCAGCAACCAGTAGTGTGATTTTGGCAAGCCCCTGCACCCCTCTCTATTGTAGTTTCGCCATCGTAAATGAGGAGTTTGGATGGGCGGCGGTTGGGGACACTCACCAAGCCAACATTCTCATCTGTGGGACTCAGGCCTTGACTGAAACCAGGCTCCTCTGGGCTCTATGACCTTGGCCAAGGCCCTTCACCTCTGGGCTACCCCATCTACAAAGTGGGGGCCATAGAGGTCCCTCCTTCAGAGGAGTGCAGGTTAGAAACAATACCTGTAGGGACCAGCAGACCTTGTAATGGCTATGTCCCTGGACTTCCATGTGGTTTACCATGGTTCAAGTCCTGGACCCGGTGGCTTAAACTCATGCCAGGCGCATGTGCATGTGTGCCCAAGAGGAGAGTGGAGAAGGGACTGCAGCATGGCCATCCCCCTAGGGGGTGATTTCTCACTTTCTGTCTCTCTGTCTCCCTCTGACTTTCTAGCGAGTGCATGTACCCTATAGTAGAAACCTCTCAAAAAAAAAAAAAAGATACATAACAATACATGTAAAAGACACGTAAAAACGCATGTGAGAGGCGGAGCCTACAGGAAGTGCCCAAGAAAGAGCAGCTACTGTTACTAGCAGGTGGGCAACCTCCTGGGAGGCCCAAGGGCAGCGTCCTGTGTCAGATGGCCTGGGCGCATGTTCTGGCCCCGCCTCTGGGATAGGCTGGGAAAGGTGTTCATCTTCTCTGGCCCAGCTCCCTTCACTGTAAGCGGGGACCACAGCAGCCCCTACCCCCGGCTGACTTGGTTAGGAGGACCGAAAGCATGCGGTAGCACGTCCAGCCTGGAGGCAGGCCTGCAGCAGCCCCCAACGGCCATTACAGGGGAGGGAACTTCCTCAACCCCAGCAGCCATTGGGACCAAGGAATGCAGGGTGGGGAGGCACCCACACAGACCCCAGTTTGGCAAGGACCCAGGAGAAGCCCTCACTAGCTGGTCCCGTCGCACTGCCCAGGAGAATGCACTGTCCTGACTCTCACCAAGTCTGCTAGGTCATGTGACCTCAGGTAAGCCACGACTCTTCTGGCCTCAGTTTCCTTGTCTATAAAATGGGTTCATTAACTTATTTCTTTTTTTAAAAAAGAATTATTTTATTTAACTTTATTTATTTATTTATTTATTTGGAGAGGTTTTTTGCTATAGGGCGCGTGCGCTCGCCAGACAGACAGAGGGAGACAGAGAGACAGAAAGCAAGAAATCACCCCCCACGGGGGATGGTCACTCCGCAATCCCTTCTCCTCCATTCTCCTCTTGGGATCTTGGGCACGCACGCACATGCGCCCGGCGTGAGTTTTAAGCCACCGGGTCCAGGACGCGAACCGCGGTCAACTACATGGGAGTCTAGCGACATAGCCTTTACGCAAACTGCTGGTTCCCATATTTATTTATTTTAATTTGACCAGAGAGGGACAGAAGAAGAGAGAGGTTGAGAGGGAAAGTGAGAAAGCAAGCCGCCAGGTCCGGGACTCGGCCATGTGGAGTCCAGCGCCCTTAACCACCCCGCTACCTGCTGGCCACCTGGCTCATTAACTTCTGTCCCGTACGCCTCCCAGAGCATGTGGAGAGGGTCAGTTAGGATACATGAATGGGAACAGAAGTGGGGGTGATGGAGACCTGCCCCCCCCACCTGTCACGCAGCTCTGCCTTGAAGTTTAGCTCTCCTGCCCCGTGGCTGTGTTCAGGAGGGTGGCTGATCCTGCCCTGCCTGGGAAAGAGAGGTCCACCCCTGCCTCTCAGGGCTGCGGGTGGGTGAGATGAGGTCACGCTGCCCAGCGCTCCTTCAAGGGCCGTTTCTAAAGCAGGGCTGCTGCGGGGGGTCGGAGCCCACCACTCCCGCACACCAAGCCTGTCCCTGCCTCTTAGAGGGCACTACCTGTGTGAGGCTCAAAGGCCTCTGCTTCCCCCGGGTCTTCCATGTTGCCAGTGGGGTCAGGAAGCAAGGAGTTCAGGGGGAATGGGGCACCTGGGGGATGTTACCAGGGCAGGGGTCTCCCAGGCCTCAGAGTCCCTCCCCTGCCCTCGCTTTCTCTCCTAGTTCAGAGGGGCAGATTACCCACCAACCCTCAGCCTGTAGGTGGGGACACAGAAGAGTGGGGACAACTCCTCCCCTCGGGGGTCTTGGGGAGCAGGTGGACAGAAGCCCGAAGAGTGCTAGGACTTCCCGAGGACACACAGTCCGAGATTGTAAACTGCAGGGCTGGGACTTGAGCCCCGCAGCCAGCTCTGACTGGCCGTGCTCCTCTGTACCCTGGGCAGGATGTTGGGCCCTCCTGGAAATAAACGGCCACCCCCCACCTGCCCTGGACCAGGGAGGCCAGCTCACATGACTGTCGTCCAGGTGGTTGCTGGGGGAGTTCATGACCACGATGATCTCCTGCCCTGCATCGAAGTGCCATCGCCTGGTGTCTGCGCGCTCCCGGCGTCTCTCCATGCTGGGAGAGACGTAGATGTCCACACCAGGGGTCCCGTAGACCTCGAACAGCTCCGTGCCCTCAGGAACCGACCTGAGGAGGACAGGGAACCATGCGAGTGCTGGAGGGGCAGCCCGTGCTCAGATGTTTGAGCCTTGGCGCAAGCCCTGCTTCCTCCAGGAAGCCTTCCCTGACCATCAGGCACTCGGATTCTCATAGTAAGTTCCTGGGAGCCAAGGCTGGAACCCACACAAATGGGTACATGCTCTCGTGTTCCGAGGCTCTTCGACCATTAATATTTCTCTCGTGAGCTACTTCCCCTTCCTATGGAATTGCAAACTCCCCGAAGTCAGAAGTCAGTTGCGTGCTTTATAATCCTAGGACAGACTTGGGTGCAGAGGGCCCAGTGAACACCAGGCAGCTGAAAGCTGGCGGGCGCACTAGTACTTCTGAGACTGTAGCTCTAAGAGGAGTGGCCCTCACCCCCAGTGCTATGACGGTGCCTCCTTAGCAGGCAAGAGACGATCCTGGGTCTTCCCTGGGGAAGGATATTCGATCTGACTGAGTGCCCACTGTGTGCCAGGCACCTTACATTTGCTGGCTCTGCAAGGTGAGCAGTACCACCCCCATTCGGCACGTGAGAAACTGAGGCTCAGCGAGCTCTAGTAGCAAGATGAGGTCACATGGCAGCAAACAGCACGGCCAGGTTTGCACTCAGGTCTCTGACGCTGAGCCGGTGCTTGTCCAGCACTGCAGCGTCACCTGGGAGACGTACCCGAGTCAAACCACCAGGCTTCAAGCAGGCTTTAAAATGCCCATGATGGGGACCAGCAGTTAGCATAATGGCTATGTCGCTGGACTCCCACGTAGTCGACCGTGGTTCGCGTCCCGGACCCAGTGGCTTAAAACTCACGCCAGGTGCGTGTGCATGCGTGCCCAAGATCCCGAGAGGAGAATTGGAGGAGAAGGGATTGCGGCGTGACCATCCCCCCTGGGGAGTGATTTCTCACTTTCTGTCTCTCTGTCTCTCTCTGTCTGTCTGGCGAGCGCACGCGCCCTATAGCAAAAACCTCTCCAAAAAAAAATGCCCATGATGCCATCCTGTCCTGGCTGTGTTCGTCCTGTTCCTGCGAGGCTGGGAGCCATCCCTGATTCTCTTTGGGGTACCCACTGCGCACTCAAGCACTGCGTCTACCACTCTCCCCTCTGCCTGAGAGCCAGCGGTCCCACCGGGGAGCTCGGGACCTGGCATGGGTGAGGCAGCCAGACAGGGCTCAGAGTCACCAGGTCGCGGCTTAGTGAGTAACCTGTGGGAGTGACCTCTGTGAGTTGGAGGGGCCTGAAGGCTTGCTGGAGGAAGCAGCGAATGCACATCCCTGAGGGACACAGTAGCTGATGCTTGCAGAGCTCTTTTGAGCTTCTTGATGTGTGCCGTGCCACGCCATCTTCTCCACAGCTGCAGGAAGTGGGTCCCATTACTGTCCTCCGTTTACGGGAGGGGTAGCTGAGGTTAGAAAACCTGTCCAAGGTCACAAAGCTGCTAAGTGGCAGGGCTGGGATCCAAACCCAGACCAGCTGGCTCCAGGAGTAACACTAACAAAAACCCTAACGCCCAGGCCTCTGCCCCCTGCACACTGACTGCGGCAGGCCCGGCTAAGCCTCTGGGTACACCAGCTCAGCCTATCCTCACCACGGCCCAGGGAGGGGGGGATGGTTCCTCCTTTTCCCCGTGGGAAACAGACTGAGAATGGGCAAGGGCCTCCCCCAAGGTTGTGGAGCTGGCCGTTCTAGCGCAGGCCCTTTTCGCTCCCCGTCTCCACTCAGAGGAAGGCAGCCCTGGGCCCAAACCCTCTCCTCAAACCTCCACCAGCATGATTCGGGGACTTCTCAATAAGGTCTTTTTTATAAGAAGGGGAAGGAACCAAGCCCAGGCCCGGTTCCAGCAGGCGGGTCCCACTCCAGTGCTCAGGTCCTGCCCGCTGTCTTCACCAGGTAGATAGGGGTGACACACCTGTTTCTCTCCCTTACCAGATTTAGCAAAGAAATATATAGAATGTCCAGTTGGACTTACATTTTAGATGAACAACAAGTAAGTGTTTATCTAAGTATATCCCATTCAACGTTTGGGATATACCTATACTTAAAAAAAATCAGTCGTGTATCTGGCATCTTTTGTTTTAGCTGACAAACATACTCCCAACGCTTGTCATTTCCAGGCCTGGGTATGAGGGCCAGATCCTGTCAGGGAACATGGAGGAGCTGGATAGAAAGGCAGGGAGATGCAGAGATATAGAGATATAGAGAGATGGAGAGTCAGAGACAGGAAGTCAAGAAGGCAGAGACACACAGAGACAGATCACAGGGAGAACCTCAGCCCACTCCCCAAAGCCCCTAGCTTCCAGCTCCCCCAAAACTTGTAAGCTCTTCATGGAACTCCCCAACCTCAAGCTGCTCCTTGGGAGTAGGGTGCAATAGCTGGGCCTCAGAATACTCCTTGGGTATGAAAACCCCCTCAGGCCTCAGCCCCGGGGCATGGGGTAGCTCAGCCCAGCTCTCTTTTACTCTCTGGGCCAGACCCTGTAGGAGATCCTGGGAGATCCCCAGGGACGATGGAAGTGCCCCTGTCCAGGAGGGAACCCAGGACAGTGGCCCGAATAAGGACTTCACATGGAAGAACAGTTCTGTCTGAGGTAGGAGGTCCTCGACCAGGTTGGGTCACAGCCAACCAGGTGACCTTGCCTAGGTCACTTAGCTTCCCTGGGCCCAGTCACCTCACCCATCAGCTGGGATAATGACACTCAGCCACCAGCCTCGCAGGGAATCAAGAGACAGCAGATGGGAAGGCGTGGACCCTCTCGGCCCAGGACCAGCAAAGGGCTTATTCAAGTAAAGGAGGGTGCAGGAAACGGGTCCTGAGAGTGGGCTGAGAGAGCAGGCTGGGAAGGCTTCCTGCAGGAGACAGGTCAGAGGGAAAGCCTTTACTCTGTGGAGCCTTAGGAGGTCAAGTTCAGACTCAGGCTGCAAGAACTTGTTTTTGTGAGAGAAAGATAAAGTGAGAAAGCAAGCCACCAGGTCCGGGACTTGAACTGTGGTCGGCCATGTGGGAGTCCAGTGCTCTTAACCACCACGCCACCTGCTGGCCCCTAGAGAGACTTTTGCTACAGGGTACATGCTCTCACTGGAGAGAGAGAGAGAGACAGAGATGGAAAATGAGAAATCATCCTCAGGGGGATGGACACACCACAATCCCTTCTCTTCCATTCTCGGGATCTTGGGCACGCATGTACACGCGCCACATGTGAGTTTCAAGCCTCTAGGTCCAGGACTCGAACCACAGAGATCAGAGAAGCAACATGATGGAGCTGCGGCAAGGTGTGCACCCTGAGGTCAGGCAGCCGGGGTCAAATCCCACCACCTCTCACCCGGTGTGTGACCTTGAGGGCTGACTCAGCCTTCCTCAGCCACAGCGGCTTCTATCGGGGGCCAATGAGGTTAAAGGAGTGGGTGTGTGTAAAGCTACTGGGGTGAGTGGAAGCCATGCCTACATTTCACAGCTGGGGAAACTGAGGCTCAGAAGAGAAGGAACTAGAAAGCAGGGCTTCAGACTCCCGGCCCAAGGCTCTGCCCGGCCGTGGAGCCGTATGTGGAAGATCAGAGGCGGGCGGCTGGGAGCAGAGCCTGGGTCAGGCAAGGCAGGATCTGGACTCCCCACTTCCTGGAGGACAAGAGGAACCCCTGGAGCCTCAGCTAGACTAAGTTCTTCCTCTGGCTGGGCCACCTCGAGCTGAAAGAGTGGCGGAGTCCCACGTGCTGGCTTCCGGGCTGCTCTGGGGAGTCGTCCTAGCCCAGCCTAGAGGAGCACATGGCCGAGCCCTCGGGCTGCCCCGCTGAGGCTGTCCAGGCACATACCTCACACCCTCCCAGTCGGCCCGGCCCCACCGCTCCCACGGCCCAGCCGGCCTGAGCGTGCCGAGTGGTAGGTGACAGAGTGGGGACTCACGGCCAGCCTTGACCCCTCTGCTGCAAACCCACGCTCATTCTCTCCCGTCATGCCTTGGGGCTCTGGGAGAACAGCCCCAGGCATTTCAGGAGCTGAGGCCCTGATGGGCAAGGTCCCTGGGGCTGAGAACAGGAAAGCTGAAGGACACCACCTTTCCTGGCCCACAGGCGCAGAGCCATTGCTGGGGTCTGAGTGGCAGTTCAGGTGCCCCTTCCCGGTCAGTGAGGCTCCCAGGCACCCCCAGGCCAGCATCACTAACAGCCTGGCTCAGGAAACCACTACCCACTTTATCCTATACCTGCCCCACCCCACCCCGGAGAACGGCAGCCACGCGACGTTTTTACCAAAGCCCGACTAGGTAGGAAAGCTGACGGGCACCTGGGCCCAGCTCTGGGCACAGACAGATCGGAGCTCTTGCCACTAACAAAACCCAGTGTGGACAGGAGGGAGCCGCTTTGTCACATCGGGGAGGGGGCTCCACAGCCTCCCTGAGAGCCTGAAACCCACTGTCCTAGGCCCATCCTCTGGGTACAGAAGGGAAAACCGAGGCCCAGGGAGGCGGGAAAGTTGCCATCCCACTCGGGTGGCAGCCCGCAGCCCCGGTGCATGTCTGTCCCAGTGGGTCTGGAGATGAACCATGACTGGGTCCTCGACGAGTGAGTGGATCTGGCGTCCCCAGGTTGGGTCCAGGCATCCAGTTTTTGGAAGGTCCTTAGGCCGTTCCAATGTGCAATCAGGGTTGAGACCCCTGAGCTGGAGAAAAGAAGAGCTTGATGGCTCGTCATCAGGCGTGGTCACTTAGGGGACATCTGCTGACGGAGGAGAGTCCTCGTCAAGGAAACCAGACAGCAGCCACCGACTTGACACCTGCCTCCTGCTGTCCCAGGTGCAGCTGGCTGGGTCATTCCAAGGTGAGGGGCTGTGTACCCCCAAAGCCAAGCTTTCTCCCTCCCAGAGGTGTCAGGGCTGCCACCAGGAGGGGGCTGAGGAACACGCTCTCCTGCAGCTGTGTGTGCTGGGCCCCTCTGCCACCCTGAGGCTCGCACTGCCCCTGCAGGGTCTCCTGGCTGGGAGGCCTACACAACCGTGCTCTGGGGCCCTGAGAGCCGAGTCGGCCAGCACGGGGACTCCACGGGCCACAGGGCCTCCAGTCCAGGAGACGCTCGGCACTCCTGTGACTCGGGTTCCCTTCACCAATGCTCATGAGCTGTTCCAAGTGGGAGACCTGCTTTCTCGTGGTAGCTTGTGGTCACCATCCTATGCTTTGTGGATCTGAACTGGCCCACAGGCACTTCTGTGAGGTGGGCACTATCGTCCCCACTGTATAGACGAGGAAACTAAGGCCCAGAGAGGTTAAATAACTCTCCAAGGCCACACAGCCAGGGAGTAGCCGAGCAGGGTGCAACCTGATGGCTTGGCTGTTATTTCGGGTTGTGGAAGGACTGGACAGGACTGCGTGTAAGGCACACAGTCTACACCACCGTGTGACCCAGGCGAGTCACCCCACTCCAGGCCTCTGGTTCCCCATCTAGAAAATGAACAAGTGGGCAAGACCCCACACTTGCCTTTATTCAGCCAGTCTGGAGACTGCTGCCCAAGCCCATCTTGTAACGAATCCCAAAGGTAACCGGCTTTGAGGCCCCTGGGCCCCCCGAGCAGCCACACCCTGGCAGGAGGCAGATGTATGTCCACGTGTGATGGGAACCGCGCCAGTCCACCCACCGCTCTTACCCTTCGGCTGATCACTGCAGCCTGCGGCAAAGTCCCATGTCCAGAGATCATCCTGAGATTCCGTTTTGCCCAGTAAAAAACAAAACAGCTGGGAACCAGCAGTTAGTGTAATGGCTATGTCACTGGACTCCCACGTAGTCGACCACAGTTCACGTCCCGGACCCGGTGGCTTAAAACTCATGCCGGGCGCGTGTGCGTGCGTGCCCAAGATCCCGAGAGGAGAATGGAGGAGGAGGGATTGCGGCGTGACCATCCTCCCTGGGGGGTGATTTCTCACTTTCTGTCTCTCTGTCTCTGTCTGTCTGGCGAGCGCACACACCCTATAGCGAAAACCTCTCCAAAAAAAAAAAAAAAACAGCTTTCCTCCCACCCAAGACCGCACGCTGACGTCTGGGAACCACATCTCAGCGCTCAGCTCGAGCGGTGAGAGACAGCCACACAGAGAAACCACCAGGGCTTTGGGACGGGAGGACATCGGGGTCTGAGACCCAGCTGTGCCTGTCCGCTGGGACTTCCAGGCCACTACCTCTCCGAGCCTCCAGTACTGCATCTGTGAGATGGAGACCGTAGCACCTGACCTCCACTGCAGTGAGCAGTAACGGGGACACCAGATGCCCAGTGGTGACAGCGCCCTTCCTTCCCTGTCTGCTATCCCCTGTCCTGAGACCTGTTGTCAGGAAAGAACAGCTCCTGTACCAAGCCTGCTAGAAGACAGGAAGACAGGTTGAATCCACTAGCACAGATAGAAAGCTCAATAGTCCTAGTTGTCTTCTTCCTTCAAGGCTCTACTTGGTGCCTCACCTCCAGGAAGTCTTCCCTGACTGCTTAGCCTATGCCAATTTCTCTTTTCTCAACTCTCCTTCTCCCAGTAGGGTTCACAAGCTGTTCCCCATCCATTCGGTGTGTGGCAGGCTTGGGGAAGCTTAAGGCTGTCCTCAGGCTTGGGAAAGAGCCTTCCAATGATGACAACAGCTAACAGTGACTATTCACCACATGCCATACACAAGCCGTGTGCTCTATGTGTGGTCCAGTCCAGTCTTCCCACAGCCTGAAGTAACGGCCAAGCTGTCAGGCCGCACCCTCTCCAAGGCGGGAGCCAGGCCTGCTGTGCCCCACTGTCTGCGTCCTCAGTGCCTGGCACACAATGGACCCAAAGGAACGCTGGATATATGAGCCAGGAGCTCCCGCCACCCCGGGGCCTGGTCACTGGGGCCCAGAATCCCTCCAGGCCGATGCAGTGGGTTAGGGGTACAGCCTGCTATCTGCTTCATAAGCACCCCAAAGCATCTGGATGCCCTTGGTGCCTCTCCAGAGCTGGAGATGCCACCCCTGCTCTGTGGCTGCCCCACTCACAGCCTGCTTAGCCCATCCCTCTCCGGTCACCCCCAGGCGACCTTTGCCTCTCGTTGCCCCAGTCCGACTCCATCCTCCAAGGACGCTCTTGGGGAGGAGCCATCCCCGGCTTTCCAAGCAGGTCAGACTGGAGACACATCTGCCCGACAGGCACGAGGTGGCTGGAGCGGGTGAGTCACTGTCATGGGCGCACAGCCCTGAGGCAGGCCACGGCGCCAGGCAGCATGGTAGCCCTCCTCCCGCACTGTCTTTCTGGCACAGCCTCTGCAGCTGCCCCTCCTTCAGGGGCCACTAAATCCCCTTCCCGTGCCTCAATGCACCCCTCCACCTCAACCAGGCTCGAGCTCCTGGGACTGCGCCGAGCTGGGCCTGCTCAGATTGGGTGCCTTCTGTGACCGACCCTCACCCCATCTTGTCCAATGCCCCGGGACCAGCCAACTCTGATTCCAACCAAGTGCACTCTGACTTTTAGAGCCTTAGTCAGGGGCACTCACTCTCCACAGGCGGGTGCCTCTGCCCCAGGGCACATGTGGCAATGTCTGCAGGTATTTTTGGTCGTCACAGGGGAAGGTGGGGGTGCTATTGGCCTCCAATAAGCTGCTCACCTCCCATGATGCACGGGACAGCCCCCTGACACGGAATCGGCACGTCAGCAGTGCCGAGGCAAAGACGCTTGGTCTGAGGACACTGCGGAGGACCCAAGAGACAGGAACGGTACACAGTTCTGCACCTGCCCATCCCCGAATCCCAATTACCTTGGAGCTGGACCCCAGAGGTGCTCCAAAAACCTAGAAGTGGGGGCCAGCAGGTGGCACAGTGGGTAAGGCACTAGAATCCCACATGGCTGACCATGGTTCAAATCCCAGGCCAAGCAGCTTGAAACTCATGCCAGGTGCCCATGTGTGTACGCTCAAAATCCCTGGAGAAGAATGGAGGGGAAGGGATTGTGACTTAGCCATACCCCTCGGGGAGTGACTTCTCTCTTTCTGTCTCTCCCTGTCTCTGTGGTCAGCACATGCATCCAGATAGCAAAAATCTCTCTTAAAAAAAAAGAAAAGAAAAACCTAGAAGCCAGCTCCTGGTGGCTCCCAGGAAACCCCTCTTAAATCCCTCCCCAGTCTCCTCTTCCTAGGAGAGCGAGAAGGTAAGGTCTCATCTCCTGTCTCCCTGGACCTTAGAGGCACAGTCTGGCACACAGCAAGGGCACTGTGTGGGCACTGAATGGCTGGGGTAAACCTACCTGAGATCCCTCCTCCTCGAGAGGCAGGGAAGGTCCAGCCAGGCATGTGACTCTGAGTAAGACGTGAATGGGTTAAACTCCAGCTTTGCCACTTCCTAACTGGGACTTGAGCAAGCAGCTCGCCTACTCTGTCTCGGCTCTCTCATCCGTTGGACGTGGAGATGATGCTAATAATAAAACTAGCTCATGGGTTCGTTCTAAGGGCTGCATTCAAGGGTTTAAGTCTAAGGGTTAAATTCCAGAGGCTGTTGAAGCTCCCAGAACAGTGCCCGGCACACAGTAGGTGCTCTGTAAGTAGAAGTGACTTTTTTAAAAAAATTACTTACACTCTGTTTTCAGGCTCATAACCTGGAGGGTGAGCTCTTCTTCCTATTCTTGTGTGCCCCAGGCAGACCCCGAGCCCAGCTTGTGGGACCTCTGGATACAGAAAAGTACCCAGCCCCACGGCACCAGCACCCCAAGGCCCTGCACGGAGGCTCAGCCCCTGTGGGCCTCTCCTACACGTCAGCCTTCTACTCTTCAGGTGCCTGGCTAGGGTCTTCACGAAACCCAGCCGACGGCTTCTGTGACTGGCTGCTAGTCCAAAGCCAAGTCTGGAGCCGGGCGGCCAAGTCAGATCCCAGTCCCGAGGACGGCCCACAGAGCTCCCAGGAAGAAGGCCCGAGGGGGTCAGCAGCAAAGGGCTCCAAGCCCCAGGGCTCCGGCGCTTACCCGTAAATGTCCACAAGGGTCTCCACTCCAGCCACGCACACAACGCTGGTGGGATGCTCCAGGGACACACGCACGATCCTCTGCAGTGACATGCTGGCCTTACACTGGGCTAAGGCCACCAAACCCCACACTGCCCAGAGGCCCCTTGGCATGGGGTTTAAAAGTTCTCTGGCCCCGCCCCTTCAACCTGAGCTATTAGTTCATTGGCTCCTGTCCTGGAAGCTCTGCTCCATCTGAGAGCCAAGAGCTCTGGGATTGGCTGGAAGTGACCCATTATTTCCATATGAACCTGTTGCCCTGACTCCAGCACCCAGGGAGTAATTTCTTGCTCTAAGGGAAGCAAGTCCCCACAGGTACCTAGCCAGGGCACCAGGAACTTCTGGAGGCAGGTGCGAGGTGGGGAATGTGGACGCGTGCCGGGGTGTGTGGTGTTGCCCTGACCCTTCATCTCCTCCTGCTCCCTTTTCCTGCATTTTCACTAGATGCGGCTTAGTGAGGGTTTCAGGTGCGGCCTGGTGTCTAGATTGTTATAAGCACCCCAAAGCATTGTGATTACCTCTGAGAAACTTCGGTCTTTAAGAGCATGGATGTTAGAGGCAGGACTGCCTTGGCCACTTGCTGGTGGGTGCCTCTGAGCAAGTCACCTAGCTGCTTTGTCCTCACTTTTCCCACGGCTACTGGCCACTGCGAGACTGCAGTGAGCCACTGCTGGTAGGGCTCTGGTCTGAGGTGGTCATTACTCTATTACGGTTGTTATTACTCGGTGCCAGAAACTTCCAAAGGGGGTAAATGACAGGGGAGAAAATTCTCTCTGGCCAAGGAGAGTGCAGAATGTCAGCATAGGAAGGTTCACTTGTCACATGGGGAAACTGAGGCCAGGGGAGCATTCAGGCATCCGGGCCAGCGAGAGCCAGGCTTCTGGGGAGAGGAGTCCCGGGTTCCCATCCGGGCTCGCCATGCACCAGAGATGTGGCCTCGAGGAGTTACGTCCCCTCTCTGCTTTCCTCATCTGTGGAAAATGCAGCTAATGACTAGCTCTGGTAAGATAATGGTGGGGACGCACCCTGCCCAGTGGCGGTTTGGAAGGTGCTGAGTAGAGGTTCCTTCCTTCTCCCTGGCTGTGCTGACAGTTTGAGGCAGGGAGGGGACCTGGCCCCACTCCCCATGTCCCCAGTCCGAGATCTCCGCGGCACCCTGACTGAGGCTCCGACATCCCAGTTTGGGCGAAGGGAGTTCTTTTAAGGAGAGCCAGTGGGCTGCTGGGTCCAGGGACAGCTTCGCTTTTTTCAGCTATAAGATGGCTTGGTGGCCCACTCAGCTCTGGGGGAGAGTCAGAGCTCAGGGGGAAGCCCCAAGAGGTCTTCCCAGGCTGCTCGTGAGCACAGTCGGAAGGTGGGGGTCTCCCTGGGGCCCTGGCCCATGTGCCAGGGTGGAACCAGCCTCCTGCCCAGAGCTCTGTGTCTCCCTTTGGAGGTGGGCCCCTCTGTCCACGCCGCTGCTTCTCCCCAGGTGATACCAGCTGTCAGGGACAGGTCTGGGTTCAGTTCAGCCCTGTGGCCTAGTGGTTAAGGGAGCTGGATCCTGCATGGCCAGTAGCACAGTTTGAATCCCAGCTCCAATGGCTTGAAAAACATGCCAGGCACATGTGTGTGCATTCCCAAAATCCCAAAAGGAGGGAGAAATGGAGGAGGAGGGATAGCGCTGTGACCATGTCTCACTGAGGGGTGCTTTCTCGTTCTCCTTCTCTCTGTCTCTCACTGGGACATACACACACCCCTAGTAAATTCAAACAAACAAACGAAAAAACTGAGACAGGGGTGTGGCTCATTCTGACCGTGCCCACGATGGCTGGGCAGCCATACAGGTTAAAATGAAATGAGTGAAGGAGAGGATGAGCACCGAAGGTGTGCCAGGCAGCACCAAGCACGTGAATGAGAGCAGTGGTATTTCAAGGCCCTGAAATCAGACCGCTGAGGCTGGGGAACACTGCAGTTTTATAAAGGCCAGAGTGGGGCCAGCAGGTGGCTGAGTGGTTGAGGCACTCGACTCCCACATGATCAACTCCAGTTCAAGTCCCAGACCTAGCAGCTTGAAACACATTGGGTGCATGTACATGTGTGCCCAAAATCCCAAGAAGAAAAGGGATAGTAGCTTGGCCATCCCCCAGGGGGTGGTTTCTTACTTTCTCTCTCTCTGTGTGTCTCTCTGTCTCAGGTGAGCACACGCACCCTATAGCAAAACTTCTTCTTCAAAAAAAAAAGAAGGCAGGAGTGAAGGGCGTTGCAGTGGCTGACACCTGCCTGCTGGGAAGTCCCTCCTCTGCCACAAGGCCCCCTCGCCTTTCCTGACCCCTCTTCAGCTTTCCTGTGAGCTAGAGGTGGCCCAGGAAGGGGAAGAAAGGACAAGGAAGGCCAGCCCTCTGCGGGTGGCCATGTTGGCAGGCAGTGGCCGAGGGCAGCAGGACACGCCAGTCCTCTTGCTGGATCAGCTGCTTGCCTGGTGCTGGTCATGGCACTGGGGTCGCTCCCAGAAGCTGAGCCGAGGAGCTGGCAGCATGGCGGGTAGGACCCTAACCCGCATCCTCCTCTCCTCCCAAGCCCAACACACAGAGGCCAGAGAGGCAGCTGCTTGAAGAAATGCTTACTGACATGTTTATTGATCAGAAAGGAGGTGACTGGTCACCCAGAACATTCTCAGAGCAGACACGAGGGTCACCCGATGGCCTGAGCAGCAAGTCCAGAGCCTCCCACACCCCTCCCCGTCTCTCCCCTTACCGTCCTCAGCCCTGTCCCTGGGGAGCCCAACCCCAGCCTCACACCCTCAGTCCCTCAGGAGCTGCCATCTCCCTCTTGGCTCAGCCTTAAGCAAAGGGCACAGGTTAAAGCAGGAGCTTGTCAGTGGAGTACTGCAGAACCTTCTGGAAGGGGAGGATCCAGGTTCCTATTCGTCCCCTTGAACCATAGCAGTTCCACGGTGTTTCATGGTGAAAAACTGACGGTAGCTGGCTTAGTCTGAGGTCACGCCTGGGGTCACCGAAAACCCAGCCCCTCGATGACCCTCAGACGGGGGGGGGGGGGGGGGGATGGAGGGCAGGCGGCTCCCCCTGCCTGCAGCCCAGCCCGCCCTGCCTGACCGTATGTCCCGGTGGCCTCCCCCAGGGCTTAGATTCCCATGGTAGCTTGTCTTCCCTACTCGGGAGGGCTCACCGCCTGCCACGGGGTGGGCAAAACCCAACCCAAGCTACGTGCAGGCCGAGAGGATCTGGGCAAGCCTTCCCCTCCCACTGCCGGCAGAGCGAGGGGAATAATTAAAGACTATTAATGGCAATTAAACTCCACCTTCAGAGATAACCTAATGGTCCCCCCACCCTCCGCTAACATCTGGGCCCCTGCCCCTGCTACATCTGGAACAGCCAGCTCTCTTCAGATCGAAGCCCAGGACACGGATGCCCCCAGGCCCCGAGAGCCTCGATATGTGCTCAGCCCTCTGCTGGCCTGGCTCGCCGCCTGCCCAGTCCTCCCCGTGCGTCCTCCTGGCCTCGCTTTGGCCTCTCAGCATTTCTCAGCGGAAGCGGCCAGCTCTTGTAATTAAAGACTTTCCAGACAGGTAACAAGCACCCTCCGAGGATGGAGTCAGGTATTAGCAAGTTTTTGTTTCCCCCCTTTTCCCTTTTGACAATAGGTCCTCAGATGCTGGGCCTTCCTGTCCCGTGTGACAACGTCCAGCTGAGGGTGTCAGGGTGGGGTTCACAGCCTGTGGTTCCCTCTGGGAAAAGACAACAGTAGAGGGAAGAGGCTACCTCTGATCTCTTCCTAGCCTCACGGGAGCCAGAGGCGGCCTGGAAACGGGCCTTCACAGCAGAGCCCCGGCCCCCTGGGCTCTGCTCCAGTACAGACACAGAGCCACCCTCCTTGTGCCGCAGGGAGGTATCGGAACAGAGAGGAGCAGTTCAGAGTGGGGCCACCTGCTGAGGCAATGCACAGCCATGCCTGAACACGCCGAGACTGCTGGTCTCCTCCAGAACCTCTGGGGGCCGCGGGTGGGGAAGGGGAGAGGGTGGCAGGAGGGTATCGTTCTGGGCAGGCTGTCCCCTCCAGAGGTGAAGACGTGCCCCTGTGTCCACAGTGGCCAGCACATCTGCAGGCACGGGGCGGGCATGCCAAAGCCCCAGGAGGATGGAGGTTGGGACACATTCTGCACACCCGCCCTGGTGCGGCTGCCCCGCAGGAGGGTGGGAGGGCAGGCTGTGGAGCAGGCTCAGGGCACCATGTTCCACCACTTGAAGGGAAACGGCTTCCGGCGCACGTTGGTGCCGCAGTGGATCTCCCCGAGCAGCTCGTGGTAGGACAGGTAGTCGTCGATGAAGACGCAGTGGAGGCCCAGCGGCTCCAGCAGGGAGCGCACCTGCTCCTCCAGGCAGCAGCGGCCCTTGATGATGGGCCCATAGGGCTTGGGGATGCCCAGGTACTTGCCCAAGACCACCATGTTGACCTGCAAAAGATAGAAGGCAAGAGGGAGGCTGGGCTGCCTGCAAATGCCCTATGCACGGGCCCCTCTGCAACCCGGCTGCTGCGAACCCATCCCCAGCCCGGCCCGGCTCATCCTCGCCAATATCCCTGGGCCACGGGCACCGGGACTCAACCAAGAACTAGGTGTCTAGAAGCAGAGGAGAAATGGATGTGTGATGGGAAGGGAGGGTCCGTTCCAGCCAGCGCTGCCAGGGATGTACGGAGGACCTTTGTATGAATCGAGTCACCGGCTTCTTCCAGCACTTTCTTCCTCCAGTCAAGGGCGTCAAATGATAACGATTTTGTTAGAACAAGAGATTTTACAGTCAGCTGCTAGAAACGTGTCCAACACAGGCACACGCTGACAAGGCGTGCGATGTGAATGCCGTGAGCGTGGTGCGCTTGTGCGGTACACAGCAAGCTCCGCTGTCCTGGGTGGTCGTGACCATGGGTACCCTTACCGAGTGTCTTCCGTGTGCTAGACATGTCATCACTGAACTCAGGGAGGCTGTGACTCGGACAGCCAAAGCACATGAAGAAGGCCATCGTACATACATATCGGCACATACGTGGTCAACATAGCCAGAGAACGGTGAACCTGAACCTTGACCTTGGTTCTGGCTCATGCCAAAATCCACACCCTGTACTCCTTGTCAGAGTGGCACTTGAACCACCTGTGGGGCCAAGGAGCTGGAGGAAGGAGCCCCTGGGGACTCCAGAATTTCTCCAGTGGCACCTCTGCATCCCTTGCCTGTGGACCTGGCTTGGGGCCCAAACCCTAAGGAAGGGGAGTCTCCTCAGTGCAAGGGTGTGGGGGTTTCTTAGAAAAAAATCTCAGCCCCAGATTAATGGCAAAGGTCACTAGGCTGCCCTTGGTACTCCCAGGGGCTCTGGACCTGCTGTCTAGAGGGTGGTCCCGGGTCATGTCAGTGTGGGGTGGGCTGTCCTGGACTCTGTGCCTTCAAAGCCCCATGCCCCACCTCCAACCCTCAAGTCTGCCCTGCAAAGCCATCCATGGCCAGGACCAGCATAAAGCTAGTGGGCAAGGCCTGGGGTCAGTCCCACGGCCTTGGCCCTGAGCTAGGTGCCCACTAACGGGCCAGGGTGTGCTGGGAGGAGGAGTTGGTACAGGGACCAAGGGCAGCGAGAGGAGCAATGAGCCAGACTCAGCCCCGTGACCAGCTAGGACCCACTTCTCCCGAAAAAGGGGTCAAGAGTGTGCAGCCGGTCCCAGCTCTGTCACTTACTCCAGTGTGACCTTAGGCAAGTCACTAAGTCACTCACTGAAGACCTCAGTTCCCATCTGACAAATGAGGGCTCTTCCTCTTCCATTGAGGGTATTCTGGGACCTTTTAGCGGAACCTGAACTGAAGGCGGGACTTTTTTTTTTTTTTTTTTTTTTTTTTTTTTTTTTTTTTTTTTTTGAGAGGTTTTTGCTATAGGGCGCATGTTCTTGCCAGAAAGACAGAGACAAACAGAAAGCGAGAAATCACCCCCCAGGGGGGATGGCCACGCCACAATCCCCTCTCCTCCATTCTCCTCTTGGTATCTTGGGCACGCACACACGCGCCCAGCGTGAGTTTAAGCCACTGGGTCCGGGACTTGATCCACAGTCGACTACATGGGAGTCCAGCGACATAGCCATTACACTAACTGCTGGTCCCAAGGCAGGACATTCCCACAGGCAGGTCCACTGTATGTGGGGCAGCGGGCCTTCAGCCAGTGGGGGCTAGCCACAGCCCAAGGAGGGCTGACCAAGGCAGGGCCTCCAGCCTAGGCCCACCCCTGACTCTCAGCCAGAGCTGGGTAATACCTTGGAGTGCAGCAGATTCAAATTAAATTAAGCTAAATTGAATGAAAATTCCTGTTCTTGGTCCACACCAGCTGCACTCCAAGTGCCCCGTAATGACCTGTGGCTCCACGGCCGCCATACTGCATTGTGCAGACCGGACACGTTGACGTCACAGGAAGTCCTAGCAGACAGTGGTGCCTTGAAGCAGTGGTTCTTGACCATGGGCAGTTTTGCTCCCAGGGCATTTTTAATTGCCACAACTAGGGCACGTTCTGGTATCTGGTGAATAGAGACCAGGGATGCCCCTAAACCTCCTACGATGCACAGGACAGCCCCCCACGACAACTGTTCAGCCCCAAATAGCAGTAGCTCTGCAGATGGAGAGAGCCTGCCTTGGGGAGGGCCTCAGACAGGCCTGAGCTGGAACCCCTCAGTGAGGGGTCAGGAACTAATGTGGACCCCCCACACCTGCTTCCAATCTGCACCCTGGTCCCAGGAGTCACTTCCAACCTGGCTTGTCCAATGAGAAGGATTCAAGTTAAAGGCCTCTGTCTGCAGAGGAAGGGTCCAACCCCACTTGGGAGACCACCCCTCACAGCTGCCAACACCCTGACAGCTTTTCCCAAGGAGTTAATGAGCACTTTGGCCAGGCCTGCCCCGATAGCATCGTTTAGGCCCCTCCCAGGTGACACGCAGGTGAGGTCACATCTGCTCACCTGCTTGTCAGCTGCCTGGCTAACGAGGCTGCCGCAGGCCACCTCCCCAGCTAGGAGCACCAAGCGGGGCCCAGAGTGGGGAACAGCACGGGCAGCTGAGGCCCAGAAACAGAGCCTGAAATATCTGGAACCAAACTGTGTGCTTTTTTGCCACTTGGAAGGAAAAGAAGCCCTGGGTGGGGCTGCCCGTGCCTGACAGGAGACTTTGCACCAGAGCCTGGCGCGCCCCTCGTCCTCATAGCAACAGCCAAAGCTCTCTGAGGTGAGACCACCCTCAATGGGGATGTGTCCTGTCCCCATGTCTCCTCTGGCCCCAGCAGACATGCCGGACCATGCCTGGGCCAAGGGACTCTCACCATGTCAGGGAAGAAGGCTTCGGCGTAGGAGTCCCTCACGGAGAACAGCTGGGGGATGTCGATGATGTCGCTCTCGGCCAGGCCCAGCTCCCGCTTCAGCACGTCGCGGTTCCAGTCGATGCATTTCTGGGGTGGGGGGGAGAGGCGCCAAGCACCCCAGAGGTGAGAAACGGCCCAGAGCTCCCCAGGCGCCTGCTGGGCACCGGTCCGACCAGAGCCCTGAGCCTCGGCTCCCCTGAGCCTGGGGCAGTTTTATGCAGTAGGAGCCTGTCCCCAGCTGGGGAAACCGAGGCTCGGGGCCTGCCCACAGCACAGAGCTAGGAAGTGGCAGAGCTGGGTTTGGACCGGGGCGGTTTCAGTCCCAAGTCCTCCTCACCACTACACATGGTCCCAGCCACAGCCAGTCACAGCCATGCGAGGTGTATGCTCCCGCCCCATCCTAGGCTCAGGAGAAAGGGCCAGGCTGGCGGGGGATGGGTGCAGTGGCCTCTCCCCATTTACTAAGTGCGGGCCCTGCACCATCCCTCACGGGGGTTCTGTCCCGCCTGTCCCCCTCATAGGAGTCTCTGCCTCCCACCCGCCCAAGCCCTGGAGAGGTCTATAGGGCCCCCAGACTCTGCCAGCCTGCCCTAGACAGGCAGTGTTGCCCAGCAAGCAGCGAAGCCCAGAATGGAGGCTTGAAACATTCGGAACCAAACCCGCATTCTTCTTCTATTTGGGGAGCACGGAGGTGGGGAGGGAGGAAGGAAGAGGTGGGGGAGGGAGGCCCTCTGTGGTGTGGGCTGTCCTGCGGGATGTTCACGCTGGCAGGCAAAGGCCCCGTTTCCCCACCACGCTCTCGTTTCTCTGGTCTCTCAGATGAGACTTAGGTTTGCTTCCATGGAAATGGGCCACTTCCCGAGTGGGCAGGGTCTCCCTCGCCAGGCCGGGAGCTCCCAAGGCCATGGCTGTCTCTCCCATCGGACTGTGGGCTCCCGAGACCAGAGGCTCTATCCTACCCACATGTCCCAGCAGCCCCCAGGACAGTCAGAGACCCAGGGCCAAGTCCCCCACCCACCTGGGCGGTTCCTGGGGCTGCTTCTCCCTGGAGGTGGAGGACCCCTCAGGCAGTCGGTGGTCCTGTCCTCACCTGTGCATACCGACTGTCGCTCTGGAGCTGTCTGTCCGCTAGCATCTCATTAATGGTTCTCTTGTCCTCATATTTTAACCCTGCAAGAGAAAGGCGGTCAGCACTGGGCTCAGGCAGTGCTCCCTGGGCCACCTGGGTGTGGGGGGCTGGGGCTGAAAAATCCGGCCGGTATTTTCCTCCCACCTCAGCACCAAGGACAGAGTCAGAATGCGGAAAGCCAGAGACCGAAACTGGGGCGAGACCTGGTGGTGGAGAAAACCTGGTGATGGGTTAGAAACCCCTTGGGAAGGGCCTCCTGGCTCCAGGGCCTAATAATTATGGCTCAGCTACCATTACTGAACGCCCACCACGCTCTGGGGACCTTCCTTAATTTATTATTAATCTTTACAATGATCCCAGTGGGTTAATTGTCACTTCCAGTTCAGAGAAGCCGAGGCACTGGGAGGGTCAGAACACACCCTCGACCCCGGGCCTGTCCATGCAGAGGGCTACCCCATGTCCCCGCCAGCGCCCCGTTCCTCAGGAGAGAACGCTGAGGCCCATGGGGAAGGAGAGGGGTGCTCGAGGGGCCACCCAGATCCTTGGAAGTCCCTGAAGACGTCTCCACAGGGGTCCTGGCTCCTGCCCTCCCTCTCGGGGCCCCAGCCTGTGGCTCCCTGGCGTCAGAGCCCTGTGCGAGCAAGTTCTCTCTGAGCCTCAGCTTCCTCCTCTGAGGAGAGGATGAGGGACGGGGGATCAGACAGGGTGAGGGTGCGAATGTGCTGGCACAGCCTGGCCCAGAGGCCCAGGGCAGTCCGGGGACCCTGGCTTCCCATCCCTGGCCTTGGAAAGCAGAGCCCTCAGCCTTAGTCCCCACAGTGGCTGGTGGGCTTCCAGCCGTGAGAGAGCTGCAGGTGAAGGGGCTGGGCCCAGGGCAGTCATCGTGCCCAGGGCTGGCGACCAAAGGGCAAGGCGACCAGTCACTGACACTCACCATCAAACTGGGCCGCCTCCCCGTAGCCCTCCTCGCTCTTCTCTCGGAACAGTTTGAGGCAAGCCCTGGGGCTAGCCAGGAGCAGCCGGAAGCCCTGCCGAGGAGGAAGGGAGAACGGCTCAGTGGACAGGTTCTCCCCAAACACAGGAGACCCCAAACTCAGGAGGGGTCTGAGTGCAGGAGCCAGGCTGTGCAGAAGACTCCCCGCGTGCCCTCACTGCCACCCGCCATCCACAGAGAACTTTCTGCAGTTCCCCAGTCCTCTAAGTTGGGTCCCACCCCTGGGCCCTGTCCCTGCTGTTTGCCGGCAGGCACTTCCCACTCTGCCCACCAGGGGGCGCTGCTTCGTCCCTCTCAGACCCAGTTCAGGTCCATCCCTCCTCACTGGCCAAGTGCCCTTCGGAGCTCCAGTCACACTGAGCTGTGGTCACTGGTCACTGGGAGGTCCTCCTCCCGCCTCCTGAGTGCCACGCCCACCACAATCACTTCCTCATGGCCGCAAACCCAGTGGTCAATGCAGAATCCCTGAACCCACATCTGGCTTTGAATCCTTTTCTGCCACTTGCAGACCGTGTGACCTTGGGTGAGTTAATGGCTCCTCCAAGACTGTTTCCTCACCTGTAAAATGAGAGCAATAACAATAGCACTCACCTCCCGGGTTTCTTGGAGGATTAAATGAATCAAACACATGCAGAGTTTGACACATAGTAGGTGTTTAGTAAATATTACTACTTAGTATCACCGTCATCCCTGGCTCCTGGCGGAGAGACTCAGGTTCAAGCAAACACACAGTAAGTGTGAGAATGAGCGTGTGAGCGGTGAGCAGGTGAGTACACCCTGGCCTGAGGCCTCCTCCAGGAAGCTTCCCGCCATTAACACAGCCTGACTCCAAGCCCAGTCTGGACACAGGATTGAGCTGGTTTCAGGTGGCTTTCACTGGTCAGTCCCACCAGGTCAGGGGTGGCTCAGACAAGCGGGAAGAGGACGTACCTTTTGGTCGGAGGTGGGCACGAAAGTCATGAACTCATCCACGTGGCCCACGGAGAGCCAGTCTGAGTAGAGCTGCACGGGCGCCTGCACCTGCTGGGCCCGCAGGAAGTTCCACACCACTTTGGACATGTGCCGGCCGCTGGACCTGACAGAGGGGGAGCAGGCAGTCACCTCGTGCCTACGGTGCGCTGCCGTCCCTCAGACACTCACGTGCAGCCCTCCGAGTGGGTCCTCCTTCCCGCCGGGGAAACTGAGGCTCAAGGAGCTGAAGCTGGTTGACTTCGTACTCAAGGGACAGACACACAGTCTCGGCTCGGAACGTGGCAGTCCCTGAGGCCGTCCCTCGGCCCAGCATGTCCCCAGGCGTGAGGTCTGGACCCTGTGGTCAGGTTCTGGCAGGGGCTGCTGCTTGCCTCACTGCGGAGCCCTGGGCCCCGACACCCGTACACCTCGCAGTCTCCAACGGTGTGGCCCAGGAGTCTGCGTTCGAGCAAGTATCTGATCCCCACACAGAGTGGGAGAGCCACCGCCCTGGTCCTCTGTGCCCCCAGGGTCTCCAGCAGCGGGAGGGGACAGGGGACTGAGATGGAAAGGGGGAGGGCTCCAAGCAGGAAACAGAGAAGTGGAACCGCGTCCCGAGCTGTGGGAGGGGTCGTGCCCAGGAGGGACCCTCTGATACCGCCTTCAGCAAGATAGTGTTTCCGTCCACAGACAGGCAGCTGAGGCTAGATGGTTTACAGACATGACCTCAAAAGGCAAAATGCCCTGGTGGCTGGCAGGTGGCATGGTGGTTAACATGGCTGACCATGGTTCGAGTTCCACACCTGGCGGCTTGCTTTCTCGTTTTCCTTTTCTCTTTCTCTCTGGTCAAATTAAATAATAATAATAATGAATAGAAATTAAATAAATAAATCTTTTTTAAAAAAAGTCAGAACCAAGGGGCCAGCAGTTGGCGTAAAGGCTATGTCACTGGACTCCCATGTAGTCAACCGTGGTTCAAGTCCCGGACCTGGTAGCTTAAACTCACGCCATACACGTGTGCGTGCGTGCCCAGGATCCAAGAGGAGAATGGAGGAGAGCAGACTGTGGCGTGGCCAACTCCCTGGGGGGTGATTTCTCACTTTCTGTCTCTCTGTCTTTTCTGGCAAGTGCACGCATCCTATAGAAAAAAAAAAAAAAACTTTCCAAAAAACAAAAAAAGTCAGAACCAGCAGATGGCATAGTGGTTATGTCACTGGACTCTCACGTGGTTGACTGTGGTTCAAATCTCAAACCCAGTGACTTGAAACTCACGCCAGTGCATGTGTATGTGTGCTAAAATCTTAAGAGGAGAATGGAGAAGTGATTGCAGCATGGCCATCCCCCCAGGGAATGATTTTTTGCTTTCTGTCTCTTTGTCTATCTATCTCTTTCCAGTGAGCGCACATGCTTGATAGCGAAAATCTCTCTTAAAAAAAAAAAAAACAGTCAAAATACCTTACTATACTCTGGGCATGTTCTACCTTTCCCTGACCACGAACAGAACCTCGGACAAGGACCGTCCATACAGCAGATGCCCTTCACACGTGTTACTGAAAGGACCCACTCTTGCCCTTACTCGTCCAGCTTCAGCTCCGCGTGGACGGGCTGCTGGCCTGCCTCTCCTCGGCACCTCTGCCTTCGACACAGAACAGACCCCACGCGTCCTCCCCCGCCCTTGGCCACCACTTGTCAGCTACCTCCCCCGCTGGGAACCCAGCGGCCTGTCTGCTTCCCCCTTGGCCCCCCATAGTCTAAGCAAAGCGAGGCCAGCTTAGAGGGTGCCAGCCCACAGCCCTGTGCGGGCCAGCCCTCAACAGCTGCCATCTCACCCACGGGAACTGAAGTCCTCATGTCAGGGCTGCGGCCCTCCCCTCTCCTGGCGCTCTCTGCTTGCTCAGTCCTGACCAAGCTGGCCCCCTGAGCATGCCAGGCACACCCCTGCCTCAGGGCCTTTGCACGTGCTCCCCAGAATTGCTTCCACTCCCCACAGCCTTGTGGCTTACTCGCTCATGGCCTTCAGGCTTAACTCAAATGTCATTTTCTTTCTCTTAGGTTTTTGCCATTAGGGTGCATGTGCTTGCTGGAGAAAGAGAAAAAGACAGATAAAGGGAAAGTGAGAAATCATCCCCCAGGGGGACGACCACACCACAGTCCCCTCTCCTCCCTTCTCCTCTCGGCAGTTTGGGCATGCACGCACATGCGCCTGGAGTAAGTTTCAAGCCACCAGGTCTGGGGCCCAAACTAGTCCTGGCTATGGGGGAGTTCAACACGTCAACCCCCACGCCACCTGCTGGCCCCCATTTTCTTTCTCTTTAAGGTAACAACCTCTAACCTCTTCCCAGAATTTTTTTTTTTTAACCAACTGGCAGGTGTCTTCAAAAAGTTCATAAAAGATATATGTTATGGAAAAAACTGCATTAATCTCCATTTCTTGCACCAAAATAATCTTTAATTCTCTTTTTTTATGAGTGTTTTGAAGCCCCTGCATAACTGCTTTACTGCCTCACAGCCACCGGGATGCAGGCTCTGGTCCTAAGCGGTTTGCTGCTGAACCCACAGCCCCTCGCACATGGCAGACACTCAGAAGCTGTCTGAGAACTGGAAGAATGCTGTTGAGGGCTGGGTGATCCATACTCTACGAGAGGAGTGGGAACAGCCTATGCAGGGACTCTGAGCACGCCAGAGACATTAGAAGAACGGGGGGAGGCGGCGCAGCAGGAGCAAAGCAGGCGAGGAGAGACACTCTCCCCCTAAGCAGCCTTGTCTTTAACTCCCTTATTTCCTTCAAGGCTTCATTTATTTATTTTTTTTTTTTTTTTTTTTTTTTTTGAGAGAGAGAAAGAGATTTTTGCTAGAGGGCACGTGCACTTGCCAGAGAGGAGAGACAGGGAGACAGAAAGCCAGAAATCACCCCCCGGGGGATGGCCACATTGTAATCCCTTCTCCTCCATTCTCCTCTCAGGATCTTGGGCACACATGCACACGTGCCCAGCGTGAGTTCCAAGCTGCCAGGTCTGGGACTCAAACCGCGGCCGACTACGTGGGAGTCCAGTGACGTAACCATTACGCCATTTGCTGGTCCCACCTGATTTAATTCTGACAGCAGTCCCCTGGGCTTGGGACTATCACTATGCCCATCTTACAGGTGAGGAAGCTGAGGCCCAGGACAGTAAGTGAAGGCGTTCGTCCGTGCACTCCGGCTGTCTTCACCCCTGCATCCTACCTGTGTGAACTTGACTATGCCACAGGCAGACAGGGATGTCCACTCACCAAGCAGTGGCAAGTGAAGACCCTGATCCGAATGGGGGACACTCTTCTCGTGTTTCTATTATTTTAATATTCAGTGTTGGCGATTTTAAAGGATATCATTAAGAGTAGTGATATGAGGACCAGCAGATGGTGTGGAGGGTAAGGCGCTGGATCCCACATGGCCGACTACACAGTTTGAGTCCCAGACCCAGCAGCTTGAAAATCACACCGGGGACCAGCAGATGTAATGGTTATGTTGCTGGACTCCCACACAGTTCGAGTCCCGGACCCCATGGCCTGAAACTCATGCTGGGCATGTGTGCTCAGAATCCCGAGAGGAGAATGGAGGAGACGGGATCGCGATGTGGCCATCCCCTTGGGGGGGGTGATTTCTCACTTTCTCTTTCTCCTTCTCTCTCTGTCCTGGGCAAGTGCATGCACTTCATAGCAAACTGGAAAAAAAAAAAAAAAGTGTGGTAGGGAGAAGAGTGAGACTTCAGAAGTTGTTCGCAAGAAGAAAGTGCTAGAACCAAAAAAAGAAGAAAAATGTTGGGAAGGGGCAGAGTCTTTCCTTGGGATGCTCTCCAGCCTTCGGCCTGGGGCAGGAGGATGGATAAGACGACTCCAGCCCTGGGAGGCGTCAGAAATCAGTCTCTGAGTTATCATCAAGTCCGCCACCAGGGGGCAGAATTTCTTAAATAAGTTTTCAGCGTGGGCCTCAGGGCGGAGGACAGAGGATGACCGGCCCTTGCTGAGACCCCGGCGTGTGCCTGCCCAGCCCCTCGCACTGAGGATGTCGTCTAGACCCCATGACACCACGCAAAGGCCAAGGCCAGGCTGTGATCTGCCCTGCTTGCTGACCTCAGTCCATGCCTCTCTCCACTCCGCCCCAGCTCCACGGATGGACCTTCCAGAGCCCCTGTCCAGCCCTGCTTGCCCCTGCCTGCTCCTGCCCAGCCCCCAACTATACAGTCTGTCTGCTTCCCCCTGAGCCGAACCTTCTCCGGCCTCCAGGCTTTCACCCAGGCGTTCCCTCTGACCAGAGCACTGGTCGGCGCCTCCCTTCTCTGCTCCTTTCTCCCCCCCCCACCCCCGTGGAGGGTCTGCCCGTCCTTCATCGCTTCTCTCTGTGGTTGCTGAGAACCCTTCCTTGACACCCCACCTCGGATTACGAGCGACCTTCTCCCTGGTCCTGCTGGGGCATGATCACTTGTCTGCCTGTCCCTCTCTGGACTCTGGAGGGCCACGTCCTTGGCCCTTTGCACACCCCCAGCATGGCCCCCGGCCTGGCATGGAGAAGTCTCAGTAAATATTCCGTGAGTTGGTCAATAAGTGCATGAACGAATGCACGAGGCTTTGCTTTCCTGAGCCTCGGCTTCCTCATCTGTAAAATGGGCAGAGTAACAGTCCAGCCCCAATGAGTTGTAAGAGTTAAATGAAGTGACCTGGGTAAAGCATTATGTGTGTAACACACAGTAGTCAGTCGATGAATTTTGTTCCATGAGTTCCAGCCTGCCACAAAGCAGACTCACTGCCAGGGCGTAACACCTGAGCGTTCAGACGGTGTTTGATATGAATTCTTTATCCCGTAAGGCTGATTATGTAACTTGGCCAGGGATTTTACTTATAGTTAGGCCCATTTTAAGGATGAGAAAACTGAAGCATGGAGTATAAAATAGCTTATTTAAAATGCAACTGTTTCGCTTACCACTATATCCCTAGTATCTTTCATGGTGCCTGGCATGCAGTAAATATTTTTAAATGGATTAATTGAGCACTTACTATGTGCTATGTACAACAGTAAACACTGGTTAGGTGACATATGCAGAGTCACTAGGCTGGTAGCGAAACCAGGACTCAAACCCAAGTCCATCTGAGTCCAAAGCCTGTGATCCTTGCAGGTCCCTTCTCAAAGTCACAGAAAGACTGACCAGAGACCTCCACCCCCCAGGAGCCTGGGTGAAACCCAGCCCCGAGCAGTGCCTGAGCATGAGTCACCACAAGGTGGGCACACTCCTCTTGCCCTGCCAGCCGCGGCCTCGGGCACCTGGCTGCATGCCTGGCTTGGAGCCAGGAAGCCTGACCTCACTGATCTAGAGCCCTGAGGCCACCTGGGCGAGCATGAAGGCTGAGGGGCCTTCTCAGTGCCGCCTGACTCCCTGAGCACAAGACCAGAAGCTGGGCACACTCAGGCTCCATGCCAACTCCCCACAGATGGGAAAGTGGTCTCTGGGACTAGCGGTGGGCATCACCCAGGCAGGAAGCAGGGGACCCCACCGGATCCTGAGCTGCCTTCCTCGGCTACCTGCAGACAGAGTGTGGACATTCAGCCCAAGTCAGCAGATTTTGTCACCCATTGAGCATTGCACTCTAAGTACCTTGTTTCCTGCTCCATCACAGCTGTCCAGGGTGGGACTCACAGTCCTTGCTGTCACCTTGGTAACCTACAGCCACCTGCCCAGGCACTCCGTAACCTCCTGACCTTTTCAAGCTATTGCTAGGACAGCAGCTATTTTGCTTCATAATAGAAGTCCCCAAGTCCATTCCCCTGCCTCTGCGCCCAGGGTGCACATCCCTTCCTGGCCCATCCAGTTTTTCAGGGAAAGCCAGAAACACGGCTTTTTAGGTAAGACCCATTGGACCTATTTACATACAAATACACACATATTATATATATATATAGTTATATATATACACACACAAGCATACTATATATATAGTTATATATATATACACACACATGCATACTATATATATAGTTATATATATACACACACACATGCATACTATATATATAGTTATAGATATACACATACATGCATACTATATAGTTATATATACACACACACATGCATACTATATATATAGTTATATATAATATATATACACACACTATATATATATAGTTATATATATACACACACACGCATACTATATATATAGTTATATATATACACACACGCATACTATATATATAGTTATATATATATATACACACACATGCATACTATACATATAGTTATATATACACACACATGCATACTATATTTATAGTTATATATATACACACATACTATATATAGTTATATATATACACACACACATACTATATATATAGTTATATATATATACACACACACATGCATACTATATATATAGTTATATATATACACACACATGCATACTATATATATATATAGTTATATATACACACATATGCATACTATATATAGTTATATATATATACACACATACTATATATAGTTATATATATACACACACATGCATACTATACATATAATTATATATACACACACATGCATACTATATATATAGTTATATATAATATATATACACACACTATATATATATAGTTATATATATACACACACTATATATATAGTTATATATACACACACATACTATATATATTGTTTTATATATATACACACACATGCATACTATATATAGCTATATATATAAATACACACACGCATACTAAATATACAGTCATATATACACAAAAAATGCATACTATATATATAGTTACATATATACACACATGCATACTATATATAGTTATATGTTTACACATGCACATGCATACTATATATATAGGTATATACACACACACACTATATATATATATAGTTATATATATATACACACTCAAATGCATACTATATGTAGTTATATATATACACACACGCATACTATATATAGTTTTACATATATACACACACATGCATACTATATATAGTTATATAGAGAGAGACACACACATACTATATATATAGTTATATATATATATACACACACACGTGCATACTATATATATAGTTATTTATATATACACACATGCATACTATATATAGTTATATGTCTATATATACACATGCATACTATATAAATATATATACACACACACACACGCATACTATATATATAGTTATATGTATACACACACATACTATATATATAGTTTTATATATACACACACACACGAATACTATATATAGTTATATATATACATGCACACACTCATACTACATATGTGTACACACATGCATACTATATATAGTTATATATATACACATACTATATATATAGCTATATATATATACACATACACACACTCATACTATATATATGTACACACAAACGCATACTATATATAGTTATATATATGCACACACACTATATACATAGTTACCTATATATATACACACGCATACTATATATAGTTATATATATATATATACACACACAGGTGCATACTATATATATATAGTTATATACAAATGCACGCATACTATATATATAGTTATATATACACACACGCATACTATACATAGTTATATATACACACACATACTATATATATAGTTATATATACACACACATACTATATATAGTTATATATATACACACACACATGCATACTATATGTATAGTTATATATACATACACGAGCATACTATATATATAGTTATATATACACATGCATACTATATATAGTTATATATATACACACATACACATGCATACTATATATATAGTTATATATATATACACGCACACACACTATATATAGTTATATATATATATATATATACACTCACACACTCATACTATATATATAGTTATATATATATATACGCACACACTCATACTATATATATAGTTATATATATATATATATATATATACACTCACACATTCATACTATATAGTTATATATATACACACATACTATATAGTTTTATATATACACACACGCACATACTACATATATATACACACACGCATACTATATATAGTTATATATATATATACACACACACACATATATACACACACATGCATACTATATATATGTAGTTATATATATATATATATATATATATATATATATATATATATATATATAACTAGTTTGTCCATTTCTCCCTAAGATCCTGTGACCTTTAAATCTGAGATTTCAGGACTCTGAATCTTTGGTTCTAGAGTTCTGCACAGGAAGTTCATGCCACTTCTCAGATGGGAACTGTGATGGTGTGGAAGATGGTCCCCATGCCCTCCGCCCCCAGCCCCCAGCCTCTCACTTGGGTAAGCTGCCTCCGACGACGATCCTGCCCAGCGGGTACTCCACACCGCCCACCGTGACGGGTGGGCTGACATCCAGGTTGCCAAAGGAGTCGAGGCTGGATGGGCCAGTGTACAGGATCTCCCGGGTTACGTATCCAAAGTCAGGACCCTGTAGAAAGACCGGCAAGACCCCACCCCAAGAAGGAAGGGTCTAGTGGGACAGGAAGAGGCAGCTCTGGGAGGAGAGTGGGACCTTCTGACCTGAAAGACTGCCTTTATCCATGTTTATACAAACCCCCTGCTCTCTGAGCACTGTACAATTGAAGAACAAGCCAGTCACTGGATAGCAATTAGAAAATCCCCAAATGTTTGGAAGTTAGGCGACACATGCCTAAGGAACCCCAGGGTTAAAGAAGAAATCAAAGTGAAAATTACAGAGCCAGCCTGCAGTATGGATCCTACATGACCAACTACATGGTTTGAGGCCCAGACCCAGCAGCTTGAGAAACACACCAAGCGTGTGTGCATACCAGAATCCTGAAAGGAGGGAGGATTGGAGAAGAGAATGGAGAGGGGACTGCAATATGATCATGCCCCATGAGGGATACTTTCTCCTCTCTCCCTCTCCTTCATCACTCTCTCTCTGGAAAGTGCACACGCCTTCTGACAGGACTTTTTTAAAAGTGGAAATTAGACAGTCTTTGGGAATGGTAGGTAATATTAAAACCCACAGCGCTGCTAGGGAGCTGACAGATTCTAAACACATTCCTGGAAGAGATGGTGTTGGCGATCTTGGCGCTCAAGCTAGAAATGAACAGCAAACTAAACCCACAGGAAGTGGAAGATGAGACAGAGAGAAGAGGGGAGCAGAAGTCAGTGGAAACCCTTGGCTCTTACAAGGCGAGTCTGAGTCTGGGGTTTAGTGGGTCCCCCCCAACCTCCAGGTGATGCGCTCACCCTGCAGGGGCCATAGTCACCTGACCCCCTCCAGGCTGGGGTTGATCCACCACTCTGTGTGCCCACAGGCTCTGAAACTTACCCATTAAAGCTCCCACCTGTCCTGGCACTATCCCCAAAGAGGGAAACAGTTGGTCTCTTGGAAGGCAGTGCTGCCTAGTGCAAGGGCTGCCTCTTGATGCATCTTGGCGTCCCACTAACTTGCTGTGTGGCCTTGGGCAAGCTACTAAACCTCACTCGGTTTCCTCATCAATAAAGAGAGACTAATAAGGGACCAGCAGTTGGTATAATGGCTATGTCGCTGGACTCCCATGTACTCGACCACAGTTCGAGTCCCTGACCTGGAGGCTTAAACTCATGCTGGGTGCATGTGTGTGCGTGCCCAAGATCCCAAGAGGAGAACAGAGGAGAAGGGATTGCAGCATGGCCATCCACCCTGGGGGATAATTTCTTGCTTTCTGTCTCTCTGTCTCTCTCTGTCTTTCTGGTGAGTGCACGCATCCTATAGCAAAAACCTCTCCAAAAAAAGAAAAAAGAGAGAGAGAGTCTAATAGTACATATCCATAAGAGTGCCCCGTAGAGTAAATGAGGCAACTCATCGAAAGGTAGGGGACAGTGCCTGGAACTCAGTATAGTGGCATGTGCTGCTGTTGCCATTTTGTGCACAGGAGGTAGCATAGTACCTGGCTTTCAGAAAACATTTGATGCCTAAAGTGAAACCCTGGCTCTTAAAAACAAGGGTGCGGTCCCCACAGAAGGCAGTTTGGTCTCCCAGGGCTGACCCCTTTGTGATTCCTCTGTGGGGAACAGGTCTCTCCCCTAGGAGAAAGTTGCTGTCCTGCCCCTCCCAGACAAGGACAATTGTTGCCTATTTGCATTTAATTTGCATACCATTTTTATCCCCAGCTCAAACCTCCCACTGACTCTTCAGTGTGCTGAAATTCCACCTCTTGTCCCCCTTTGTGGTCTTTGGGCCCTGAAGGCCCAGATGAAACTTCACCAGGCTTCTGCAGATGGAACCACCCAATGGCCCACTCTGCCTTTGCCACCTACCAGGACCCTCTTATAGGGGAAATCCTTCAGGCCTCTGTTCCGGGGAGAGTCAAAGACCACGGGGAAGGACTTGTGAGGGGCCTCAATATAGCCAAATTCCATCTCATCCTAGGAGGGGAGAGAAGAAAAAGCCACAGTGACCTCTTCAGACAGTGACCCCACCAGGCCTGGGGCAGGATGGGATAGCAGGTCTTAGAAGTGCAGGGTGGGGCAGAGATGGCGGTGAGGCCACTCGAGACCCCAACCAGGAGAGGACTCTGGCCTGGAGCCAGAGCACGTGGAAGGGGGCAGAGGGCTAAGGCTGGCCCTGGGGGGACTCCCCATGAGCGTCCTGGCTTCTCTGGGGGACTGAGGCCAGATAGGACTTTCCCAAAGTCCAGGTGAAGGCTGAGGGGCTCAGGCCTTCCAGGCCACCTCCCACTCTTCCGCAGGGCAGGGCGGGGGGTTGTCTGCTTCTGCACCCACCTGGATCCAGCGGTCATTTCGATTATCTATCTGAGGACAGACGACCAGCTTGCAGTTGGCTTTCAAAGCCAGATAAGACATGTCATCCAGAAATTTCTCATTTGAGCCATGAGAGTCTACCACACTGCAAAAGATGGGGACAGGGGAGTGTGACAGGACCTGGCTGTGGCTGAGGCTCAGGGTGGCCCAAATTCAGTCGTGCTGGGCCCTGTCCAGTCACTGAGTTATAGGGCTTCAAGTACAGTCCCTGCCTTACAGAGGCACATGGGCTAATGGTGAAGTTGGACAATGTTCCCAGCTCACATCTAGTGACAGGTGCGACGTGGTGGGGAAGGAACCCAGGCTGTAGAGCACAGAGACAGGGCCCCTAAACCAGCACAGGTGGCCCAGGAGGTGACCGTGACACGGAGGTGACCTAAGCTGAGTCATACTAGCCCAGGTAGTAGCGTGGGGGGGTGGTAGGCAGCCCCTTTACTCCTGCCTCACGCAGCCGGCCTCAGCACGGGGTCAGGGTGGGGCTCGCAACAAACAGGAGGAAAGGATTCCCTTCCAAACACCTGCACACACCTGGTTCCAGGTGAGCAGAGCAGACCTTTCTCAGCCTTTTGACACATGTCCTCCTAGACAGGCCCTTCCCACTGCTCCATCCGCTGATGTCGAGCCCTAAGGGATCTCACCAATCGAGGCTGACCCCCCCAGGACTCTGAGAGATGAAAGGACCAGGGACCTGGAGGCTGGGTCCCCATGTCCTCAGCAAGCATAGGATCATACCTACAACAGAGCCCCCTTCTCACAAGGGGTTCGGGACAGGGTGACCCCACCAGGTCTGCAGCAGAGTGGGGTGGCAGATCCCGGAGGTGCAGACAGACTAAATCCCAGATGTGCTACAGCAGGTCAGAGTAGGGACAGGAAAGCTGCATCTGGAGCCACCAACCTCGACCAGGGCCCTGACTGCTCAGGGCAGGGGGACCCAAACCTACCTGTAGTTGTCCTGTCCCCAACTCTGTGCCAGGGATTGTCCTCCACAAACCCTCTGCCGAGGGAGGAGCCGAGCCCTAGCACGGGCTCTCCTCCTGCCCCGCCAAGCCCAGGGACGCAGGAGTGCCGTAGACGGGCGGTCTCACCTGCACACGTACAGCTCCAGGGGGGGCTGGGTGTTGGGGGTCATGATCCAGGGGGCCACGCGGAAGGTCACGGTGTCTGTGAAGAGGGACACCTGAGGAAAGGTCTGGGAGGGAGAGAGGATTCAGTGGGGCCTGCAGGGAGCCCAGGCTGCCCATCCTCTACAGGCCTCCAGGTCCCCCAGCCCCAGTCTTCCCTGCCCTCCAAACCGATTCCCCAAATCCTTCTGCTCCCACACGCCCATCCCTCAATGCTGTGCCTACCTTTGTGTCCACCAGGCTGACACTGAGGGAGACCAGCCCCAAGAAATCGGTGTCAGGGAAGGTGAGCCCCTCCACGTAGAATCTGACCTCCCGCTCCCCGGACTGCCTCTCCACCTCATAGGTCAGGTGCCGCGGCCCCAGCACCTGCTTGTAGTCGGCGAGGGAGTTCCCACCTAGAAAGAGCCAGAGTCAGGGGCCAGCGCTGCTCAGGGCTGTGGGGCAGGGGTGGGAGGACAGGAAGCCCGAGGCGGAGGTCCAGGCACAGATCCGCCTCTGTGGTTACAGCGCTGTGGGCCCTCTCCAGTTCTGCTGCACCTGAGCTGTGTGCCTGGCTCTGTGACTCAACCTCTCTGAGCCTGAGTTTCCCATCTGCAAAATAAGCTAACTAGGATTCTCATGAGGTCAGTGTAAACTTTAAATCATGTAAAGAGATAAAAGTACATGCACAGGGCCAGCCCATGTCCTGGTGGCTAAGGAGTCTGAGTCTCAAATGATTGACAGTGGGGTTCGAGTCCAGGACCCAGCGGCTTTGAGAAATACAGCAGGTGCATGTGCATGCATGCCCAAAATCCAAAAAGGAGGGGGAAATGGAGGAGACTGCAGCGTGCAGTGCGACCATGCCCTGTAGTGGGGGAGTACTTTCTCACTTCGCCCTCTCTCTGTGTCTCTCCTGGTGACAATTCAAATTCAAACAACAACTCCTGTACAAAAGGGGAGCAACTCAAATGTTCCTCCATGGATGATTAGAAAAGCAAAATGTGGCGTATCCACACAAGGAAATATTGCTCATCAATACGAAGGAACGGGGCACCAAGCACACTACCACCTGTGACCCCGAAAACATGTGCTAAGTGAGAGACAAAGCCACCTGCTGTGTGACCCCGGATGTCCGAACTGTCCAGTTCAGTAAATCCAGAGACAGAGCAGATCGGCGGTTGCTGAGGGCTGGGGCAGAGTAGTTGGGAGTGACTGCCAGTGGGGGTTGGCTTTATTTGGGAGGATGCCGACGTCTCAGAACTAGATGGAGGTGGTGTTTGCATGGCAGCGGGCATGTGCCGGACGCCGCTGAGTCGCTTGCTGTAAACCCGCTAATTTGGGGGCTGAGATGGAGGTGTGGGGGTAGCCCTCAGTGCTCTGCAAGGCTGACCTACATGAGAAGGTCCCGGGCTTGTGTCTGGGGACCTCCCTGGGTACACTGGGCATATGTGTGCCCATGACCCAGGGCTGGCCGAGGCTGGGGGTAGATCATGGCATGGGGACGCCACTGGGGTGCTATCTCTCTGTCTCTGTTTGTCTCCCTCTCTCCTGCTCATAGAAGAAAGAAGAAACTTAAAAAAAAAAAGTTAATTTTATGTAACATGAGTCTCACCTCTATTAAAGAAGAAAAGCAAAGCTCCTGGCATGTGCCTTGCCTCCCTGCCCATCCCCTCCCAGGGGTCGTCTGGGGAGCAGCGCCCAGTGTGGCTCACTTCCTGAGCCCTGACTGTGCTCTGGGTCACAGCAAGCGCTTACAAGTCGGGCCCTCGGCCAGCACTCCCGCTGTGTGAGGGCGCAGCCTGGCTCCGGGCGGACGCATGTAGCCGGAACAACAAGTTCTGGGGCAGTTTGAACAGAGGAGGGTGAGGGGGAAGAAGGAAGACTGGAGAGGCTTCTCGCTCTTTGTGAAAACAGGTACGGCCACCTCGGGGTTTAGGATTGCCGTATGTTCCAAAGCCACAGGCTTTGACGAACAGAAATGCTGGCAGAACAGCCAGTCGGAGGGCAGGGCCTGGGCTGGCTCCCTGGCTCTCATCCCCTCCCCACGCCGCCTGGGCAGCAGCAGGCACGCACGGGAGCTCTGTCCACGCTGACGGACCCAGGAGGGGCCCTGGCACCCAGGACGCCTGGGTCGGAATGCCTGCCCCACCCCGGCTGGTTCCGTGCCCAGGAATTTGTGCATCTGCGCCTCGGTGTTCCTCTCTGTGAAATGGGACCAGCCCCCCTCAGGTACCACACTGTGCACTGATGGAGAGGCTGTTTGCCAGCCATAATGAGAGTCACAGAAAGGTGGGGACCGACAAGAGCGCAGGGAGGAGAAACCAGAGGGAGCTGGAGAGGCCTCTCCGGGCACTCACCTCGGGCACAGAAGACCCCCAGTCTTTCAGAATCAGACAAGGGCACCTTCAAGACCAACTTGTGGCTGTCGAAGAGCTCGTCAGGGCCGTCACAGCTCAGCACCACTGGGGACATGTCCTGCAGGTCTAGGAGAATGGCCCCCTTGAGACAACCTTTCCCCACCCACAAGACCCCTACCTTCCCATCGCCCCACCACCCTGGGCAGCCCTTTCTGTCACTCACCGTCCAGCGACATCAGCTGGCTATTGGCGAGGTCGGGGTCCCCGGATTTGTGACTGTCCCGGTCACAGTTCACCAGCAGGACAGCCCCATAGCCCTCAGGGCCCCAACGCCAGGTTTTCTGTGGCAAAATAAGAAGCTGCAGGGGCCAATGGGACCCAGGGGACTCCAAGAAGGGGCTCTGATGTGACCAGGAATGGCTGCTTTGTTACTTGGAGACGTTTGTATTCTGGGTTTGCCGAAAGATTTCAGTAGGGATCACAGATTCGGGGCCTGGGGCTCTGGTAAGATCTAGGCCCAGGGCCCCTCCTAGTGCAGTGGACAGTCTGTACAGTCATACTTGGTGGCCCTACCCAGACAGCACTCGTCAGAGCAAGGGTGACGGCACCGTCCCCAGAATGCTGGCCAAGCTTTGGCCTTGCCAGAAGAGCAGAGACTGCCCTGCCCTGCCCTGATACCTGTGGGGGTGAGGGCCTGGGGAATCCCTGGAGACCTTTCCTGTCCCAACACCCTCCGAAGGCCTGCCCCGTAGATGTCTCTGACATCCATCTGTGGCCCTGCAGGTGCTGCGAGGTGAGGTCCACGCCGAGGCGGGGAAGATGGCTGGGCCCTGTCTGACCAGTGCTCTCCCCTCCAGACCCTCATGGCAGGGCTCGCTTCCCCAGTTCACAGGAGAGGGAAGAGAAGCTGGGGGAGGCGAGCCCCTAGTCCCGCAGGCCTTTAAACCCAGGGACTGGTCTCTGGGGGCTGCACAGGGCCTCTGCCAGCCCATATGGCCCTCCTGTCCCCTCTAGCTAGAAGCCATCCAGGACCACATGACTCGCGCCATAGCCCCACGTGCTCAGGGACCTTGTGCAGCGTGTGACATACACGACATCCAGGCAGCCTGCCCAGCTCGTCCACAAAGCCTGTGACCCAGACTGCCTCCCTGAGACTTTCCCTGTACACGGACCTTTGCTCCCTGTCAGGGCAGCCCCCGGAAGTCCCGATGGGTCATGCCCTGAGCGGCCCCATTCTCCTCCCTCCTCTCCAGGGTCTAACCGGAGCTGACCACCACAGCATCCTCCACCAGAGGCTTGCCTTTCCCTTGTCTTCAGGAGAATACTCAACAACCCTTATGAAGCACCTACCATGTTTAGGGCTTCAAATACAGAAAAGAGATTTCCCCAAAATAGGAAAAGCAGAAAGGGAAAAAATCCCAATCCCAAGGTAGCTTAGGAGAGATCCAGAGAGAGGGTGAGCTGTTTGCAGCAGTCACACGGCATGTCAGCCACATGGTGTAAGTTTACACCCACTCGTGCCAATTTGGTTGTCCCTGGGTGGGCTTCCTACACTGTCCAGATACCATAGACTCTGAGAACCCATCACCCCTCAGGAGGGAGGGTCCACTCCACCCCAAGACCAGCCCCAGGTTCGTCCATCAACCCTGCTGTCTCAGGGGAGCGAGAGAGCCTCACCTTGTCACCTCCGCTCCTCTTCACCTTGCCTGTCCGGCCCGTGTCGACATCTAGGGACACATCTGCAAAGGGATGGAGAGGGGATCACCGAGCACTGCCTTCCGCCCTAGCATCATGTCAGGCAAGCTCCGCTCCATTCTAGGCCTGGGAGGACCCAGGAGCCCTGCCCTGGGGACCCTACCCAATGCTTGGAAGCCCCTGGCCCTGGCCCTGTGGTTCCGGGTGTTGGAGGATCCGAGTCGCTGGCTCTTGAACTACCTGCTTGTCTACACATGTTGAATTGCTAGGTCTTGGTGCCCTTGGGCTTCTAGAGCATATGCTAGTGGCCCTTAACTCTGGCCTCTGGGGCCCAGGGCCTGAGGTGCCGGGGGCTGGGCCCTGCCTGCTATCCCAGGCCCTGGCTGAAGGCCTGGTGCTGGATCCTGGGCCCGGCAGGGCACACAGGGACTCAGGAGGAAGGAGGCCTGCTGTAGGCCTCACTGTTGGCCTCTGGGCAGTGACGTCCGCAGGCCCTCCTGGCCCTGACCATTGCTGGTCTCCACCCCTGTAGTTCCAGGCCCTGAAGAAGCCAGGCTCTTCAATGCACTCTCCACATCGAGGGGCGCGTGGAGCCCCTCAAAGAGCCAGCCCACAGGGTGAGCGGATGTGCAGACCCAGGGAGTCTGTACTCACCAACGCCAGTGAGGTAGAGCACGCTGTGGCCCAGGGCGTCACCCTCAGGCTGCTCGAAGTAGGAGACCTTCACCTGCAGGGACATGGTGCCCTTAGTTGCCCTTAGCCGCCCTTAGCCTGCGGGGACACAGGGGCCCTCGCCTGCAGGGACACAGGGGCCCTTAGCCTACAGGGACACAGGGGTCCTTCGCCTGCGGGGACACAGGGGCCCTTCGCCTGCGGGGACACAGGGGTCCTTCGCCTGCGGGGACACAGGGGCCCTTAGCCTACAGGGACACAGGGACCCTTAGCCTGCGGGGACACAGGGGCCCTTCGCCTGCGGGGACACAGGGGCCCTTCGCCTGCAGGGACACAGGGGCCCTTCGCCTGCGGGGGACACAGGGGCCCTTAGCCTACAGGGACACAGGGACCCTTAGCCTGCAGGGCCACCCCTTCAGAGATGGCGGTGATGGGCTGGGGCGTGGACGTGGGGACACACCCAGGCAGCCCTGCTTAGAGGCCAGGAGGCCCCAGGTTCTCTCCACTTCTCAGGCCAAGGCCCATGGCTTGGCTCAGATTCAGAGCCACCTTCTCCAGCTAAAGGCGGAGGGTCCCTCTCTGGTTCCCAGAGGAGGGGAAGGGACGTGGGTACAAGACTCAGAGATGGGAGGGTAGGGTGGGTCCCAGCAGGAGCAGCTGACCTTCAGCTGACCTTGCTGTCGCCATCGCCTCGGGCAAATTTCTCAACCTCTCTAAGCCTCTGATTCTTGTTAATAGAATGAGAACTGTGATCCACCCTTGTCACCCAGCCAGTGGAGCCCTGACCACAGCCAGAACCCTGCCAGGTGCTCTGGTCAGCCATCGCAACACGCCCTAGGCCAGCCCTGGGACAGGGCCCATTCGTGAGGCTGGCTGTGGTCAGGCAGCCCAGGTGGAGGTGGGAGCCCAGCCCCCGCAGGCACCCCCGCTGAGCCACTGCTCCGTCCCCAGCCTTTCTCTGCTAGGGGACAAAGGGCAGTCAGCGCTTCTGTGGCTCAGTGTGCGTCGTGGGCACGTGGAGCCGGGGGCGACAAGGGGACAGTCAGTAAAAGAGAGAGCTTGCCTAGGTGGGAGCAGCACGTACAACAGAGGGAGGGACGTGCGTGCGTGCGTGCCTGTGCGTCTGCGTGTGTATGTGCATGCGTGCCTGTGCGTCTGCATGTGCGTGCGTGCTGTGCCTCTGCGTGTGCGTGCTTGAGGGCAGGGGTGTGCTGTGGAGTCCGGCTACACAAGCATGTGGGGGACTTCCTGCGGGGCCTGTGTGCAGCTTGAATACAGGGGTTAACAGAAGAATGTTTATAAATTTGAGGGGGGGCTAGGTGGGCTTGTGTCTTTTTCATTTTTATTTTTAATTTGTCAGAGGGTGTATGCACTTGCACGGGGGACAGGGGAACCACCGCCGTGGGGAATGGCCACACCACAATCCCCTCTTCTCTATCTCTTCCCCCTGTCAGAACTCCAGACATGCACTCTCACATGCCTGGGGTGTCCCCCAAGCCACCAGGTTGGGGACTGAGCCGCATAGTCGGCCATGTGAGATCCAGCCAAGCCGATCACTGCGACACCTGCTGGCCCAGGCTGTGTCATTACTGCAGGATTCACGTGTGTGTGTGTGTGTGTGTGTGTGTGTGTGAGAGAGAGAGAGAGAGAGAGAGGACACTGGATGGGGTTGGTGTTCAGAGTATCTGTGGAGTCATATCAGGATATGCTCTGTGGGTGTAGGTGTGAGGTTTGTGGGGTTTGGCTGCTGTGGTGAGTGAGTGGGGGTGCGCTGGGGGGCTCTCACCTGGGCGGGATGGTGAAGGAGACCCAGCCCTTCCTGTGACGAAGTGGGCTCTTACCTTGAGGTCATTTAAGTCCTTACTGGCTCTGTTCACGGAGACAACCACGTCTACCTTGGCATCGAGGGGCCAGCGGGTCTTGCCTGTGGGCTCCGTCACACGTTTGGGGTCATAGACTATGAAGATCTCTACCCCGGAGCTCCCTGAGACCCCGAAGGCCTTGGCATCCCTGGGCACATCACTGGCAGAGAAAGGAGAGAGGAAGAGAGCCGGGGGTTTGGGAGGGTGGCCACGGTGGGGCGTGGGGCTGGGGTGACAAGACCCCCAAAGACCCATCTGGAGAGTAGGGCGGGCAGTGCCACTGGCTAGAGACAGGCGATGCTGGGCCTCGGGCTGCCAGGCAGAGCTGGCAAACCTCAGGGCCCCGCCCTGTGCACACTCCCCTCTGTACTGACACTGAAATTCTGCAGCCCAACAGCAAGTGCACTGGGCCAGCCACCTCGGCATCTCCGCTGCCATGGCCGAGGCCCCAGCCACCATCGCCACTCCCCTGGGTCGCTGGGCAGCCTCCTCCTCACTGGCCCCCTCAGCCCCCCGCACCCCTCCAGTCTGTTGCACGCAGTGACACGGCTCACATCAGTCTGTCCCCTTCCTTAAAAGCAGTAGCTCCCGCCATAGCGGGTGGCAAGGGGCAAAGTCCTCACCATGGCATGCAGACCCCTCTTGACCGCCTCGCCTCCTCCCTGTTACACCCCTGCTCACTTTGCCTGTCATTTCACTGCCCTCCTGCTGCTCCACGAAGACATCGACTGTCCTGCCTCAGCGCCTTGGCACTGGCTGTTCCCTCTGGGCATTCACAGGGCTCGCTCATCCACTTTAGGGCTTTGCTTGAATGTCACCTTCTTAATCACTCATTTAATGCTCCACCACCTCTTTCCCCTCAGCCTCCCTGTTGCCCTTACCCTGCTCTGACCCCTAGCTGTGCCTGTTTCTTGTCTCCCCCGCTAGAAGGTCAGCTCCACAGGGGAGAAGTCACTGCCATGTTAATACGTAGGACGGTGCCTGGCACACAGTTGGTGCTCAACAAACTCTTGCTAATGGATTCTCACTTTCTGCTACTCTACAAGGGAATTCTCAGGCCCGGGGGCACTTTACTGGTGCCAGAACCCGTGTAACTTCTCCCCATCAACCTGATACACCGTAACTCTCTAACACCGCAGCCCTGGGGCTGCAGAGAAGGGTAGAGAAGTCTTCAGTCCACCCCGTCCTCACTCAAATGCCAGACCTCTGTCCTACTCCTAATACCACCAACTGCTCCCAGCCAGAGGGCACTACTGTCCCCAGCCCTTGGCGGAGTCAGAGGCTACTACCCGAGATCAAGTGCACTTACAGGCCTGAACACAAAAGGGCCCTGCTAGAGGGGCCCTCTTACACATCGTCCTTCCTCCTTGCTTTCCTGGACTCCTAAGAGCTCATCCAGACATGAAATCCTCTGAAAAAGCCAGACCCTCCTTCCAAACCCCTGCCATGATCAGTCTGTCCCCATCAAACAGTTGCCTCTATTGACAATGGTGACAATGGACCTAGTTCTGACAATCACGAGTCCTAAATTATTATCCCCATGTTACGGATGAAGCAGGAGTGGAGGGGTCCCTGGAACCCATGGGCTACTGCCAAGACCCTCCTTCCACCGCCGTGTCCTCGCCATCCCCCCTGGGGGGTGATTTCTCGCTTTCTGTCTCTCTGTCTCTCTCTGTCTTTCTGGTGAATGCATGTGCCCTATAGCAAAAACCTCTCAAAAAAAAAAAAAAGAAAATGTGTACTGTGGCTTCTTCCCCAAAGGAGTTACAACCTCTTATGAGGGGGCCCAGGCAGGGGGGAAAAGAACCCATCCAGGTTTTCTGGCTTTCCTGGACACGGGCCCTGAGCACATCACCAGGTCCAGTCAGAGTAAAGGCTTACAGAGTCAGGAGGGCAATGGGGCTTTAGCTCAGCTGTCTCCCAGTGGGTCCAGTGAGTCCCTGTACCCACCCTGGGCTTCCCCCAGCTCCAGGATGTGTCATTGGAACAGACACACTCAGCAACTGGCACGAGCCCACACTGCTACTCAGCAGTGAGTCCCAGCAGGCTCCCGCTGGCCTGGCCCAGGGCTGAGTCCTCGTCGTCTCCCCTTCTCTTCGACACCCACCCCGGGAGATCTCCTCCTGCCACACTGACCTGCCCAGAACTCCCAGACCTCTGTCCCCAGACTCGTAGAGCTACCCGTTCTGAACAGCCCCCTCGGCATCGACTTGGCATTTAACTTTCACACAGCACAGCCAGACTCCTGCCTGCTTGCGCCTTCCGGCTGGACCTCCCCAAGCCATGGCTGGTGGCACCCTCCTTGGGTGCATCCTTGGATGCTCTCCTTTCTCCACATTCGCAGCCAGGCCCTGTGCAAATCCCTCAGCTCATCTCCAAGGCAGCTTGGAGTGACTGCCGCACCTCGGCTGTCCTTCACGCTCTGCTTCAAGCCACCAGTTTGCTTTGTGTGAATTTTTTCCTTTTTTTTTTTTTTTTTAATGGAGAGCACAACCTTGGGTGAGAGAGAGCGGACCCTCAGCAGGGTCTCCTCAGGACTGGGAGTGGCCGGGCGGCACATGTTTTCAGGCCAGACTGGGGACAAGAACCCACGGTCAGCCATTCGGCTTCAGCACTGCAGCCCAGTACGCTGCAAACACACCAGGGGGCCTCGCATGGATTTTGCAGTAGACTGGTCTCCCCGCTTCTAATTCTCCACAGTCCGGCCTCAACACAGCAGCCAGGAGGACCTTTATAAAGGTCACATCATGTCCTTCCTGGAACCCCCGTGGTGTGCCCAGGCCACCTCCGGCCTCATTGCCTCCCCTCCCACATTCCCCTGCACGCAGCTCCTCGCTCTTCCTCAAGCACGCCAAGCTCACTTCACCTGAGGCCTTTGGGATCTGAGGTTCTTTTTGTCCAGAACATTCCACTCAGATACCCGCTCTCCACCCTGCGTGCACGTCCTTCTCAGAGACGGTCTTCCGTGACCACCCTTCTGATATCCGTGGGGCTGCTGCTCCCTCAGCCTGGCACTGCCACCTGACACTCCCACACCTGCTCATTTCCGTCTCTCCCTGCAGAATACCAGGACTTTTTAATAATTATTCTCTGTGAGCCAGCAGGTGGCATGGAGGTTAAGGTGGCTGGATCGCACATAACCAACCTTGCAGTTCGAGTCCCAGACCCAATGTCTTTATTTTTTTTGGGGGGAGAGGATTTTGCTATAGGGCACGTGCGCTAGCTGGAAAGACAGAGAGAGACAGAGAGACAGAAAGCGAGAAATCACCCGCCAGGGGGGATGGCCACACCACAATCCCTTCTCCTCCATTCTCCTCTCGGGATTTTGGGCACGCACACACACATGCCCGGCGTGAGTTTAAGCCACCGGGTCCGGTACTCGAACCGCAGTCTACTACACGGGAGTGCAGCGACATAGCCATTATACTAACTGCTGGTCCCCAGACCTGGTGTCTTGAGGATCATTTGGCCACGTGCACATGCATGCCCAAAATCCTGAGAGGAGAGTGGAAGAGAAGGGATGGCAACATAACCATCCCCCCGGGGGTGATTTCTCACTTTCCCTCTCTCTGGGTCTTCAGCAAGCACATTCGCTCTATAGCAAAAATAAAAAAAAAATAAAATAAAATAAATTGGGCCAGCAGGTGGCGTGGGGGTTAAGGTGCTAGACTCCCACTGACTCACCATGATTCAAATCCTGAAACTGGCGGCTTATTTTCTCACTTTATCTCTCTCTGGTGAGCACACATGCCCTATAGAAAACTTTAAAATAATAGTAACTAAAATTAACATCAGTAATTTTTTTTAAAAAAACTATTTTTTCTTCTCTTATTCATGATAGACATGTACATGTAAGAGAGAGAGAGAGGTGAGCAACCTCCTTGGGGCTGGTCACACCATTGTGACCCCCTTCCTCCAGTCCCCCACCTGTCAGCCCTGCGCACTAGCGCACACGCCCAGCATGGTCCGGGTCGGGGATTTGACACAGTCACCTCGTGCGATCAGCTTCTCGTGAGCAGACACTACCACTGCGCCACGGGGCTGGCCTAGACTGAGGCTGGCGGCTTTGTAAGAAGAGGGCGGGACCAGAGCTGAACCGACCCAGCATCGTGTAATGCCCCGCAGCACCTGGGGAATCAGGAGACAGTCCCAACAAGACGACCCTCACCAAACGTGGCTGGCCAAAACCCTGACCCAAAACCCATTTCTTCTCTACAAGGCCCAGACTGTGGTATTCGGTTATAGCAACAGAAAAACGGCCTGGAACCCTGCCTGCACCTCCAGGGCTGCCTCCCTTTGATCGAGCCTCCTGGTGCAGGCCTCAAACCCAACCAAACCCCAGATGTGTAGTCCTGGGCTGCCCCCAAATTCACAGTCAGGTGAGGCAGTGGATTAGAAAACACCCCTTAACTGGAAGGGACTATAATCAATGCCACGACAGAAGCCGCCCCGTCCTCACTGTAATCGTGCGATTATCCTTATCGTCCCTTCAGTGGGCAGGCCACTACCTGTACCCCTCCAGCCTTCTCCATCTCCGCCAGTGCAGAGTGGGGAGAGGGGGGTCTTCTACCTTCTCCAGGACCCACTTTACATGCTACGTTTTTCAAGGAGTGGAATACGGGCTACGTGTGGAAAACAGGCCCAAAACTGGTCACTCAACGCCCTGAGCCTTCCGTAAAATGGACATAGTCCAAAGGGCAACTTCTCAGGCTGTTGGAAAGACACTGTGAGATGATGTATTTAAAGGGTGACACTCGTCAGTGCTGGACGCTGTCATCACTGTTCCTATCGCCCAGAGCCCTGCACAGCACGGCCCGTTCCACTCTCACCAGAACCCTGGGCCTTTCCTCTGGGCACCCACGGCATTGGTTCAGACCTTCCATGGAGCCCTTCACAGTTGGCCTGTGCCACCCAGAGCAGGGCCCTCCTGGCTCACCCTGCAGTGTCCTGCCACCCCACGCCCAGAGTAGAGCCCATAGCGGCAGGTTCAGTAGAGGCTGCGAGGAGAATGGAGTAAATTCCTCGAGAATCTCTCAAACTCAGGTCCCGCCCCGGCCACGCCTGCCACAGCGGGGGGTGTCCTCACTGGTTACGGTGCAGGCTGGCATCTCACGGGGATGCTGGGTGGGGAAAGAGCCCATTCCTGAAGCACCTACTATGTGCCGGGCACATGCGCAGCTTCTGATACCATGACCTCCTCTGAACTTCATGAGGACCCTCCCAGGTAGGGCTGTCGTCCCCACGTAAAAGACGAGGAAATCTCGAGGAGGCGAAGCAGCTTTCCTCGGGTCGCAGGACTGCAGAGGGAGGCGAGCAGCAGGTTTGTCTTCTGGCCTGTGTTGTCCTGACGTTAAAATGACCGTGCGCCCGGGGCATGCCCCCACTTCAGAACCGGAAGGAGGAGACAGGCAGGAAGGATGTAGGAAGGAAACAGGAACCTTGAAATGTTGCAATGCAAGCTCCCGGTAGAGACCCTCGGGAGGGGACCGAGAAGCCTCAGGCAGAATGTGGACGCAGGCAGGAAAGCTGCTTCCCAGAACCAGACCCATACGCTGTGCTGGGACGAGCCCACTGTGGGCTGATCTGCTTCCTTCCTGCCCCAGGACGAGCACCTGGGTGGCCTCTGCACAGGCCCTGGGTCAGGGGCCTCAGCGGCATCCTAGCCAGGCCCCTGCCTGGAGCAGGACTCCTTGCTTAAACACTTCCCTTGACAGACAGCTCACCACCACACACCCTTTCCACTCTGACAGCTCGGGTAATTAGAAAGTGTTTCCTTTCGTTTAGTTACAACGTGCCTCCCAGAAGCTTCCACCCACTGGGTTCCACAGGCCACACCTGGCTCAGCAGCTCACAGGGCTACCGCAGTCACAGGCCTTGCCGCGCCGACCGTCTATCCAGCAGCTCAGACATCACCAGCCCTGGCGCTAGGGCCCAGTAGGCTGGAGGGGACCAGCCTGCCCAGGGGCTGTCCAGAGCACTGTGCTGGATGAACGGCAGGGCTGGAGGAGGAGAATTATGCAGAAGTGGACCGGACAGTGGAAGGGCAGCCAGTGAGCGACTTGTTAGCAGACCAGGCTGGCCACCCCCATGGCTCCCCTCACACCTTGCCAGCCTCCTGCCAGCAGCCCCAGAGATGCAAACCTCCGGCTGGCCTGGACTCAGCAAATCCCCTCTGGTGTAGCCAGCTCCGTGGGCAGGTCTGCAGGGCCCAAGGATCTGGCTGGAGAGCTGAGGGTCCTGCCGTGGCTGATAGTCCCACAGCGCTGGCCAGCCCCCATGGACTCCAGTCCTATGGTCAGCAGCCCCCAGGGGCACGTGGGGCTCCCAGCAGCCTGCCAGGCTCTGCTTCAGCACTTTCCTGAGGCCCACGGTGTGTCAGGCACACACTGGACACCCTGAACAGAGATGACCACCCCGGCCCTGCCCCAGGGGTCCACACCAGGCAGGTACGATCCCCTCCACACCATGTTCTACCCCATTCCCTGACCCCAGCCCCACGGCTGCTGCCTGCTGAGCAGGACAGCTCTTCCCCTATTTGACAGAAGATGAACCAAAATTCACAGTAATGACTGGGCCCGCCAGGTCCGACTCTCCCCATTCACACTGATCTAGCAACATAAAAGACACACCCCCATGTGGAGCTCACAGAATTTGGAATCAGGCAACTGTGGGTTCAAATCCCAGCTCCAGCATTTGTGGGCTGCGCAGCCCTGGAAAAGTCCCTTGACCTCTCTGTGTCTCCATTTGTCCACACAGTGGGGGCCCCAGGCTACCTGATGGGCTTGTGAGAACTGAGCAGGGCAGCAAGGGATAAGGCCATGCGGCAGTCACCGACACCATCATCGTCATCACAGAGCAGTCGGGAAGCCAAGGAGGAGGCTCAGTTCAGGGCAGAGAGGACGCAGGGGCCTGTGGCTAAGAGGACCCCTGCTGCTCCTTTCACTCCCTGCCCGACCAAGAACACAGGTTGGGTGCGCGATCCTTGAATGCCGCATCCTACCCTGTGCCCAGCTCCCTGCGGAGACAGGCACAGCCCTGTCATCGCCGAGCGCAGGGCCCAGCACAGACCAGGTGCAGGGCAGGTGCCGGGGCAGACTCACGTGCCTGCAGTGTGGCAGAGACAGGCGGGGCCTCGAAATGGGAGGTGAGGGTGCCAGGCAGTGCGAGGGCAGCTCAGACACGGGCCTCCCAGGCCCCCCACCCTGGCTTGCCCTCCCCGGGGCTGGCCCTCACCCTGGCTTGCCCTCCCCAGACCCCGCACCACCCACAGGCAGTTTCCTAGAAGGTCTGGGCTCACGTGGAGTGTGGCTGTGACCTCGCCTTCCCTCCTTCTCAGGATAATGATTGTGGGTACCTGAGTTTCTGCCCTTTCTCGAGGGGCAGGTCCAGGATCCCAGGCCTCCTCTCAAGTGACCCCTGCCCACCCGGGGATGGGGGTGGAAGTGGGGACAGCCCCCACTCACTGGCCCTCTCAGCAGGGACTGATAGGCTAGGGACTAGAACACCCCTGAGAGAAAGGGATGGGACTTTTTTATTTTTTAATTTGCCAGAGGGCATGTGCGCTCACCAAAGAGAGACAGAGAGAAAGAGAGAGGGAAAGTAAGAAAGCACTCCCCAGGGGAGGATGGTCACTCCACAGTCTCTTCTCCACTCTAGGGGTTTGGGGCACACACACACACACACACACACACATGCCCAGCGTGTTTCTCAAGTCACCGGGTCTGGGACTCAAACCATGCAATGGGCCATTTGGAATCCAGCCACCTTAACCACCACACCACCAGCTAACCCTGGACTGAGTTTAGAGTCAGGCTTGTGAGTCACTTCTCCCTAGAGAAGACATGCTCTGGGGATTTTTAAATTCCTCATCTATAAAATGGAAAAAATAAAAATGCCAACTTCACTTGGCAAACAAGTGATGTCATCCTCCTCTAGGACGGGATAAAGCAGGCTCAGAGAGGCTCCGTGACTGGCTCACGGTCACCCGGCCCAGAGCTGCTGGCAGCTACCCTGTGCTCAGCAGGCACGGAGCTGGCTCCCAGCTGGTCCTGGCCCCGTGGCACTTCCTCCTGTGGAACCATCAGGATGGTCCCTCTGGGTCGGGGGCCGGGGTGGGGTCCACAGCGGTCCTCCTTGCTCAAGGTCAGAAGCCCTCGCCCACTCTGCCCTGGGCCCGGCACCCTCTGGCTCAGACTGCACCAGCTGCGTTCTCTGCAGGAGCCCACTGTGGAGTTTTCATTATGCTTTATGTTATGCATGATAGAGAGAGTGAATGTATATCCCAGAGAGAGAGAGAAGCCCCCCGACAGGCCTTGCCATGCCATAATCCCCTTTTCTCGGCCCTCCCTCTCCTCCAGATCCTGGGCACTTTGTTTCAGGCTGATCCAGCTGGGGACTCTAACCAGTCAGCACGCTGCTGACTGCACCGCAGGCACCGGACAGGCCCTGCCGTGAAGGAGATGACCTTCCAGAAGGAAGGGCAGTGTCTGCGGCCTGGTAGAGGGCGTGAGGGTCATAAATGTGGTTGGGAGGGCGTAATGGAAAAGCCCTTAGCAGGGCTTGGCCCAGCTCCGTAGCCTAGTGGTTAAGGGAGTCGGATCCTACATGGCCAACCACAGTTTGAACCCAGTGGTTTGAAAAATACTTGGGGTGCATTTGCATGCCTGCCCCAAATCCTAGCAAGGTAGAGAAATGGAGGAGAAGGGACTGCAGTGTGACCTGCCCCACTGGGGGGGTGCTTTCTCCCTCTCCGTCTCTGTCTCTGTCTGGTGAGCACATGTGCCCTCTGACTACTAAAAAAAAAGTCCTTGGACTCAGATGCAGGGTGACCAGGCTCTGTGTTCTGGGCGCAGGCTGCATTTGGAGGCTCAAACATAGGTCTATATTACTTGCTGGGCCAGGCCCTGCCAGGACCCTCAGGTCCAGCTTCCTCAGCACCGACCCAAAGACCTGGGCACCCACATGGGTGGCAGCACTTGGAATCCCCCAGCCTTGTTTGAGCAGCTGGAGATCACCTGCGGCCACCCGGGCCCTGTAGTCCTCAGCTGGGTGTGGACTTGCCAGTTCCTTCCAGTCGTGTAAGTCCCACAGCCACGCCCTAGAGGGCAGGGCCACAGGCAGAGCTGAGCAGAGGAGAGGGCGAAGGAGAGGATACGTGCATGGAAAGCGTTCGGGAGGGCGGGGAGGGTCTACGACATCACAAGTAGCACCCCTCCGTTCCAAGCACCCAGATCTCTCAGGGTCCACAGGCATAGGAGAGCAGGATCCACATCTGCAGTAGCTTATCTCAGCCCCTCCCAGCTCCTCCTACCCCTGGGTCCACCGTGACAGGAAGAGTAGGGACCAGAGAAAGGAGAAGAGAGCTGGAAGTGCTGGGAGCCAAGAAGAGCAGAGGGGAGGGAATAGAATGAGGCGAGTCTACAACCAGAATCCAAGAAACATACCCAGGCAGAGGGAGACAGAAGTGGAGGGATTCCCAACAAAGGCAGGGACCAGCTGGGACCAGGGTAGCAGGGGCGTCTGTGCGGTCCAGTGGCTGACTCCTAGGCCCTTCCTGATGCCAATATTCTACATTTCAGGAGTGCCCACACTCCCCCGTTCTGAATCCAGGCACAACTCCTGGGCCTATCAGGGCCCCCTGGAGCTTACAGAGGACCCCAGCCTTGTCGTATCCAGGAATCCTCAACCTGGAACCTTTAATGTCACTTCCAAATAAGGGAGTCCTTCCTGCCACAGCAACATGATGTGGCAACAGGATGGAACAAGGATAGCAGGTGTCCCAGCCCGGCGCCTGCAGCCTGTTGGTGGCCGCAGATCCCTGTCATGTCGGCACCAATCCTGTAATTACCCTGTGAAGAGCACAATTATGCTTCATTGTCCTACTGTGCGAGTTAAAGGCGGCAATTTGCTCAATGTAAACATGAAGTATACTACAAGCTTTACAACCCTGTTTTGGCCTTTTTGTTTTCAAAAATATAAGGAACTCCCAAAAATGTACCTGAAAAGCCTTCAAAGCACCCCTCCTCGAATTCTAATTCTGATTCTAAGAGTCTATTCTGCTTCGATGCCTCTGCAGAGCGGGAAAGCTTGGACAAAGTCCAGGGCAACCCTTCTCAGCTTTCTCTGTCCCAAAGAGAAATAAAAACATTATGCCTCCAGCCTGGGGCTTTGGTTCTGGCCTGTGGGCAGACAAGGGGGGCCCTGCTGAGTCCTCACGGATCCCCCATGCTGCCCACAACCTCTGCATTAGCACAAGCCCACTGGGGGCCTCTTCCCGTCTCCAGGCAAGGACAGGTACAGCCAGGGCCGTCTGCCAGGTCTAAGGAGCCCGGGACCTGAGCCAGCCCACTGCTAAGTGGGGTTCAGGGAGGTAAGTCAGCTGGGTTGTGGGGTGGGGTCCCCATCACATGCTAGGTCTGGAGACGCCTCTGGCCGGTAAACCCCAAGGGGCACAATTATACCAAACACAAATATTTTTCCAAATAATCAGTCCACACAGCCACTGGGGGAATTAATCACTTCCGGTGACGTCACCCTGTACGTCTCTCTCCCGGAGGGCTTAGGCACAGGCCACTCCAGTAAATGGAATGCCTCCTTTTCTTGGGGGCTTCTCTTCTACCAGCAAGGCCCATTAGATCCCCCTTGCTTGGCCTCAGCTGGAGCCAGTCACATGACAAAGGGGGTGGGGGAGACCCAAGTTCATCATTCAGCATCACAAGTAACCTTTGCCCCCTTCAGCCAGCCCAGCCCCTGCGCGGAGCTGCAGGCTCCTCAACCTTCCCAGACTGACAGTTTCATGCCCCCCTTCTCTACCAACCGCAGCCCTCCCTAGCTGCAGAATACGCATCTATGTTCCAGTTTAGAGATTCCCAGAAGCCATGATCCTGGTAATGGGGTGAAGGTTCCCGCAGGGTTCTTGGGTGGAGGTCTCCCCAACAGTGCTCACCTCGGGGCCTGCCAGAGTCGGCCAGAATATGGCATCTGTGAACAACCAGGCAGCGTCCTCGTGCCCCTCAGCTGGGCGAGGCCTGCACTGGACGATGCTCCGGGTTCCCAAGGGGCTTCACAGACAGCACTGCTCTCTGCACCCCCAACCCACCATCATCCATCCTCATCTCCCCCAAACTCTGATGGGAAGAACAGGTGCTGGAAAAAAGGGAGCCCAGAGCCGTGGGAGCTGTGAGCACCTCCTGCTGCCAGGCCCCCCTCTGTGGAAGGGACCCCATACATTCATGGTCTTGTTTATCTTCCCCAAGCCCATTAAGTTCAGTGCTCCTGTTCAATGCTCAGATGAGGGCAGTAGCTTGCCCAGGGCCACACAGCCACAAGAAAAGCAGGAAGAGAGCCATGTCAGTGCAGCTCCAGGGTCTGGGGAATTTCTTTCCACGCTGAACTGCAGTGGGACCCGGCCCATCTGGCCAGGGCTCAGATGAAGAAATGAAGCTGAGAAAAGGCCAGCGACTTGGCCCGTGTCAGGCAGCGAGTTGGTGGCAGAGCTGGGACAAGAGCCCTGGTCTCCTAGCTCCTGGGGAAATGCCTCTGGTCTTAGTCAGCAGCACCATGTAAGGCCTGAGGTTCTGAGATTCCCTTCCAGAAACTGCCCTCAATGAAAGCAGGGGCCTGGAACCAGAAAGGGGACCCATGAGGGACTCCTTCTCTGTTCTTGGTGTCAATGTAAGACTTGCAGATAAAATAGCAGGTGTCTAGTTAAATTTGAATTTCAGGTAAACTTTAGTATAAGTAAGCCCTATGTGATCAACTACAAAAGTTATCTGCTGTTTATCTGAATTCCAAAGTAACTAGTCATCCTGTATTTTTATTTGTGAAATCTGGCAACCCAGTGTTAAAAGGGCAGAAGAGCCTCCCTCCCCGCCATTGGTACAGTGTTGACACAGGCTGGAAGCCATATAGCTGTGCAAGATCAGATCATCTCTGGGTTGGCTTAGGGACACTCGGGCACCCAGAATCCTGGGGACCTGGAGAGCTGGGAAAGGGGGACCACAGTGTGGTGAGACACTGCTAAAGGTCCTGCTTGCTCTCTCTCTCTCCCTTTCATTTGCACATACTCTCTACTACAAAAAAGGGGAGCAGGAGAAAATGGGGTCTCCACTGTGTGCCCTGATCTGAGATAACTACCCCCACAACGGGGCTCCTGGCAACAACTCAGAGGCAAGGTGTGGCCATCAGAGCTCCTGCAGCTTCGTCCCTAGCCCTGGGGCCTCAGGCCACTGCCCAAGAGAGGAGCCAGGAGGTTTCTGGGGGCAGAGGGTACTCTGAGGCTAGGAGGGCAGCTGGGCCCGGCAGGCATTAAGCAGACTGGCCATGCACAGGCCGAGAACCAAGGGACCAGGAGAACTCAGAGCCCACGTGGTAACAGAGTCCTCACTGAGGGGGACTCCCACCCTGAGTCCCTATCTGTACTTGGTCCAGCAGGGCTGGAGTCCACGGGCAGTCCGTCAGAGCAGGAAATTCCCCCCGAGCACACCCAGTCTAACTCCCTCAGTGGCTGGTGGAGGAGCAGGCTGAGCCAGGTCCCCGGGTCCCCATCTAAACAGAGACAGGACAGGAGGATTGGGTCAAGGAGAAGTTAGTGCCCCTGGTGCCCCTTCATTGTCATTGCCACAATCATCACCATCACCACCACCATCATCGCCACCTTGTCTGGTGCCAAGCACGAGTCCCAGGTGTCACCCCAGGTGCTCTCCTTGAGTCATGCCCTAGCCACTCCCTCCTAGTCCCAATCACCCTGCTGCCTCTGGCTGACCTGTAAAAACTAAACTGTCACACACACACCTCTACCTTTGAAAAATGAGAGGCTGGCGAGAGATTGAGGGTGGGGAAGAGAGGACCAGTTCTCTCTGCCGTCTTGAGCAACAGTTCATTCTGATTCTCCACACATGCCATCTACACATCAGAACACAGCGCCTGAGCCCCATCCCTGAGGCCTGGCCCCAGGGCCCAGAGTTAGAATCTTGAGGCCGGACCCTAAGCCAGGGGCTTGAGACCAGCATCCTGACCCCGGTGCCCAGGAGCTGGAGCCTCAGGCTGCTCCTGACCAGACCCTCATCCTTCCCTCCCAGGCTCTACAGTCAATGCTTCTCTGCTCTCAACACAACCCTCTGCCAGCATCCTCCACTGTGCCAGATTTGCCCACTGGGCACCCACCCCATTGCCTCGGGGTTCTCCGCTCAAGCCCAGCCCTCGGCAGGCAGATGAGGGCCTGCCAGCTCTCACCTGTGAACATCCACGAGCGTCTCGACCCCCAGCACACACACAGAGTATGTGGGCTTCCTCAAGGACAGCTGCACAGCTCTCTTTGGGGCCATCCTGTCCCGGGATCCCAGCCTCTAAGACCAGCTCCAGCACGCTGGCAGCTGCACCCCGGGCTCCCGGCTCCCCTCCTGACACCTGGTTGCAGGAAGGAGCGTGAGCTCTGATGGGTTGGTGCTCTCCTCCTCCCTTTTAATTTCACCCTGTGACCTGATTAGCTTGCCTGAGCCTGGTCCCCACCTCCTGGCTCCACGCCCAGTCCTCCTAAGGGCTGTCAATCCAGGAGGTCAGGGGAGGAGGCGCCCAAGGTCTCTCTGGAAGATGGGAAAGGGGGGCTTTGGCTGGTGCCCTGGGTAAAGCAGGGCTCAACCTGGAAACCCCTCCAAGCTCCCCAATAGCCCCTCCCCTCCTCCAGCTTTGTTCTATCCCCAGACTCTTAGTAGCCAAACCCATACTGTACGGCCAGCTTTTATAAGGGCTGACTATGCACCTGGGACCAGCTAAGTAGTTTGCAGATCATATCTCATATGCTGAGAGATCAGGTGGCATATAAAACCCAGCAGAGTCAGACTGCCTAGGTTCGAATCCACCCTCCCTCTTACCACCTATGATCATTACCAATGATTTCACCTGACTGTAGTGCAGTGTCCCCAGGTGTAAGATAGCAGCTGTAGCAGGGTTGATGTCGGGGTGACATGAGCTATAGTAAGGGGCTGAGCACAGTGCCTGGTATTCACTAACAGAAATGCTAGCACTTTGGCTTGTATCCCCGTTGAACAGGTCAGAGGATCGTAGCTACAGCCCACACCACCAGTAAGCATGACGGCCATGACTCGCACATTGGTCTGCCCAAGCACAACCCTCAACCCTGCCCCCCAGGTGAGGGTACGCCCCTGTGCTCAGACTCCAGAGATGGCAGAAGCCACCCCAGGTAAGCGTCCTTGGCCAGCCAAAGAGGAGGAACTTGAAAAAAGAGAGCAATGGGATGGGAAGAGCCGATGTGATTCTAAAAATTTCTCTCCTTTCAGTTCAGGATTACAAGTTCTGGCTCCAATCAGTTTTGAGGCATTTGTGGGATTTCATTTATTCATTTGGCAAGTGTTCATCGACCACCTCCTAGGTGTTAAGCACTCCTGTATGTGGTAAGGATACAAGCATGAACAAAAGAGACCATGGTCCCTTCTCTGACATTTAAATCCTGGGGAAGACAGGCAGCAAGCAAAGTTTAATAACTGAAACGTGTGTAACACGTGATGGTATGACAAGGCTCTTCGGGTCATCCAGAGATGAAGGTGACATGGTCCCGGAGTAACAGTGAAGATGGTAAGAAGGACTGGATTCTGAATGTTTCTCGAAGATAGAGCTGCTAATGTTTGCTGAAGGATTGAAAGTGGGCATGAGTGTCAGGATGGCTCGATGCTTTTGGCCCCAGCAACTAGAAAAGAAATGGAGAAGGCTTGGGCAGGGCAGGTTGGATGGGGGGTTGGCCATTCCAAGTTGAACTCATTATGCATGAGATGTCCCTAAGTGGATGGATGGATGGATGGTTGGATGGGTAAGGTGATGGATGTATGAGTAAATGGATGGACATATGGGTGGATAGACGGATGGATGAGTGGATGGGTGGATGTGTGGGTAAGTGGATGGGTGAATGGGTGGGTGGATAGGTGGATGGAAGGGTGGATGAATAGATGGATGTATGGGTGCATGCGTGGGTGAATGGATGGGGAGATGGATGGATGTATGGGTGAATGGGAGGGTGGGTGGATGGGTGGGTTTGTGGATGGACAGAGAGAGAAATGGACAGATGAATGGACAGGAGAACTGAGGGAGGAAGAGAGGAAGGCAAGAAGGCAGGTTGGTGCATAAAGAGCTGTCTGCAAAGATGACAATGACAGCCATGCTGACGACGATGATTCTAATGACGCTAGCAAACACACACACAGCCCTCACATGTGCCGCTCACTGTCCTAACAGCCCTTCCCTGCAGATCCCCACATAAGCCTCTCCATACTAGGTGGCAGACGCCGAGCAAGCCCGGATCCCAAGTTCAAACAGACCACAGCATGGGTGTTTCGGGTGTACCCTTTGCGGGTTTTGGGCGGGGGCCCCAGGCAGGTCACGGTGGGTGCCCTCTTTCCCTTTGAGCTGGACACAGGGCTAGATCTCAGAGAGACAGAAAGTCATGTCTTTCCGACCTCCTTCCTCATGCTTTTGTGTATTATTTGAATAGAGGAAGCAGTATTTTTACTGTGTGGGGGAAAAGGGAAGCCACCCTCATTCTTCTCTCTTTGAGGAAAAATTAGAAGAGTTTCCTTGTCTCGGCTTCTCAGCCTGTCCCTCTGCTACCTCCTCTCCCCCTCCCTTCCTCTTTCCAAACCCTTAGAGCCCCACTTTGAAGATACTGTGACCTGCCCTTGCCATCCCACGAAGGCACCCGCTGCAGTCTGTTTGAACTTGGGATCCCTGTGGAGGTAGGAGGCTCTGGGGAGGGGGAGCTGTCCGCCATGGCCACGCCCTCTGCCCTCCAGCAGGTACAACTCCACCAGGGAGAGCCTGGAACACAGCCCTCTGCAGATAAGGACCTGCCAGCCGCCTGGTGACTATGGGACTCTGGGATGCCCCTGGAACAGCAGGGAAACCGTCCCAGGAATGGTGCCTGGCGCTGGGGCTCCAGTGTCTGGGGCCTCACTTTCCCCATCTTCCACGATTATCTTGGACAACTATCACGTGTCAGGCATTATTCCTGGCCCTGGGGTTGCAAAAGTGAAAAAGATGAACTGAGCCCCTGCCCTCATGGGCGTACAGCAGGTCACGAGAGACAGGAAATAAATGGGCAGGACAAGATAGGGACCATGATGTCAGGAAGTGACAAGGACAGAAAAGGAAAGGGGAAGAGCAGATGGGGATCAGACCCATCACAGTGGGGCAGCAGTATTGCAATGCTCCCAATGCCAAAGCCACCTGGGAGGGTCCTGGGAGGTGGCCATGTGCACACTGGGTGTGTGCACACATGCCTGTGATCTCAGCTGGATAAGACTATGGGTCACAGCGTGAAAACCTCATTGAGGGTGCTTCTCTCTCTCAATAAATAAACTTTTTAAAATAGTAGGGTGATCGGAGGAGGCATATCTGTTCTTTTTTTTTTTGGAGAGAGATTTTCACTATAGGGTGCGTGCGCTCGCCAGACAGAGAGAGACATAGAGACAGAAAGCAAGAAATCACCTCCCAGGGAGGATGGTCACGCCGCAATCCCTTCTCCTCCATTCTCCTCTCGGGATCTTGGGCATGCATGCACACACACCCAGCGTGAGTTGTAAGCCACCGGGTCCGGGACGCAAACCGTGGTCAACTACGTGGGAGTCCAGTGACATAGTCATTACGCCAACTGCTGGTTCCCCGGAGGAGGCATATCTGAAGAAATTACATTGGAACAGAGATCTGAAAGTGAGACCTGGGTGATCTCAAGGGCTTGTCTAACCTCAGATAATCTAGGATTCCTAGATGGTTTAAAGTTGTCAAGTGTGAGACGATAGGGAGGGGTGGCAACTGTGGCAAAGGGAATAGAGCTTGATTTGGCTAATGCATAAAAGTCCACATTTCTTAAACACAAAACACTGTGGAGTTAAACAAAACCTGTCTGTAAGCCAGACCTGGCTCTTGGGCCGTGACTTTGAGAGGCCAGCAAGGGAGGTGGTGCAGCAAATGCCTCTGGCTGGGGAAGGCAAGGGTTGCCCCTGAGGGTAAGTTACCCGGGCTCCTCAGTGAGCACTGGCACCGTCAGGACATGGGCTCTCCAGCCTCGGGCCCTCTGAGCAGTCAGAGTGGGTTCTAGGGCGGCTGCCAAGGTTGCCGACATCAACTGTGTGCACTTCCAGCCTGGGGGACCATTTCCCCTCTCTCACACACACACACACACACACACACACACACACACACACACACACACTGTGCCAGAGCTTCCCTAAGGCAGCCATGGAGGAAGGTAGGGAGGATTAGCAGACCAGTCTTGCCCCCTGCCTGGTGGCCATTCTCCCCGCCAGCATCCTGGCACCACGGGATAGCTCCACCTGCTGGCAGGAATCCTCCAACCTCAAGATGAGAGGGCCCCTAGAGACCATCAGTCCAGCCCCTTCATGCTCCAGCCGGGTCAACGGAGGCTTGGAGAAGAGCAATGACTATCGAGGTGACACAGCCAAGTCACAGGCGCCAAGACCAGAGGCAAAGCTTCCCTCCTTCAGCAAACGCCCACCAGGCACTGTCTGCAGCAGGGACTGTTCTAGAAGTCCGCGTTCTGGCCGCCCGCTGAGCAACCTCAGCTCCGTGTACTCACAGCCCTGTGAGATCTTCCCCATCACCTGGCCCTTTCCTCTGCCCTCAGCACTCAGTCCGAATCCTGGACCTCCCGGGGGAGGTCACTCTGGAACTCTGGCTCTGGTCCAGCCAGCCTGGAGTTAGAATTGGTGGCCCGTCATGAGACTCGGCCTTCTACTGGCTTGCTCGGAGCCGGGAAACTGTTCCTTGGAAAGTGGAGAGGGCCGAACCTCTGCAGGGCTTCACATCTCAGCAGGCCTCCCACGAGATGAGGCCCGCTGGCCTCCTAGAATACACAGAGACAGGAAAGGGGAGTGACCGGACTTGATCCCGCAGGCGGGAGGAGCAACATGGGGAAAGACGACCAGCCCCCGTTATTGTAGAAACTCGGACTCCTGGACCACCTGCCATGGCTCCTTGTAAAACGCCTTCTTCCCACAAGGTAGCTCTGGCGATCAGAGACACTCCACTCAGTCTGGCCTGTGCAAGTGTCCATCTCTGCTGCTGACGAGCCGTTGCCACCCGAGACCCTCCGTGCAGAAGAGTTCAGCCCCTTTCCTAAGTCACCCACTCTTTACTCAACGCACATTTCTTGGGTGCCTGCCACGGACCAGGCAACGAGTAGATGAACGTGAGCTGGTGGCAGCCCGTCTTATCGGAGAGCAGGGCTCAAGGGGACGTGCAAAGGGGAATATGTTGTTACCAGCGAGTTTTGTAAAAAAAATAATAATAATAAAATGCTGTGCTGAGGGCCAGGGATGCACAAGCCAAGGACAGGTGGCAGTAATGGGAGCCAGCACTACCTGAGCACTCACGCACCGTAAGTGCTGGCCTGGACTAAGCATTTTGCACACATCGTCTTTAATCTCTGCAACGAGCCCAGGAGGTGGGCACCGCTCTTGTCTCTGCTTTGCAGGGGAGAAGCATCTAGTCTCCGAGAGGGGAAGCGCCGCCTTCTCCGGCTAATGAGGGCGCAGGCAGAGCCGGGTTTCGGCTGCCGCATTCCACTGCTCACCGACGGGGAAGCCAGAGCTCTCACTGCACCTCACGTGCTGTGCTGTTGGCTCTCAGAAGTCACGGGGCCACTGGCCACGCCCCTCCTACTGCAGCACACATACCCTGGATGCCAGCTCTGGGAAAGGCATGACTGCCCTGTGTCAGGCCTGCTGTCCCCAGAGCCCTCCTGGACAAATTCAGGAGACACCCAGGCCCCCGCTGCCTCACAGCATAAGGTCCTCTGGACACCACCCATTCAAGCCCATCATTCCGGCACCCCCTGGGGTCCTGGAGCCTCCCAGGACGGGGCCAGGGCCTCCTAGTCACTGCTGGCCTTGACCTGGCCTGAGTCCTGGTGTTGGGGGCTACCCTGAGGGCAGGGGAGACGCCAGCCTCAGAGAGGACGCAGGCATGAGGGTACTTGTCTTCCCAAAGAGTAGGGAAAGGGCGTATTTTAGAGGTGACCTGGAAATGCGGGGCTTCACATCTGCAACAGATTATAGGTGCTCAGGACCAAGCAGGGGCGCCCAACCCCACGTCCCTCTCCAGCAGTCCCTGTAGTCCTTGTGCAGGAGCCTGGGCCTCCACAGATCTCAGACAGCCCCCCGGCCAATATGGAGGCCCAGAGAGGGCAAGCAGTTGACCCAAGGCCACACAGCTCATGCTCTTTCCTGCACTCCAGGGAGGAAGAAGGGGCATAGGATAAGGGGAGGGGCAATGGGGAGCAGCTGGACAGGCTGTACCAACAGGGGGCAGGGCGAGGGTCCAGAGGGCAGGTCCAGCCCTGGCTCTGCCACTCACAGGCCAGGTGACCACAGCTCTGGGGCTGCTTTGGGCTCAGCTGCGTGATGGGGCTTGCCATGAGCACCTACTGCACAAGGGTCTGAGGGCTCCACCATCCGCCCTAGCCCCACTCCTCCCGGGAGGTGGCTATGTTTGGCCCTGTTCTGCAGACACTCCTAGAGCACCCAGGACGAGCTGTGCCTGGTGTCCTTCCAGAAGGCTCTGGCTGCGGGGCTTGTTCTGTTCTCGAGGTAGTTTGCACAGGCTCTGTTCTGGGAAACTGCCTGCTTCCGCCCCCGTGCCTCATTACTCTGGCAAGATGATCCAGTGCAGAGGGACAGGGACAGGGACCATCCAGGCCTCCAGTCCTGGGGGCTCAGGAAGCTGGCTTAAGGGGGAAAACCTAGACTTGCAGAGGAAGAAGAGTTCTTGGCCACTAAGCCCAGAGCTGGTTGACCTGCCTCATGCTCCCCAAGAAGAGGTCCCAATCACCTCTCCACAGAGCTCTCAGGCTGTTCAGTCTCTGCCCCCCACCCGGCCCCCACCCAGGCCCGTGACCCGGGTCATCTGGAAGCAGAGCAGGAGGATCTGGGAGAAGCCAGAGGGGCCACCAGAGAGGGGAGAGAAAAGGAGAGGAAGAGGAGGGGACAGAGACATGCAGAGAAACAGATGGAGAGACAGAGAGACAAAGAAAGCCCACAACAGAACATGAGGGAGACCCAGAGAAAGGCAGAGATAGAGACAGCAAGATGCGAGGACAGAGAGAGAAACTGAAGGACAGAGGAAGGGGTGGAAACCAAGGCACAGGAAGAGACCGTGCGAGGGGGAGCGGGAGAGCGTCCCAGCGAGGCAGTGTGGCCTGCAGGAGAGCCCAGAGCCCCGCCATCGCAACTGTCTCCCCCAGGCCTCCTGCTCCCTGCACCCCAGCAAGGCAGTGAGTGGAGCATGCCCACCAACGGGGACAAGTACTGACCCCGACTTCATGCTGTCCCCTTGACACCTCTCAGGAGGAGCAATCCCCACCGGGCCGACCTGACGAAGAAACTGAGGCTGGGCGCCATCAGGCGACTCGAGTAATTAAACCAAACGTCCACTGCTAGGGTATGGGCAAGAAGGTCACGGGTGGGGAGGCTGAGGCCCAGAGAGGGCCAGCAGCTGGCTCTGGGTCACACAGCAGCAGCTACCAAGCCGGGCTGGAAGCCAGTTCCCTTGGCACCTCGTCTGGCTTTAAAGAAAACACAAAACCTCATTAAGTCTTTGGCAAGAAGGCTCTGGGTCTTATCAGATGGGTTTTGGCCAACACCCTAGAAGCTGTCAGCACCCTTCCCGTGCGCATGTCCTCCATCCCACCTCCCGCCTCCGGAGGTGGGAAGGGCAGCTGGGTGACGGCCCAAACACATCCTTTCTCCTAGGACCTGCTCGTGGCCTCTCTGTCCCCCCAGCACCCCCCCCTCCCACACACACACACAGGCAGGGCACCATGTGTCTACTGTGACATCAGCAAAGTGTGTCCTCAGCACTCCCTCCCCAGACCTAGGCTCCCTGGGGAGCGGGGAGGGCTGAGCTGAGTGAGTAGCAGCTATCCGAGCACACCCTAGCTCACCGTGGCCTCTGGTGAGCAATGCATGGCTTAGAGCAAAGAAGATGCCTGATGCCTGTCCAGGGTCCTGCAGGTCTTCCAGGATATGCCCCCCGACTGCCCCCGCCCCCCCCGCCCCCGGCTCCTCAGCGGCCCCTGCAGTGTTCTGTCGCAGTCCAGGCTGCAGCCCCTCTCCCTCCACATACACCCTGTGTCTTGGGGTACCCGGGCTGGGAAGGACACTTTCTGGATGTGCCAGAGCCCCTCCTGGGCCACAGTGTTCCTGTCCGCATCTGGGGGTCAGCGGGTAGCTTGGGGGCCTCCAAGGGCCCCAGGCTGCCTCCTGAATCACCTTGCCCACATGCCCTCTGGGGCCTGGAGTCCTCATTTCCACCTCCATCCACATGGGCTGGTGCCAGGCTTCTGGAGCCCTCAGGAGGCATCACCCATGGCTCCAGGGGCCAAGGAGGCACCTAGGCGTGTGTGCTGTGACCAGAACCCCTGGCCAGGCTCCCTGACCCAGGGAGAAGGAGGCTGGGAGTGCAAGCTCAGGGGCTGGCCCAGAGCCCACCCAAGGCCGCTGGAGTATACCACCCAGCCCCACGCTGCCGCAGCTGGGGTGGGACAAGTTCCCTGTGCCCTCAGGGTTCCAGCCTGGGCCTGCTGCAGAGAGTACAGGACAGCTGCTCACAGACAAGAACAAGGCCAGCATCACAGAGATGGGAAGGCCCCAGGTCACACCCTGAGGCCTCCCTGTATAAGCCAGGTGTGCATGTGTGTGCCCATGATCCAGTCTGGATAAGGCTGGGGTGGGTGGTGGCGTGAGGACCCTGTTGGGATGCTGTTTCTCTCTCTCTTTCTCTCTCTCATGGAATAAATAAATAAATACATTTTCAAAGGTCCCCGAATAGCATGGGCCGCACACGCAGCCCAGGGCTGCTTTTCTGCAGGAGGAGACCCTGGAATGACCGTAGGGAAGGACTGGATCAGCTCTCACGCGTGCCCATCCCATCATGCCTCAGCATGGCCCCTTCTTCCAGTGCGTTGGCCTCTGTCCCCTGTCCTGTTCACAGCCTCCTGAGTCCCCTTTAGGACTGGCAACCTGAGGGGGGAGCGAGGAGTCCGGCTTTGCCTGACATGGCCACTTTGCTCAGGACAGGAGAGCCCTTCTAAGCTGGACCCAGCTCTGCCGAGCATTCCCCAGGCCTGGCCCTGCCCTGCTCCCTGCCGAAGCCTCAGCCCTCCCTGATTCTGTGACTCACATTGTCCACTGAGCACCAGGAACCAGGTCTGGGCTGCGAATTCGACCATGTCCTGGTGGGTCCTGCCTAACATCCCCCAAAGCAGGGTGGAACCAAGGGAGAGGTCAGCAGGTGAGCACACCTTCAGCTGGTGAGGCTTGTGGAGGCAAGGAAACTTCTAGAAGCAGCACTCATTGGAGGAATTTAAAGACCCAGCCCAGAAAACAAACAGAGAGAGACCTTGCTTTTCCTCTTAACTGGGTTTTGAAGAAAGCTTCTTAAGAAAACTTTTGTGCAATAAATCATTAGCGTGGTGAAGGTAGCTGGCACTTCGACAAATGCCTTGATTTCTTGCTCACTCTAAATGCCTGTCTCCACCACCAGAGGCAAGCTCTCTTCGAGGACAAGGGCTACCTCCTATGCCCGTCAGCACCCCCCAGCACCCAGCACAGGGCCTGACCCATTCATTATTGATACTCTTGGAATGAGCTGCTGAATAAAAGTGTGAGTCACATTGCCATAGAGGGAAGATGCCGCAAATCCATCTCTCTGATAAAGGACTTAATCCAGAATTGATGGGAAACACTGACAAGTCAATATGAAAAAGACTAACCTCTTGAATTGTTTAATGAGTCAAAATTGAACAGCTGCTTCAGTTTTAAAAAAGATATGAAAATGGTCAATAAACATATGAAAAAAAGACACTTAATTTCCTTCATTGTTAGACAAATGCAAGTTAAAGTCTCCAAAAGGAGACTGCCCCACACTCCCACCAGAACGACTAAAGATTAAAAAGTCTGATGATACCAAGTGTTGGCAAGGCTGTGGAGCAACTAGACCTCTCAGACTCTGCTCATGAGAATGTAAATCGTTGGGAAAATTGTTGGAAATAATTGGAAAACTGTTTGAAGTAACAATTAGAGCAAAACAAATACTTACGATCTGGCAATCCTCTTCCTAGATATCCCCCCAAAATGGGAGCGTTTTCCACCAACACATATGTACAAGAGTGTTACTTAAAATAACCATAAATTGTGGAGCCAGAAGGTGGCATTGTGGCTAAGGCACTGGACTCCATTAAGGCCAACCACAGTTCACATCCCAGACCTGGTGGGAAAATCCCTTGAAAATCATGCCAGGTGTTGAGTGCATGCATGCCCAAGATCCCAAGAAGAGGAGAGGGGATTGTGGCATGGCCATCCCCCTGGGGGGTTCTTTCTCATTTTCTCTCTATCTTTCTCTTCCTGGTGAGTACATGTCCCCTATGGTACAAACCTTAAAACACACACACACACACACACACACACACACACACACACACACACAAATTGGAAATAACTCAAATGTCCATCAATAAGAAATGAATGCATGATTGTAGCATATGCATATAATGGAATACTATACAGCAATGAAGAACATACTACATACAGTTCATGCAACCACAGGAATAAATCTCACAGACGTAATGATGAGTTAAAGAATCCAGATGTGTAGGGACCAGCAGTTAGCGTAATGGCTATGTCGCTGGACTCCCACATAGTCGACCACGGTTCGAGTCCCGGACCCAGTAGCTTAAACTCATGCCGGGCACGTGTGCATGCGTGCCCAAGATCCTGAGAGGAGAATGGAGGAGAAGGGATTGCGGCATGGCCATCCTCCCTGGGGGGGTGATTTCTCACTTTCTATCTCTCTGTCTCTCTCTGTCTGTCTGGCGAGCCCATACACCCTATAGCAAAAACCTCTTCAAAAAAAAAAAAGAATCCAGATGTGAAGGACTAAATAGCATGTGATTCCACGTATGTGGAGCTTAAGAACAGGCGAGCTACGTACAGTAATAGGAATCAGAAAGTAGTTACTGGTGGGAGAGTATTTACTGGTAGCAGGGGAAGCCTTCGGGGGTGTTGGAAAAGTTCTGTATCTTGACCTGAGTTGTGGTTACACTGCTGTAATTATCCATAAATATACGCTGAGCTATACACTTAAAATGTATGTTCTTTTACTGTGTGTGTATGATACGTCAATAAACAATTAAACTTTTCCCCCACATACTGAAAACAAACTAGGATGGAAACAGAAAAGACATTATCAAGTAACCACATGTACAGCTGATGGCGCTTAGAATCAAAGAAGCTTCTGGAAGCAGCATTTGCTGCAAGGGATTTAAAAGCCCAGATTCCAATTCACAGATCAAGCCAATTCAGTTTTCATTCACCAGTCAGGAGGCTGTGATCAGGGGTCAATGTGAGCTTCTCAAGCTGGAGTCTGGATGCTGGACCCTCAGAGCCCCCCGAGAAATACAGCCTCGCTTCCAGCAGCAGCAATTTATCGAGAGAGAGAGAGAGAATGTGAGAATGTTAAATACAGCTATGTCAAGGCGAGTCCATCGCCAGTGCATAAGGCACCTTTCACCTTTGTGCAAGGTAGGACAAATGTGTCCCATCTTTGGGACAGATGAAGCCCCACGTCAGAGCACAGGGCTTGGCAAGACAGGAAATCAGCCCCACCTCCTTCTCGCTGCCTGTGAGCAGTGCACAACCTGCTCAGCTGTTCACAGCCGCCCTGCACGGCGGAACGGAACTCAAAATTCACTTGCACACAGATGCTAAATAGGAGACTTCGAGGAGATTCTGTGCTCACAGCCTGCCCCTGCTGCAATCCCGGACCCTGCCCCCCCCACCCCCCCAGTGAATGTATCCATTTGCGCCTTGACTGGAGGTAAATTTTGGCAAGTTTGTGTAAAGTGCCCTTGGTAAGAGGGGTGGCCTTCAGAGCCAGGGGGGAACTGCAAAAGGGAAGGATGACAGATAATGCCAGAGGAAGGGTAAGGGGTCAGAAAGACTTCTCAGGCCCGCCCCCACCCTGCCCCCCTGAGTTATCTGGGAGCAGTGCTGATAGCAGATGGGAGTAGAGGTTCAGTTCACGCTCAGGTGGGAGGAGGGATCCCCAGAACACACGCTGAGTTTCCCCCAAGAAGTAGCCAGACAGAAAAGAGGAGTGCCGGGTTGAGAGTCATGAGCCCGGTCCTCATCCCAAGACCCTATAGACAGGTTGGGTGGCCTTGGGCCCCCTCTCCATGTCCTGTGCATCTGTACAAGGAAGGCCCGGGCAGCTAATGCTCAGAGGCCAGCAAGACCAGGTGAGGCTTACACCCACCCCATTCCTACCAGCATCCCAGAGCCCCCAGCCGCAGTTCACCCAACTCCCTGACTGGGTGACCCACAGCGAGGCCAGTCAGGGCTGGGCTGCCACATGGGAACCACCTGCCCCAGCCCAGGCCTGAATCACCCAGCCCGACCCCGGACCTCTACCCTGGGAGTTTGCAGTGAGGGTGAGGCCTGGCAGAGCAGGTGCCTCGTTCCAAGCCACTGCTTCACCTGAAGACATGCTTCCTGCTCCACTTCCTGGGTCCCCGTGCAGCCTCCTTCTCCCAGACAACAGCACTGGTGCCTGAGTGCCAGCCATCATCTGACCCTGCCCGCAGAAGGAGGACCACAGGGGCAGGTCTGAAAAGGGATCGCAGCGCCTGCCCTCGAAGCTTCCCGTCTGACAGGGACGCACAGGCCCTGACCACAGGCACCACCTAGCCTGACAGGGGAACACACTCCTATCTCGGAGGGGTCAGAGCCCCCTCTCCCTCTCTCGAGAACCTCCTAATCTAATGGCGGAGGCACAGTCCTGCCTGGGGACATCTCCATTTGATGGAGAGCCCTTAGGAAGTGCGTTTCCCGATGGCGGCAGGGACTCGGGGCTGCCTCTTAGACCCTCCTCTCTCATGGTGGAGACAAAGGCCCTGCTGCCTGTGAGCTCCTGGTCTGATGGACGTGGCACGGGCGACGCAGTGCTGGACCTTAGGAGATTCTGGGAACACAGCATCTCCTTGTCCAAGGGGGGCGGTGGCACCCCAGAAGCCAGGTCCAAGGCCTCCCCGCCCAGGTGCACAGGGCTTCCTCTAGGCCTGTGGAAGAGCAGAGCGTGGATGGCAGTGCTGGAGCGAGAGGAGGGTAGACAGGTTTCGGGGTGTTGGGGAGTGGAGAGTGTCGCCTGAAGGACTGAGAGTCACTTTTGAACCCACTCACTTCTGGCAAAGCACTTTCACACAGTCCTTTGAACCTTGTCACAGTCTAGGAGTGAGGCCAGCCAGGGATTGGCAGATGGGAAACTGAGGCCCAGCGGAGAAGTGACGTGGCCCAGGTCACACAGCGAGGCAGGCCGGTGACTAAGGGGTGCCCTTGGCATAGGCAGTCGGGCTCCCTCTGCCCCAGTGCCCGCCAGCTGGCTTGTCTCCGGCTGTGAGCAGCTGGCCTTTCCCAACCGTGAGGAAAACGCCTCTTACGTGAGGAAGGCCTGCCGCCCCGCCAGGCGTTTATGAGCTTGGTTTATGGTTCTGGCCCGGGGAAGCCTGAGGCCCCACTTCTGTGTGAGCCAAAGGAAATACCCACAGAGGTGCAGGCCGGCTCTGACCACACAGTTCCTGAAAGGTGAGGCCAGAGCCAGAGACCCGAGGGATGAGTCGGACCAACCCCTGCCTTTCACGGAAGGGAACAGGGACGACCAGAGAAGGGCAGTGCCTCGCCCAAGGTCACATGGCACATCAGCAGCAAAGTCTGGACCTGACACTGGCCCCCCGACTCCTAGCCAGGTGGTCTCCTCTCCTCAGGCTGCTCTTGGGGGCCAGCCCAAGAGGTCAGAAAACAGTGTCTGGGAGTCCAGAGCACCCTGGGAGGCTGCGCCAGGACCTGGCCGTGGTTTGGCCGAGATGAAGTTCAGGGGGCGTGGAGGGTCCCATCACCCCTTGTCCCCATTCCCACCCCCATCAGCCACCAGGATCCCCGTGCAGGGCAAGGCCCTACTGAGGGAGGGGAGCTGCCGGGCTGGCGGGAGGAGAGGAGCCTATAGTTATCGCACCCCTCCTGTGTGCCCACCCAGGCCGACCTCGCGAGCGTCCATGACCTCATTTGCTCTCACTGCTGTTGTGAGACCAGGCTCCTTTATGACAGGAAGTGGGGGTTCAGACTTGTTGAGGCACCTAGCCTCAGGTCACCTGTGTGGGGAGCTGGCACGCCAGCCTGGCTCTCTCTGCTTCTGAAGCCCACGCCTTACTTCTCCATTGTACACACAGCCTCCAGGAGGCCCCTGGGGACTGTCCGGAGCATCCTATCACCTCCACTTACTGACCTATCCTGTGGGAGCTGGGCTCTGCCCCTGTCTCAAAGTCGTCCGTGCCCCAAGCTGCAGCCCTGGCTGTGGGCCCCCCTGAGCTTCCCAAGGAGAAGCAATGAGTTCATCACAGTCAGACCCAGCTTTGGGGTGCATTGGAGCCCACTGAGGTTCCCAGGCCAGCTCAGGATGCCAGAGGCTCAGCTAAAGAATATTCTCAGGCCAGGGGACCAGAAGTTAGCCTAATGGCTATGTCGCTGGACTCCCATGTAGCCGACTGCGGTTCGAGTCCCAGACCCGGTGGCTTAAACTCATGCCAGGCATGTGTGCGTGCGTGCCCAAGATCCCGAGAGGAGAATGAGGAGAAGGGATTGCGATGTGGCCATCCCCCCTGGGGGGTGATTGTTCGCTTTTTGTCTCTTTCTGTCTTTCTGAAGAGCACACGTGTCCTATAGCAAAGACCTCTAAAAAAATAATAATATTCTCAGGCCAAATTCAGGTTTGCAAAGCTCTAAGGCTGGAATGGTTGTTCAGGGCCTCAGGCTCCAGGTGAACTCTGCTGTGCCCTACTCTGTGACCTTATGTTGCTGGCCCTCTCTGAGCCTCAGTTGGCAGGAGCTGGTCTCCAACATCACGGGATGCGTGAGTCTCCACATACCTGGTTAGATCCAAAGCTCCAGTCAAGACCTTTGCTTAGCAGGGAGGGAAGAGGACAGGAAGAGAGGGGGGCCAGGAGTGGGCATGACCTGGTAGGCTGTGGTTCTCTGGTGGCACTCTGCTCACGGCACCCCTTACTTGCTGCAGCACCAGCAACTCTACCAGGGTAGAGGTAGCGTGCTGGGTTCTCCTTTGCAGAAAAACAAGGCAGGTCCCGAAATTCATAGAGTGCAGAACCTGAGTCAGCCTGTTTTACGGTGGTGAAACTGGTGGGGTTCTCCGTCTCCGGTGTCACGGCTCAGCCATGTGCTGGCTGGAGGCTGGAGACGTGATTTCATGCAGCTCTTCCCAAGTCCATGCTCAGTGATGTCGCATTGGAAACTCGAAACGGGCCATGGTGCGAATATTCACACCATGAAATTGGTCAATATTGTGTGTAAGGAGTTTTGTGTGTAGATTTTGTTGGTTGGTTTGGAGAGCCAATTGTTAAACATAAACCAGGATACCAGCAGTAAATATGGGTAAGTTATATTTTTCTAGAAACCTGCCCCCTTTTATCTAAGTTTCTACACGTATGGGTATATATTTTCTTTAAATGTAATTTAAGCAACAAAATTAAAAATATGTAATGTGATCTTTCAAAGGATAATATCCAGAAAATTAAAAAACAACCCCCAAAGAGAAATGGAGAAAATATTTGCAAACTCTATACCCATTAAGAGTCTAGTATTCAGAATATGTAAAGAATTCTAACAACTCAATAATAGAAAGACAATCTAATTATAAAATAGACAAAGGACTTGAATAGACATTTCTCCAAGATACGAGAATGGCCAAGAAGCGCATGAAAAGATACCCAAGATCTTTAGTCAGTAGGGAAATGTAAACCATGCCACAACGAGGGCCGGCTTGGTGGCGGAGCAGTGATGCTCGCTCAGGCGGTGGTGCGTCCCTGTGGAAGATTGCGGGCTCAGTTCCTGGGCACCTGCACACACCGGGTGCTCCCATGATCCTGGCAGACTGGGAAGGCTGGGGAATTGTGGCATGAAACCCTCTTAAGGGTGCTTCTCTAAACAAACAAACTTAAAAAGAGAAACACCACAATGAGCTATCGCCTTACATCCAATAGAGCGACTGTAATCAAAAAGCAGACAATGACGGGACCAGCAGTTAGCATAATGGCTATGTCACTGAACTCCCATGTAGTTGACCATGGTTCAAGTCCTGGACCCGGTGGCTTAAACTCACGCCGGGTGTGTGTGCGTGTGTGCCCAAGATCCCGAGAGGAGAATGGAGAAGGGACTGAGGCATGGCCAAGCCCCCTGGGGGGTGATTTCTCGCTTTCTGTCTCTCTGTCTCTCTCTGTCTTTCTGGCGAGCTCATGCGCCTTATAGCAAAAACCTCTAAAAAAAAAAAAAAAAAAAAAAAGCAGACAATGACAAGTGTTGGTGAGACTGAGAGCTCTTCTAACTCCCAGCAGGAGAAGGGAAGAAGAGGCTACTGCCCAGGTTTCCTTCCCTGAGGGTGCAGGCACTTCTCTGGAAGCCTGGAGCTTGAAGGGCCCAGTGCACAAACTTGGCTCCCAAAAAGGTAGCAGGAAGTGCGTGCCCCTATCTTGAGGCCCCTCAGAGGTCAACAGGTCTGAGGTGGTACCAGCCCCTTCTGGGAAGCGAGGTGACTTTCCTGTTGTGTGTCTTTGTGTCTCCTGTGACTTCTCACCTTGAGTTGCTTTATTTATGCCTTCTCCCTTTTCCCCAGTGAATTTTGCCATACGTTCATCAATTTAACCTTTCCCAAGAACCCACTTTGGGATTTTTCACGTCCAATTTTTTTTTTATACCATCTCCCACTTTTACATTTATCTTTTCCTATTTTTCTAACTTCTCAAGATGAGTATTTAATCCATGAATTTTCTGCCTTTCTTCTTTACTACCACCATTTTATTTTTTAAGTTTTATTTAATATACGTATGAGAGAGAAACAAATTTTTGACTGGGTCTTGCCAAGTCAGGATCCCCCTGCCCCAGCTTTCTAGCTAGCAAGAACCACAGGTGCAGGCCACTGCACCCGGCCTAGTCAGAGTGGACCAGGAGCCAAACCCTGACCTCTGCACAGCCCTAAGGCTCTTAGCAGCATGCGCCATCATGGCTGAGCTGCCATAAACATTTAAAACCATGCACTTCGTGCTAAGAATCAAGTTGGCAGGGTCCGTGTGTTTTTATATGTTGTCATTTTACTACTTTTGCGTTCATAATTTCATCACTGTCTCCTATGATCAATGAGTTATTTAAAGACTATATTTTAAATTTCCAAATGAATGGGGTTTCTTTATTATTTTTACTGACTTCTAAGATAATTGCATTCGAGTCAGAGGATGTGGTTTGGATGATCAAGTCACTTCAATTTTGTTGAGACTTGCTTTTGCCAAGAACTCACAAAGTTAGTTTTCATACACGTTCCCTATGCTTGGGAAGAGTCCACTGATTCACTGATGCAATCATGCAGGGTGACCTACATGAGGGTCTTCTTATTTGCGTTCATCAAATCTTCTATTTACTACTAATTGTTTTTTTCTGTTTTATCAATTACTGATTTGCCCAGTTCTCAGAACTAAATCAATTGTAGCTTCATATATTTTGATTATCAAAGTAATACTAGCTTTAAAAAATAAATTGAGAAATGACTTCTCTTCCGTGTTCTGGAAGAGATTGTATAGAACTGACATTCATTCTTTAAAATTGCCTATTTCCTTCCCTACCAGTCTGGTAGGGAAAAAAAAAAAGTAGTCCATTTCGTGTAGGTTGTAAAATTCAGCAACTTGAAATTTAACAACTTGAAAAGTTCTTTATAATAATCCCTTATTATTCTTTTAATGCCTATAGGGTCTGTATTGGTAGTCCCAGTTTTAGTTCTGATATTGGGTATTTGTGTCTTTTCTCATTTTCCTTGTCAGTATTGCTAGACATTTGTCTATTTTGTTGATCTTCTCAAAGATCAGTTTTTAAATTTTTGCTTCACTGATTTTTCAATATTATTTTCCTGTTCCTAATTTATTTGATTTCTGTTTATTATTTCTTTTCTCCTGATTTCTTTGGATTTTGTTTGCTCCTCTTTTTCTAGTTATTAAATGTGGGAGCTTAGATTTGAAACTTTTTCTCTTTCCTGTTATAAATAACTGTATTTAGTGTTATTTATTTTTCTCTCAATGCTGCTTTCTCTGTGTCCCATAAGTATTTTTTCTTTTCTTTTGTTATTCTTAATATTTTTTAAACATTCCATCGCTATACATCGTTAGGCTTGCAAAGAGAACTTACCCAACATGAAATACACCTCAGACCAGGTCAGTTGAGAATACTATACATGTTATCATCAACAGGTAATAAACCGCTTCTGTGCCCCAAAAATGTCTTGCCTCTTTATTTTCTCTCCCTGATTTCCTTCCCTATACTTTTCCCCTCTCCCACTCTCCTTCCACACTATCTCTAATGTCCATAACTATTTTCTATGCTTTTATGTCCTTCCGTCTATCAATCTCTACCATAGAGTGCAGACAGTCTTTATATATTAAGTGGAGACATGCAATGTCTCTCTTTCATAGCCTGACTCGCTTCACTCAGCAATAAATCATCCATATTCTGGGACCAGCAGTTAGCATCATGGCTATATCTCTGGACTCCCATGTAGTCGACCGCGTTTAAGTCCCAGACCCGGTGGCTTCAACTCACACTGGGCGTGTGCATGCATGCCCGAGATCCCGAGAGGAAAATGGAGGAGAAGGGATTGCAGCATGGCCATCCCCCCCTACCCCGGGGGGAGACTTCTCGCTTTCTGTCTCTCTCTTTTTCTCTGTCTTTCAGGTGAGCGCACACACCCTATAGCAAAAACCTCTTTTTTAAAAAAATCTTCCATATTCTATCACTTTCTATCAAATACCAGGGTCTTGTTGTTTTTTATGGCTGAATAGCATTCTGTAGAGTATATGTGCCACATTTTTACAATCAATTCATCTGTTGTGAACAGTTTTGTGTCCCATAAATATTAATATGTTGTAGTTAAATTTTCATTTAGTTCAATGTATTTTTTAATTTCCCTTGAGACTTCCTCTTTGACCCATATTTGTTCATTTGTTGTTTTTTGTCAAATTTGGGAGATTTTCAGATCTACCCTTTTTCTCCTCTCGTCCTGAAACCCCAGTGACTAGAAATTTTGTTATCTTTCATTATTAACCACAGGTCCTTGAAGTTCCATCACTGTTTTTCAGTTTATTTTCTCTCTGTCATTCAGATAGGATAATTTACATTATTCCACCTTCATATTCACTGATTCTTTCTTTTGACTTCTCCATTATACTGTTGAACTTATCCACTAAGTTTTTTTTTTCAGTGATTGAAACTTATGTCCTAAAATCTCCATTGGGTTCTTCTTTATAGCTTTATTTCTTTGTTGAGTCTGTACTTTTTCATTTATATCAAGAGTGCTTGCAATTGTTCTTTGAAATGTCTATATAATAATTGCTTTAAAATTGTTGGATAATTCTAATATCAGTGTCATCTCGAACTTGGTGTCTATTGGTTGTGTTCCCTCATTTGAGCTGAGATTTTCCTCATTCTCAGTAAGACAAGTGATTTCCTACCAAAACCTAGACATTTCTATGTTGTGTTTTGAAAGTCTGGATCTTACTTAAATATTTTTTTCTTTTTTAAAAATGTTTTTCATGTAACTTTATTTATTCATTTATTTATTTATTTATTTATTTATTTATTTTAATTTGACCAGAGAGGGACAGAGTGAGAGAGCGAGAACAAGAAAATAAGAAAGCAAGCCACAAGGTCCAGGACTCTAACCATGGTCTGCCATGTGGCAGTCCAACACCCTTAACCACCAGCCACCTGCCAGCCCCTCTTATTTAAATCTTATGTATAGCAGGTCCCCCCGGTCACTGCTCCAGTGGAAAAAGAGGGGTGCCATCTTATTGCTGACAGGCAAGAGTGAAAGTCCTTTCAGCTTCTGTTGACACCTAGGGGCTTCCTATGTGGGAGTGGGAGTGTGGGCTTCCCAGAAGGCCGGAAAGGACAGCGTGCCTATGACTGCTCTCCATATGATCTCTGATGACTAGGGTAGGGGCTGGCCTCATTACCACTAGAGGGTAGTGAAACCCCGACCCTCTTTGGGGGCTTTTTGAACACCACCTCAGTGAGCCCCTTACTGGGGCTCTTCCACCACTGCTGGACAGTGGTGGAAGCTAGCACCCCCACACGAGGTCTCCATGATGTCACAGATCATTACCACCCAGTAAGCTGAACATCCCCACTCCTCAGCCTTTTCTGATAGCATCCCAGCTGAGGAGCCGAGGCACTTCATGAGATTCTGGCAAAGGTAGAAGTCAGGGTTCCCTACTCGGCCTCTGCTGGAGTGCCATTGTTCCTGTGGTGTCCCGCTGGAGTGGAGTGGTGGGAGTCCTAAGGTTTCTGTCTTGCTCAGCTGCCCCTTTCCTAGTCTACTGGCTAGAGAGAGCTGGTTTTCCTCGGGTTGTTTGTTTGTTTGTTTGTTTGTTTTGTCTGTGCCCATTGATGTCTCTGTGTTTCTCCTTCTTCAGTGCCAAGTATGGGGTGTACAAGGTGCAGAGAAAACCAGGAAACCCAGCTGGGTGTGTCCTGAGCTTATAATATCAGACACTCCATAATGGTTCCCGCATCCCAGTGTTTGAGCCTTTTAATGTGATGTGGTAAGCCCCGTGTTTCTTTGTTACACTGTACTTTAAAGTCTGTCCACGTTTATTAATGCCACACTGTCTTCCTTTGGGTTGGCATTTCTTTTCATCTGCTTTTTCTATTCTTTTACTTTACAACCTTCCTGTGTTTTTCTATTTTGGGAGTGTCTTCAGTACAAAGCTTTGCTTTTCACCCATTTTGACGATATATATCTTTCAACTAGATAATTTATTCCATTTTCAATGAATGACTCATTAATTTCATATACACCTCCATTTCTTAATGGCTCCTTTTTTTATTAGGACATCAGTCATATTGGATAAGGTCCACCCTAATGACCTCATTTTAACTTGATTAGCTCTGCAAAGGCCTGTCTCCAAAGGGCCTAGGAGTTAGGACTTCAGCATATAAACTTTAGGGGGAAGGTGGGGGGGGGACACAATTCAAGTTTTAGCAAATGGGAAAAAACAACAAACACTACCTCAGCCCACCGATCAAGGTTAACCTCAGTGACAATTAGCTCCAAAGAGCAGGACAAGGTCACCATTTTATATGGGGAGCAGGAAGGCTCTCTAGCAAACTGGCGTTTGAGCAGAGAGCTGAAGGGGGTGAGGGAACCAGCAATGGGAATATCTGGGGAGCCTCCAGGTACCCCCTGGCAAAGGGAACAACAAGTGCAAAGTCCAGAGACAAGACCGTGGTTGACCGGTTCAAGAAGCCACTGAGAGGCCCCTATGGCCCTGGGGAAACAGAGTGGGGCGAAGGCCTAGAATGAAGTCATTGAGGTCAGAAAGGTGGAAGGTGGAACCACGTTGACCTTCAAGCCAGGGTGTGCTTCCTCTGATGGGAAGAGAAGTCACTGTGAGGGTTTAAGCAGACCAGAGGCATGCGTCGGCTCGCGTTTTGACAGCCCTCTGCCTACTTTGCTGCCCACAGATTGCAAGGAGGCAAGGGCAGAAGCAGAGGGGCTAGTCAGACAGTGATGATAATCCTGGTGAAAAGCAATGGTGGTTTGAACCAGAGAGGAAGCGGGAGAGATGAAGGCTAGTGTTTGGAAGCAGATCCGACGAGTTCACCGATGGATTAAATGTGGGGTGTGAAAGACAGAGAGGAGTCAGGGATGACTCCAAGGGCTTGGTGTAACTAGCCGGAAGCATGGAGCCTCCACCGTGGAGACAGGGAAGTCTCAGGGAGGGGCGAGCTGGTGGCACTGAACACCAGGATGGTCTTGCAGGTGCAGAGACCAAGGTGCCTATTAGAGCTCCAAGGGGTGATGCACGGCAGGGAGCTGGGAAATCCTGCTGGAGCTCAGAGGCAAGGCCTGGGCTAGAGCTACAGAGGGGAAGTGGACAGGCAAGTTCAAAGCCAGGAGACTGGACGAGATCTCCTAGGAAGGGAGTGCAGGTACAAGAGATGAGGCCCAAGGACTGAGCCCTGGGGCCTCCCCATGTTTAAAAGTTGGGAAAAAAATATATACAAAGCCTAAGAGGAAGCAGCCAGGGCGGGCAGGAAGAAAACCAAGGGAAAGACTGGGATGTCCAAGAGAGGATATCTAAGAAAAGGCATGATCAAGTGTGTAGAAGAAAAAGGGGGACAGCAAGTGGCATAGTGGCTAAGGCACTGGACTCCCACATGGTCAACCACGGTTTGAGGCCCGGACCTGATGGCTTGAAACTCACACCAGACGTTTGTGCAGGCATGCCCAAAATCCCAAGAGGAGAATGGAAGAGAAGAAATTGTGCTGTCGCCATCTGGACTGATACGTTTTCCTCTAGAAAGAACTCTAGGGGTTTTTGCTGGACACCTGCAGTACACACCAGAGGTTCCTTTCAATTAAATTATCAGCTTGACCAAGCAACAAATAGGAATCGAGGCCATGCCCTCACCTGAGGGCTGGCTTAGGGAGAGCTTATTTCCCCTCCATTCTGAGTCAAAGCCTAGGCCAACCTTTTTCTTTGCCATCTCCTTTATGAAGATAGACATTTTTCAAGTTTATTCCTTCATGAAAGAAGCTGCCTGTGGAGGTTCTAACTTTATGCAGGATCTCAGATCCCACTTGGGGAGCCTTGCCTCTTGTGCATCTGTTAAAAAGCAAAGATCTGGGACCAGCAGATGGCGCAATGGTTATATTGCTGGACTCCCATGTAGTCAACTGCAGTTCAAGTCACGGATCCGGCAGCTTAAAACTAATAATGCTGGGCGCGTTAGCCTGTGTGCGTGCCCATGCTCCTGAGTGCCACGTGGCCATCCTCCTGGGAGTGATTTCTTACTTTCTGTCTCTCTCGTCTTTCCAGTGAGTACACATGCCCTATAGGAAAAATTTCTCATTAAAAAAAAAAAAAGCAAAGATCTGAGGCCAGCAAGTGGTGGTGTGGTGGTTAAGCACCTGGACTCCACCTGGCTGACCACAGTTTGAGGCCCAGACCTGGTGACTTGGTCTCTCTCTCTCTCTCTCTCTCTCTCTCTTCTGAACACACATGACCTATAACAAATTAAAATAATAATAATAAATAAAATAATTCTTTTTAAAAATTATTTATTTTATTTATTCATTCATTTTTTTTTTTAATTTAACCAGAGAGAGACAGAAGGTGAGAGTGAGAGAGCAAAAGTAAGAAAGCAAGCCACCAGATTCAGGACTTGAACCCTGGTCAGTCATGTGGGAGTGTCCAGTGCCTTCACCACCACTCCACCTGCTGGTCCACAATAAAATAATTCTTAAAAAAAAAGAAGAAGAAGAAGAAGCGAAGATCTACATTGTAGTGGGAGAAAGGGTAAAACATGGCGTAGCCACTTTGGAAAATGGTTTGGCAGTGTATTATCAGGTCAAGCAAACTCTTACTGTTCAACCCACAATCTCACCCCTAGCTATTTACCCAAGTGAGCCGAATAAACCACACTGACACCATCACCTTAACAGTTTTGCTCATAGAAACCAAAAGCTGAAAACAACCCAGGCATCCTTCACCAGGTGAATGAATAAACCAACTGTGATACGCCCACGCAGTACAAACACGCAGTCACACACCGCATGGATGAGTCTCAGACGCACTGTGCTGAGGGAAAGCCAGACTCAGAGATGACGTGCCGTGTGCTTACGTTTGCACGCACAGGGGAAAGGCAAAGATACAGCGTGGCGCAGGGTCTGTGTTCACCAGGGGCCAGGATAAGAAAGAAGATACCCCAGGCGCCCCAGGACATGGGGGCAGGTGAAGCTGCTCTGTGTCTTGATTGTGGCAGCAGGTGTGCAGCTGGAGCTGGAGCTCCCCCTCGTCCGCATACCTGAAATCCAAAATCTGGACCTTCTGGAACACCAGCATGACGCCACGTGTGGAAAATTCCACACCTGACCGCAGGCGACAGGTTGTAAAATCACCTTCCGGCCGTGTGTATGAGGCACAGAAGGAACGCAAACGCATTTCATGTCGCAACTTGGGTCCCATCCCCAAGACATCTCATTAGGTACATGCGAAGTTCCAAAATAAAAATTTATTTTTTAAAAATTTCTGGTCCCAAGCATTTCAGTCCTTTGACATTTGACAAACACATACATAAAAAAGGAGTAACTCTTACTCCACGGAACTTTGACCACAATTGACGAGAACAGCAAAGCTCTAGTTAACACTGGTCTTTCAGGCAGTTGCCCGTTCAGGGCTTTCTTGATTAGCGTACATACACATTCTTTGTCCCTTTTCTTCTCTTTTCTGGCTTTCCAGTGCTTCCTCTACTTTCTTGCCAGGCCAGTCACATATTTGAAAAGATTCTTATAGGGGTTGGCAGATGGTGTGGTGGTTAAGGGCACTGGATTCCCACATGGTTGACTGTGGTTCAAGTCCTGGACCTGGCAGCTTGCTTTCTCACTTTCTCTCTCTTTTTTCTTTTTTTGAGAATTACTTATTGTAGGGACCAGCAGTTAGCGTAATGGCTATGTCACTGAACTCCCACGTAGTCGACCGTGGTTTGAATCCCGGACCCGGTGGCTTAAACTCATGCTGGGCACGTGTGCGTACGTGCCCAAGATCCCAAGAGGAGAATGGAGGAGAAGGGATTGCAGCGTGGCCATCCCCCCTAGGGGGTGATTTCTTGCTTTCTATCTCTCTGTCTCTCTCTGTCTATCTGGTGAGTGCACGCGCGCTATAGTAAAAACCTCTCCAAAAAAAAAAAAGAATTATTTATTGTATTTATTCATTTATTTTAATTTGACTGGAGAGAGAAACATAGAGAGAGAGAGAGAGGGAAAGTGAGAAAGCAAACCACTAGGCTCAGGACTTGAACCATGATCAGTCATGTGGGTGTGTCCGGCGCCTTACCCACCACTCTACCTGCTGGTCCCTACTTTCTCTCTCTGTCCCTCTCTGGTCAAATTAAAATAAATAAATAATAAAATAATTATTTTTTAAAAATACATTTCTGAGACAAAAGATAGATCTTTTAAAAAAATTTTAAAAAGATTCTTACAGAGCTTTTACCCAGAGCTCCCGCCTGATGAAGGAGGCACCGTCTCTAACCTCAGAGGGTCTCAGTCGGGCAGGAGGACACACCTCCTCCCAAACGCCTGTGGACAGCAGATCCTGCGTGCTCCGGGCTCCCCAGACCTGCCTGGGTCACACAGTCTTTCATAATGACAGACATGGCTGTAACGAGCTGGCGTGAAGATGTGATCCGAGGAGGCGCTGGCCAGGCTCCCAGCCAAGGAGCCACTGTGTGACTCACCCCACGGCCGCAGGTAGCAGCAGGGAGGCCCAGAGGGGTGGGCGCCCTGACCAAGCTCCTGGGAGAGGCCCACAGATCTGCCGCTGCCTCTCGTGCAGGAAGGGCCAAAGTTAAGACTCCCAAGGATGGACCCAACTCAGTCCTCGTCAGTGTTCAGAGGGACTCAGGGCCTCTGAACAGGAAACGTGCTCCCACACCATCGATTTCACTGCCTGCTCTCGCTGCTGGGGCTCCCCAGGGCCGACGTGAGCCAGGCCCTTCCCCAGCATGGCCAACCACTGGGACTCGGCCCGGCCCTCTGGCCGACAGTGCCCATCTTGTGGGTCAACCATGAGGATTCAATTAGCTCCCATGCTTAAGGCACTTAGCACCGTGTCTGCCTCGCGATAAATGCTGGCCATTATTGTCACACCCCCATTTAACAGATGAGGTCACTGAGGCCCGGTGCTATTAAGGGACTGGTCCACAGTCATACAGCTCTGGGTTGCAGAACTGGGTATGCCCAGCTCTAAAGCTTCATAGGATGGCCCGCCTGGAGAAAGGTCACGCCTAGACAGAGGTTTCCAGGCCTCACTCACCTGGGATGGAAAACATTCCAAGGAGAGCAGAATGGCTTCCCTGGGCCCATTCCACCCAGCTTTGAGCACCTCCACCTTGTCTCCACTATTAACCACTCATCCCCCTCTCTGTTTTCATTTCCCAGCTCTAACCATCTCCTCCAGGGAGCCTTCCTTGATTGCCCCACTTTCTTCATCTCCAAGCACAGTATTCCATTTCATTTCCTGGGGGCCTGCTAGATGCCAGGCACCGCCTGGGACTCAGGCATGCAGCAGTGAAGGAGACCATGTTTAAGCTGAACCCTCAGTGAGGGCCCGAGACATTATCAGGAATGGAGTGTTCCGGGCGGGATGAGGAGCTTGTGCAAAGGCCCTCGTAGGAAACCAGGTGAGGGTGTGGGGAGCGGCAGGGGGCCTCTATGGCCAGAAGGAGGGAGGGAGGGGTGAGTAGAGGAGGAAGCAAACCCTTTGGCTTTGACCCAAGTGAGATAGAGTCACTGCCGGGTCCTCGGCAGGGGGTGCTGTGCAGGGGTGGAGGCTAAGGAAGCAGGACAGGAAGGAGGGAGTCCAGGCAGGGCTCATGGGAGCCAGGACCAGGGCAGGGACAGCAAGGAGGCAAGAGTTGGCTGGTGGGTTTCTGAGCATCCAGGGATCAGTCTTCTCTCACTCTGCTGTCCACCCATCCCTTCTCTGAATCTGCTTCTGCGTGGTAAACACCTCTTCTGGGAAACTCCCTGGAATTCTCTCGCCCCCCCACTTGCACCCCAGGGCCCTCCCTTCCCCATCCACATCTCTGGCTGTTAAGATTTCCCTGGAGTCTTACACACCCTTTCACCCAGAGCCACCTCTCACAACTATGGGATCGATAGCTAGGGCAGAGGATGGAGTCAAGGCTGGGGACAGTCCCTGAAGCCAGAGACTTTGGGCAAGCTCACTTCAGAAGAGACCCATTTCTCCTCCAAATCCCTTTTAATGACCTCCTGCTCCCACAGAGGCTGCAGCTCTGGGCCCAAAGGTTTTAGTGTCGCTTTACAGAGGACGGAGCCTCCTGGCCCTGCTGCTCCCAGGTTAGGACCAGCCCGGAGTCATCCCCGCACCTGGTCCCAGCTGCAGCCACCGGGGCTAGATCCCGACAGCTCTCCCTCCGAAGCCTCACTCCTCTTTCCCTTCCTCCACACTCCACAGGCCAGGGCTCTGCTTCCTTTATTCTCCCAAGAAACATGGACTGAGCACCTCCTCTGTGCCTGGTTCTGAGCTGACCACTGGGCTCAGAGGTAACCGAGCACTGCCATGCCTCAGGGAGTCACTCAGTCTTCGGAAGCAAATAGCAGAATTGATTATGGTGATGGGGTGGAGAGGATGGTGGGGGCAGTGAAGATGGTGGGGGGCGGAGAGGATGGAGGGGGCAGTGAAGATGGTGGGGGCGGAGAGGATGGTGGGGACGGTGAGGATAGTGGGGGCGGAGAGGATGGTGGGGGCAGAGAGGATGGTGGGGGCAGAGAGGATGGAGGGGGCAGTGAAGATGGTGGGGGCGGAGAGGATGGTGGGGACGGTGAGGATAGTGGGGGCGGAGAGGATGGTGAGGATGGTGGGGGCGGTGAGGATGGTGGGGGCGGAGAGGATGGTGGGGGCGGAGAGGATGGAGGGGGCAGAGAGGATGGTGGGGGCGGAGAGGATGGTGGAGGCGGTGGGGGCCGTGGGGATGGTGGGGGCGGTGGGGATGGTGGGGGCGGAGAGGATGGTGGGGGCGGAGAGGACGGTGGACGTGGTGGGGACGGTGGGGGCCGTGGGGATGGTGGGGGCAGTGGGGACGGTGGGGGCGGTGGGGGCAGTGGGGGGTGGTGGGGGCGGTGAGGATGGTGGGAAGGTAGTGATATTGGTGTGAATGATGGAATAGTGGTGATAGTGGTGTGGACAGTGGTGATAGTGGTGGTAGTGGGGATGATGCAAATGATGAAAATTTGGTGATGGTGGTGGGATGGTGTGGATGGTGGGGATGGTGGTGGGGATAGTGTAGATGGTAGTGCGGATGGTGGGGGTGGTGATAGTGGAGATGGTGGTGGGTGTGGTGGAGGTAGTGGAGATGGTGCTGGGGATGGTGGGGATGGTGGTGATAGTGGGGATGGTGGTGGGGATGGTGGGGATGGTCATAGCGGAAATGGGGATGGGGATGGTGAAGATGGTGGTGATAGTGGTGATGGTGAGGATGGTGGGGATGGTGGGGATGGGGGGCATGGGGGGCATGGGGGGATGGGGAGATAGAGGGGACGGGAGGATGGGGGGATGGGGGGGTGGGGGAGATGGTGAAGATTGCGGTGGGGGCAGTGGGGATGGTGAGGATGGAGCTCCCACTTGAGGATCCACTCTGTCCCAGACCTGGTGCTAAGCACTTGCCATCTGCTCCTCATAACTTCCCTGTGAGTAAGAGTAATTATTTTAATAGTGGGTAATACCTGCTACTTACTAAGTGTCAGGCACTCTTCTAAGTGCTTTACAAGTGTTATCCCGTTCTGTTTTACAGATGAGACAACGAGGCCCAGAGAAGTTTAGTAACTTCTCAAAATCACACAGCCAATTATCGGCAGAGCAAAAATGCCTTTGCTCTCCTGGATTAGGTAGCAGGTGCTGTGGCATGGAGAAGAGGAAGGAGTCCATCGCCAGGGCAATTGAGGAAGGCATCATGGAGGAGGCAATGTGAAGCCAAGTCTCAAGGGATTAGTAGGGATTTTCCAGGTGACTGGGAGGAAAGGGGCTTCCAGGCAGAAGGCTCAGGGGCACAAAGGCCAGGGGTATGTGTAGGGAACTAACTGGGTGTGGCTCATCGGGGCTAGGGGTGGGGTGGGGCTGCTCAGGCTGAAGGCAGGAAGAGGCCAGGTCCCACAGGGCCCGGGGGCCAGGCCTGAAGGCAACAGGAGCACTTGCCCCTCAGGTGTCCCCTGCACTAAGACCCACAGCCAACCACACGGGGTGCTGAAGATAACCCTTCCTCAAGTCAGGCCACCTCCACCTTCCCTGAGACAATGGCAGGCCTGCCTCCCACCCGGTTCTTGTTATGCCCCAAATCGTCCTGGACAGCCCTCAGGCCAGTCCTTAACACTGTCCCCAGGTTCAGCATCTGGCTTCTGTCCTACTGCCATGCCCCTGCGCCATTTCTCCCATCCACACAGCATCTGTATGCTCATCCACCTGTTCATGTCCACAGCCAGCTCCTCCCTGGGTCCAGCTCTGGAAGCCCTCCTCCAGGAAGCCCTCCCTGCTCACTCTAAGCACTCATTGATGAGCTCCCAGCTCAGCTCTTCCCGGAGCACTCACTGGGGTCCACTTGCAATTACAGACTCCCAGCTTCCTTCTCACCAGTCCTGTCTCCTCCTGGGATGTAAGAAGCTCAAGGCCAAGACAGCATCTGACAACTGAGTGTAAAGGCAGGGCTGTTGCCCGAATGCGCCCGCTGCGCCTGGCTGCCTGGCCACCTGAGGCTGTGACCTCTTGCACATCACCCCACTGGGTCCTCACGCCATCTTGCAACTTGAGGGAACTGAGGCTCAGAAGTGAAGGGATTTCTCCACGGTCACCCAGTTAGGGTGACTCCATGTCTGCCTGACTGCACTCCGTGCCCGCGGCTGCCTCTCACACCCTCCCCGGGTCCCCTGCCTCCTAGGGTGGCACCCAGCGGGTGTACACTAGAACCCCGAGCCTACTCCAAGCCTGCTCCAGCCCCAGGAGTCACCCTGTTCTTTCAGCCAGGGCCTGTCGACGTCGCTGGCTGTCCACCGGCCACAGCTACAGGCACTGGCTGACAACGCTGGGGTCTGGAGGCCTCAGAGTCCTCGAGAGCCGAGACTTCGGAGGGCTGAGCGTCTCGGACGGGTGCCGGCCTGGCCTCGTGCATCCCGCAGGCAGGGATCTGAATCCAGGCCCGAAAGCACCCAGCAGGCAACGGCGCACACTCGCATCACTGTGCCCAGAAGCAGGTGACACTGACACACTGCCACGTGAGCAGCACCGACTGCTTGCCAGCCTGTGTGCTCAGCCCCTCCTGGGCAAAGCCCCTCTCTGCCAGCAGTGCCATCCACCCCCTCGTACAGACAGGAACCCACTAGCCCCAACAGGCACGCGCCCGCTGAGCCTACAGGTTGAACACCTACTCCACGCCAGCCGGAGTCGAGTGGGCACGGAGCGCGGGAGGCTCACAGCTTTGGGTGAGGGCGGCCTGGCTTTGGGTGCTCACAACCTCCCCGCCCTGTGGTGGAATGCAAAGGCCTCACCAATCCTGAGGGCAGGGGAGAGAGGAGTAACCCGCACCTGCAGATCGGGGTGCAGGACCGGGCGCCTCCATTCACTCTGTCGGGATGCGCTGGGACTCCCCCGAGGTGCAGCCCACAAGCAGCTAGACACACAGAGGGGCAGCTAGGTCTTGCTGAGTGTCCCCCGCCCCTGCCCCCTGCCAACATGGGAGGAGGTGACCGAGCAGGAGGGGGACTGGGAACCTGCTGTGCTCCTCTGCCCGGGAGTCCAAGCGCCGAGCTGGCACGGGCTGACCTCTAGCTTTGGCAGCTAGGACTTCCTCAGTAGGGCCCTCAGGGCGCAGGTGAGAAGAGAGCGGAATGGGGCCTGCCAGGACGGGAACCACAGGCTCCTGGGGAGTCTGGGACCTGCTGCAAGGAGGGGCAGAGACTGTCCTGGGCCCTTCGCCCAACTCAGAGATGGAGAAACTGAGGCCCACAGGGGAGGGGGTGTGGCCTGAGGCCTCATAGCAGGGGGGTGCAGTCGGGCGGCCAGGAGCCAGCCCGGGGCACACTGAGTCAGCAAGTCTCCGGCCGGGCCCTTTGCGGTTTCCTCGGGAGGCCCCATCATGTCCTCGTGACTGGTCGCTCCACCGCCAGGCAGTTACTCACAGGCTTGTTACAGACCCGGGCAGGGGCGAGAAGGGAGACACGGGCCGTGGCCTCAGCCAGCTCCTTGCCAGCTTCCCCCCTTCCTCTGCCCCTTTTTATCTGTTTCTTCTTTCCAGGAGTGTTGGCAACGAGCTCCCCAGGAGGGCCACAGGGGAGGGGCAAAGCATCCTTCACTGGGCTGGAGTCTCCCCCAGGACCCGGCCTCTGTCTCCCCACCACACCTGACCCCCCGCAGGGCTCCCCCAAGACTGGGGGCCCTGCCCGGGTGACTCTGAGCCTCCCCCAGGGAAGCCATCAAGCTGGAGCGTGGCGAGGTGGGCCTGGGTCTCCCCCACCCCCTGAGCACTCCCTGGATTCCCGCCCTGGGAGACTGGCCAGCCCTGGAAGTCCATCCCCTCTGCCGAGTGTCAGCAGAACAGAGGCAGCTGCTTTAGGGCCTCTTGCCGGAGGCTTCGTGTGAGGACAACGTGGACACCGTTGACCCGGGTCTGTGTTCCAGCACCCGCCTCATTTCCTGAACCTCCCAGAGCCTCCATTGCCTCATCGCCGAGGCCCAGACGGTAACAGCCGCCTGGCTCCTGGGCTTGATGAGGAGGGAGTGACACAATGTTTGTCAAGTGTTTAATGCGGGGCCTGGTGCATGCTGAGTGCACCCAAATGACACTATTATCATCGTTATAAAAAGAATCACGAGACAGACCACACCTCAGGGTGCCCGATGCCTTGCAGTTTACAAAGTACTCCCACCCATGGTCACATGGGAGCCTCAAAGCAGCCAGTGAGGTGACAGGGACAGAGGTTGTCCGTGGAAGCTGCAAAGGCTCAGACTCCAAACCCAAGGCTACTGTCCTCCTGGCTGAGGCCTCGTAATCCTGACCCACCGGTCTGCAAGTCCCTGTGCCCCATCCGAGGAGTTACACGTTGAGTGTGTGGGGCACATTGGTTCACCTGCGTGAGCCTCAGTGTCCCCATTTACAGGTGGGGAAACTTGTGTATGGGAGCACTTCTCTCACAGGCTTGTGGTGACAAGAGATGACGCTGTGCATTAAAGGGCTCAGGACACCGGCTGCAGGGTCGCTGTGTCTACGCAGCGCACACTAACGTCAGTGTTCACGGAGCCTACTCTGTGCTGGGCCTTTCACTTAAAATCCCACACTTAGTCCTTGTAACAACATCGTCTCCACTCTGCAGGCCGAGGGAAGTGAAGTGACCTCTGAGGGGGGCATTGCACACGGGGGTCCCTGGGTACTTGCTCTCAGGGTCAGTCCCAGGATGGGCAGCATAAGGGAACCTGGCTGGGTGGAGGAAGAAGCTGGGCTGTGATGGACTCCAGCAGAGGCCGCAGCTGAGCCCACGGGAGGTCCGGGGCTAGAATATGCTTCAGAGAAGTCCTGCATGGAGGCCCATGGCTGCCCCAGCGAAGATTCCATTTCCCAGTCTCTCTTGTAGCTGTGACCACGTGACGAGGATACGTCCAAGTTGTGTGAGAGGAAGTGGTAGGCACAGCTTTTCAATTGCGTTGTAAAAAAAAAAATGAAGACACTTGCCTTTTTCCCATTCTTGCTTCTCATTAGCTAGAAAGAAAACGTGGTAGCAGGGCCCGGAGCAGACAGGTTAGCTCATGAGGCTGAAACCAGGTTTCTCTGGGTTTGTTTATAAGTTTGCCATAGGTCACATGCACTCACCAGAGAGAGAGAGAAAGAGAGAAATCACCCCCACCCCAGAGGGGATGGCCATGCCGCAGTCCCTTCTCCTCCATTCTCCTCTTGAGATTTTGGGCATGCAGACACGCACGCCCAGCATGATTTTCAAGCTGCCGGGTCAGGGTCTTGAATGGTGTGATCAGCCATGTGTCCAGTGCCTTAATCACCAGACCACCTGCTGGGTCGAAAGCTGGATTTTTTTTTTTTTTTTTTTTTTTTTTTGAGAGGTTTTTCGCTATAGGGCGCGTGCGCTCGCCAGACAGACAGAGAGGGACAGAGAGACAGAAAGCGAGAAATCACCCCCCAGGGGGGATGGTCACGCCGCAATCCCTTCTTCTCCATTCTCCTCTCGGGATCTTGGGCACGCACGCACACGCGCCTGGCGTGAGATTTAAGCCACCGGGTCTGGGACGCGAACCGCGGTCGACTACGTGGGAGTCCAGCGACATAGCCATTACGCTAATTGCTGGTTCCCAAAAGCTGGATTTTTAAGGAGGGATATGCAACAAGACAGAAGGCGCCTCGGCCCCACCACACCAGCCCCCTCAGCAGCCATCAGCCTGCACACATGCCACTCCTTCCTCTCCTCTCCCGTCAAATCCCTGCTCTCTGGCCTTGTGACAGCAGCCAGCTGACAGAGACCGGGAGCTGCTAGAAGCCCCACCCACAGGAAACCTGTTTGCATGCAATGTCTCTTTTTGGACTTTTTTTTTCTGGGTCCTCAACTTCCCAGGGTTCCACTTCGGATTTTTCAGCTTTATTATAGCGGGAAAGCGACCTGCATTGGACAGAACCTGTATTTGAACTACCCTGTATTTGAACTAACCTGTATTTGTACAACCATCCCGGCTTCTATTTTCAGTGCACCACTCACTAAATTACATGAGCTCTCTAACACTGTGCTGTAAAACAGGCTGCATGTTCGAGGGTGTTGCCTGATAGCAGTCGACTACATGGGAGTCCAGCGGTATAGCCATTACACTATCTGCTGGTCCCAGCATACGTCTTTACAGTGTATCACATTTCTTTTTTTTTCTTTCTTTCTTTTTTTTTTTTTTTTTTTTTTTTTTTTGAGAGGTTTTTGCTATAGGGCACGTGTGCTCGCCAGAAAGACAGAGAGAGACAGAAAGCGAGAAATCACCCCCCAGGGGAAATGGCCACGCCACAATCCCTTCTCCTCCATTCTCCTCTCAGGATCTTGGGCGTGCATGCACATGCACCCGGCGTGAGTTTAAGCCCCCAGGTCCGGGACACAAACTGCGGTCAGCTACATGGGAGTCCAGCAACATAGCCATTACGCTAACTGCTGGTCCCTCACATTTCTTTTTCCAGCACTATTACCATGCATATTAGTCAAAACAAAGACATTACTATACTCAGCAGCAGCAGCAAATAGCTCCTCACTGAATGCATTTTCAGCCTACAGTGTTTGTAACCTGTAGCAGGTTTATTGGGACACCACCCGTCACAGTTGAGGGGCGCTGTGCTTGCACATCAGTGTACATGTGAATGCTCGCCTGTTCCCGGGCCATGCAGTGGGTGTGGACTCCCCAGTACACAAACTCAGGCATGCAAGAAACACCACTTTATTTTTCTACAATCAAATGTAGTTCATATTTCAAGCTCCTTCTTCCCCGGTGGTGGAAATCTAAACCAGCTAATTATCAACATCAGTCACTTCAGGTTAATTTCAGTCTGTGGGACTTGTTTGTCTCTGAGCAGATCAGGGTGAGTTCCGTCAATTTCGGGTTTGTTCTCCTTGCCCCCATCCCTTCCTCCTTTCCCAGCTCAGTTCCAGCTAATGACTTAAATATAGCATCACAGTCTTGCTGATGGGAGCTGGGGCCACGCGGCACCCAGTAGAACCAGAGGCAGACATGGTGTCCGTGCTGTGTGACCCATCCTCTGAGAATCTGTGTCCCCTCCAATCCTCCGCTGTGGGGTCTCAGCTGCCTTAGCTCAGTGTCCCCTTGTCATGATCCCATGGTACCACCGCACACCTTCCTGGGGAGTTTCCACTGCTCTACACCCTGCGCCCCATCTGAGATGCTAGCCCATTGAGCCAAGGCCCACTGGCTGTCTTTTTTCTTTATTTATGATACATAAAATATTGCTGTCTGGCATCTGACAGAACCTTAGACGAGGTAAACTTCAACAGCTTCTAATGTTCTCCCCATTTTGCAGATGAGGAAGCTGAGGCCCAGAGAGATGATGCCAAGGTCATGCAGCTAGTAAACAGGGACTGAACAGAAGCAGTCTGCATTGTAACCACAAGGCCGTTCGGCCTGCATGGGTAACCCGCCCTTTCCAGTTTCACCCTGTGGTCTTACTGGATGTTCCCAGACACCTCATAAAGAAAAGAATGAGGCGAAGATCACAGGAAGAAAACTGAAGCCCAGAGGGAAGAGGCAATTGGGCCTCAGTGACCCAGCTAGGGAACACTGGGACACGCTCTAGACTCTGTGCTCCATGGAGAAGGGCCTGACCTTGCCCGGTGACTCCCGACACCAGCAGACCCGGTCTCCCTGCACACACACACATGCATGTCCAATCACGTGCACGCACAGAGCAGAGCCAGCCTGACCTCCTCCTGTGGTTTCATCCCAGCACACAAAAAATCATTACCTAGCGCTCGCGCTTGGCCTCCCTCTCCGGGCAGCAGCACAGGACTGCCGGCGGGGAAAGTGGAACCACAAAGCTGTGATTAATTCACCACCCCAATTACCAGGGATAATTTGGGAAGGGCATGTCCGTTCCTGGAGCCAAGAAGAGCAACTTCAAAGGTGATTCCCAAGTGCACCAAAGCAAAGTCTGGCCATTAACCAGGAACTAGCTCCTGCGTGGGGAGAGGAGAGGCTGTGGGAGACAGCAGAGAGAGCTGGGAGATTGTGAGTTCAAGCCCCGGCTCCGCCACTGTGGCCTTGGAGACGTCACTGCTCAGCCATGGCACGTCAGGGACGGCCCCCTGGCATTAGCCTCTTTTAACAATAATAGCAATAACTTCTTATACGAAGGTACCTCAAAAGCTTTTTGGAAATGGTATTAAAGTACAAATTTACGTTGGCACAAAAGAATCTATAATCCATACAATAGTTTTTTGGTTTTGTTTTTGTTTTTAGTACTTTTGCCATAGGGCACACGTGCTCACTGGAGAAAGAGACAGAGAGAGGAAAAGTGAGAAGTCATTTCTCAGGGAGGTGGCCACACCACAATCCTTTCTCCTCTATTCTCCTCCTGGGATCTTGGGCATGCACCCACATGTGCCTGGTGTGAGTTTCAAGCTGCTCAGTCCAGGACTTGAACTGCGGTCAGCCATGTGGGAGTCCAGTGCCTCAACCAACACGCTACCTGCTGGCCCCCATACATAGTTTTTACATATCCCTCTTATACTTAGAAAGTCTGGTTTCTCTGGGCCAGGGATCATGTCTGTCTTGCCCATTCTAGATCCCTAACATGAGGCCTGGCATACAGGTGCTCTATAAATAATTGCTGAGTGGTGAACTGCCACCTCTTTTTATCAACACAAACTTTTACAAACCTCTCATTTTATTTCATGAAGCTGGAATTAGTGTCCCCATTTTCTAGATGAGGAAACCAAGGCTCAGAGCGGCTGGGACAAAGTACATGCTGGTGACAGTCACTTCTGGGCTAGCTCTCTCTGGCCTTCATTCACTCTTCTCCCTCATCTCTGTATCACTGATGCCCTCCCCCCCGACTCCAACCCACACACATACACTCCTAGAAGTCGTGATGGCCATGGGGTCACACATGCCCGTTGCTCAGACAGAGCAAAGCTGTTTCGTGACACGCCATACAAAGAGGACATGATGATGACCGGAAGGGCACTACCAACTCCCCAGATCCGTGCCTCCTTCCTAACAGGACCCTGAATTTGCCAGCTTGGTGCTTTGGGAATTGACTCATCCTTAGTGTCAGGGAATTTGTCAACTGGATTGACAGACCGGCAGTTAACCCATCCTCTGGCCATAGTCATTGATTGGGAAATGGACAGATGACCCAAGACAAGCCAATTGGGGCCAATAAGTTCCCCTTCCAGAACTTCTTTTTTTTGAGAGGTTTTCACTATAGGGCGCGTGCGCTCGCCAGACAGACAGAGAGAGATAGAGAGCCAGAAAGCGAGAAATCACCCCCCAGGGAGGATGGTCACGCTGCAATCCCTTCTCCTCCATTCTCCTCTCGGGATCTTGGGCACGCACGCACACGCGCCCGGCGTGAGTTTTAAGCCACCGGGTCCGGGACGCGAACCACGGTCGACTACGTGGGAGTCCAGCGACATAGCCGTTATGCTAACTGCTGGTTCCCCTCCTTCCAGAACTTTTTTGAGCTGCCATTTTCTACTGTATTCTCATCTAGGAACATAGAGTCTCGGCAGCTTCTTGACACCTTCTTAGGTACAGAAGAGTCTGACAATGGAACTGATATAGAAGCTACAGAAATGAATGTGTGTGAGCTGCTGGATCAAGCTGTACCTGAAAGTCAATCTATCTCTGGCTCTTCAGTACTGTTAGCACAACAACTGTTTTTATAGAGGTCTCATGACCCCTGTTGTCATTAGAGTAGATTGTAGGAAAGCTGGGGACAAGGGCCTCATCCTCCAGCTCTGTCTGTACTGTCACTTCTCTCCACATTGCTAACTAACGATTTCAAAGTTATACTCCCAAATGCAAATCTGGAGTGAAACCATGCAGGCATTGAGGGTGGAGCCGAAGCCCCTGTAGCAGAGGACACTGGGCGAGGCCAGCCAGTCTCCTCACATCTCTTCCATAAACAAGTTCCTGTATTTTGGCCAGCCCTGGTAGAAAGGCAGATATTCCATGCACCACAGCGGCACTTGGCTGGTCTCACTCCCGCATCCTGTCGTTCTGACTTTGGAATTTTTGTCCCCAAACCAATTCTACCTATTGAGCACGTTTTAGTTTGTGAAATGAGACGTTTTAGTTTGTGAAATGACTTGTTTATTTAGCAGGCTCCTAAAACCTCTAAACTCTGCCCTAATCAATAGAAGTTAGAGCCAGGATGGAAGAGGCACGTGGTGAGCGAGGTCACGGGGGTTTGGGAGCCTGGTTCAATCCTGGCTCTGCTGCTCCTGGGCTGTGTGATTTGGGGCAGAATTGCTTAACCTCTCTGTGCTCAGAAGAATAATGGCACACTAATGATGTCCATGTCCTAATCCCTGGAACCTGGGAACACAGCAAAAGGAACTTCGCAGTCACGATTAAAGGTCAGGATCTGAGATGTGCAGACTATACTGGGTCACCCGAATAGGCTCCATCTAATCGCGCGAAGGCTTAAAGGCAGAGAACTTTTCCTGGCTGCGGTTGGAGGGAGGCATGATGAGGACAAGAGTCAGGGAGAGGATGGGATCATAGTGTAATGACTGTGTCGCTGAACTCCCATGTAATTGACTGCGGTTCGAGTCCCAGACCCAGTGGCTTATACTCAAGCCGGGCGCATGTGCGTGCGTGCCCTAGATCCTGAGAGGAGAAAGGAGGAGAAGGGATTGCAGCGTGGCCATCCCCTCTGGAGGTGATTTCTTGCTTTCTGTCTCTCTGTCTTTCTCTGTCTCTCTGGCGAGTGCATGTGCCCTAAAAAAAAAAAAAAAAAAAAAAGTCAGGGAGAAGCAACACGTTGGAGGCTGGAGGGAGGGGCAACAAGCCAAAGAAGGTGAGCGGCCTCTAAAAGCTGGAAAAGGCCTGGAGATGGACTCTCCCCCAGAGTTCAGAAAAGGGACAGTCCTGGGGCCGCTTTGGTGTTAGCCCTGAGACCCCAGTTGGAATTCGGACCTCCAGAACCGTAGGCCATAAATGTGTGTTGTTTGGCACCAGATCTGCAGTGATTTGTCACAGCAGCCACAGGAAACCGATCCAGAAGGAAAAGAAGTGACACGGCACCAACCTCCATGGACCCCTGTGAGAACTAGAGGTAGTCAGCTCAGCTCAGAAATCACAACGCCTGGGGACCAGCAGTTAGCGTAATGGCTATGTCACTGGACTCCCATGTAGTCGACCGCGGTTTGAGTCCCAGACCCAGTGGCTTAAACTCACGCTGGGCGCGTGTGCGTGCGTGCCCAAGATCCCGAGAGGAGAATGGAGGAGAAGGGATTGCAGCACAGCCATCCTTCCCTCGGGGGGGTGATTTCTCACTTTCTGTCTCTCTGTCTCTGTCTTTCTGACGAGTGCATGCACCCTATAGCAAAAACCTCTAAAAAAAAAAAAAGAAAAGAAAAGAAAAGAAATTACAACACCCAAGGTTCAAATTCAGTCTGACAGAAGGGTCTTGCCAGGCAGAGCAAGGAGCTCAGCCCCCTGCCTGCCCCCTGAGGACACCGACCCCCACCACAGGGAGGCCCGAGGCACTGAACCTGGCACCTCCCTGCCCTTCTTGGGACCTTTGACCTTGAGCCTCCTTACCAGGCAGAGACCTGAGCAGTGAGGATTAAGGGAGAGTCTTGGGAGGGACCGGAAGAAACAGGGGCGGGGCCCAGGTCCTGACCCAGATGCCAGGTGCGGCCTGAGCCTTGGGGGCAGGCAATGAGCACCCCAGGGACAGCTCCATGGGTACCACCTGCTTCTGGCTGGGGGGTTTCCAGAAGGCAGTTAACCTCTCTGAGCCTCAGTTACCCCATCTGGAGAGTGGAGAAGAGTCCCAGAAACAGCTGGTTGTGAGATAGCTCTCACTCAGATGCTGCCTTTTCCCTTCCTCCTCTCTCCGCTTCCCTTCCCTCCACTTCCTCCCCTGCCATCGCACCTCCATACAGGGGGCTAGGGAAGGAGCCCTGCCCCCCACTCAATCCAGATTTAAGCTAGACTCCCTGCTCACCAGTTCTGTCCTCAGGGACCGAATAAAGAGGAGACAGTGTCACACGTTGGGGCGGGAAGATTAAAGCCAAATCCCAGGCCCGCCACCTACCAGCTGTGAGAACCTGGACTAATGACTTCATCCCTGAGCCTCCATTTCCTCCTCTGAAACCCGGTGATGCGGTGCCTTCCACACTCCACGCTCACAGGGCTGTTTACTGAGCACTAGATGAATAACCATGTAAGCTATTTAGCGAGGACTGGAAACACAGTAAGTACTTAATAAAGGTTATCATTAAATTCCCTTTAAGCCCCACACCCCCACACACGCACAGAGACGGCAAGATGCCGGGGCCATCCGGATAGACTGCTTACTAAAACCCACTGTGCGAGAGGCCAGCAGGTGGCAGGGTGGTTAAGGCATTAGACTCTCACGTGGCGGGCTACCGTTTGGGTCCCGGACCCGGCGACTTGAAATTCACACCAGGCACATATGCACGCAAGCCAAAAATCCCAGGAGGAGACTGGAGATGTGGCCATCCCCTAGGGAGATGATCTCTCTCTCTCTCTCTCTCTCTCTCTCTCTCTCCAGTGAGCACACTCATCCTTTGGCGAAAACCTTAAAAACATAGCGGTTAAGGTGATAGACTCTGACGTGGCCAACCACAGTTCCAATCTCAGACTCAGTGGCTTGAAACCCACGCCAGGCACAACTACACGCGTGCCCAAGAGGAGAATGGAGGAGAAAGGATTGCAACGTGGCCGTCCCCCATGGGGGGAGGTGATTTCTCTTTTTCTGTCTCTCTGTCTCTCTTTGTCTCTCCGACAAGCACATGTGGCCTATAGCAAAAATCTCTTTAAAAAAATTAAAAATTTAAAAAACCTACGTGTAAGGGCAGGTGGTGGGGCAGCAGTAAGGCGACTGGCCCCACATGGGAAGGTCCCCACTTCTCGTGGCCCCACTTCTCCCCCTCCACGCGCGAGGGCCCCTGTTGGGGTGCCTCTCTCTCTCAGAAATAAACACTAAAAAAAATATGTAAAGGATAAAAAGATTAAATAAAAAATAAAGAAAAAAAAAACCGTCATGTGTAGTGGCCAAGCAAACCATGGTGCAGAGAGAACATAAGTCCTTTCCAGGAGGAGAAGGGGTTGCCTTTGCCTGGATTACAAGGGAGGTAGGATGGAGCTCCAGAACGGGGCAGGGGGCAGCAGCCACAGACCACAGGCCCAAGAGCCTGAGCCCCAGGCTGCCTTCCGGGAAAGGTGAGCAGGCTGGGAGGCAGGCAGGCACAGAGGCAGGACCTGGAGGCCCTTCTACTCAGCCGTGGTTCTCAGAGTCCCTGCTCTGCCAGACACTGGCCTGTGTCTGTTTCCAAGTTGTTTAATCCTCACAACAGCTCTCTAAAATCCACCATTATCATCTCCATTTCACAGAAGAGAGACTGCACCCCAGACTGACCTGCCCAAAGGTAGCAGCTGGGTCCAGACAGAGCAGTCTAAAAGCTGGTGCTCAGACCCAGTGTCTGGATGCCCGCGCTCCTCCTGCCTCAAGGCACACGCCAGACCCCAGGGGGTTCCTGAGCAGCCGCCTGGCTCTGCAGGCCTGCGGGAGGCCCCAGCTGCTGCACTGCGCCCTCCCTCCCGACCCCCAGGAAGCTGCCAGGTGCTGCTGCCACGGACCACACCTGCAGTCTCCACGCTCAGTACTGCCTCTTAATAAGGGGTCGCGATTGTTACTATAAATAATGAGTTTTGCCAGATCCCGTGGCAGAACTGGGAGACCGCAGCTTAATTTGAGGTCACAGAGCAGGCAAATGGGGCCCACGATTGCACCTCTACACCAGGGTGCCAAGAAACAAGGGTGCCTACGACCACCTCGTATACAAAGAGCGGCTCACTTGGGGGCCACAAGACGTCGCTTTGGGAAGTGTAGGTTTCTGTGGGGAGGGCCGCCGCATGCCCGATCCCTCCCTCCCGCACGTCCCTTGGTTGGGTGGGGACCTAGACCAGCCGCCCCTGGATCACACACCTGGATGAGACACCGACAGCCAATGGGCTCCGGCGTTTTTCCGCGCCCGGGCGGCTGCCGGAGACCGGGCCTGTGAGTGGAGGAGCGCGCAGCCCTGGTCCCAGGACCTTGGGCGCCAGGGGCGGTGGCTCCGGAAGCGAGTGCGCGGCTTAGTCACTAATGCGTTTGCCGCCCGCCCTAATCCCCGGCTGAAGCCTCGCTAAGCCCTAGCTGCGGGCTCACTCCCGGGCTGGGCAGAGCCGTCACGGGTCAGGGCCCGGTAGGGCGCGCCTCTCTCTCCCCGCCTGCTCACGGCTCGCGATTCACCCTTCCCCGCCCAGACCCCCAACCCCCTAGGCCACCCTCCCAGGTCACACCTGCCCCCAAAGAGCCACCATGACCCCTGGAGTTCTAGTCGATGCCAACAGTCTCATGTGACAGATGGGAAAACCGAGGTCCCTCGAGAAGGCCCAGGAGAGCTGGATTTCTCTGTGAAAGCCCTGGACTCCTCTTTGAACAGCTGAAAAAGACTGTGCTCGAAGACATGGTGGGGGAAGTGGGGAGTGGAATATTCTGGAAGGTACAAAATATGTCGGTTAAAAATGCCTATGTTGTAAAAATATCTGCTGGAAATAGTCTCTTTGGAACCCTCTTTTCATTTCCAAAAGGTGTGTGTGTGCTCACCAGAGAGCTGCAGAGAGAGGGAGAGCGAGAAAGCATCCCCACACACAGTGAGGTGTGCCCCCCCCCCCCCACGGTCCCTTCTCCATCTCCCCGTCCTGTTGGGATCTGGGGCAAGCATGAACCCTGTGTATTGTTCAAGCGACGGCACAGGTATTTAAATCCTACAGCCGGTCGTGGGGGTACTGACTCCTTTAACACTGGGCTACAGGGCTGGCCTGTCTTTTTCATTTTCTTTTTTTTCTTTCACTTTGCAAAATGGAAACTCCTCCTCTGCACTGGGCTGGCAATTTGCTTACAATTTTCATTTAATCCTGTGACCTAGAGGTTACATTATCCTTGTTTTACAGAGAAGGAAACTATTAACTACAGGAGTAAAGTTACTTGCCCAAGGTAGACAGCCAGAAAGAGGTAGAGCTGAGATTTGAACCCCAGTTTGTGGGGTTTTTTTGTTGTTGTTTTTTGTTTTGTTTTTGTTTTGTTTTCCCTGCAGAAATGAACTAAATGTCTGTCAGGGGCTTGCTGACTTGGTGTTCTGTAGCTTTGCTGTCATATTTATTATTTTTGAATTGATCTTTTTGCAAAGGACACAGACAGTTCCCCTGTAGGTTGGTTCCTCGTCTTTTCCCAATCGCTACACTCAGATTGGACCTTCAAGATGCTAGGAGAAGTCACCTCTATGATTCCCCCGTCCTCCTCTGCAGATGGTTCCTTTGCAGAAAATCTCCCAGGAAATGTGCAAGAGTGCATGCACCAAACAGCTTCTCCAGTTTCCATAAGAAAACCCTTAACCAAGAGTTGGGAGAACTGGGCAGAGTCTTATCCAACTCGATTCCATAGACCTTTCCTGACAGATACTGTGTTGACACTGGCGATAGAGCAATAAATAAGAGACTTCCACGCTCTGTGCCTCTGACTCTCCATCTGCAAAATGAAAGAGCATTTGTCTAAGTCAGAGATGGCAGAGATCGCATACACATCCCTTCTGTCCCTTCTAGCACTCATGGCAGACATAGCAAGTTGATCACAGAGAAAATTTCCCTGCTGAAACACTTGTCAGTCTACTCGCAGCAGTCACTGAGCATCAAGAGTGGAGGTGCCCAAGAAAATGAAACACGCTGTCCTCCCTGGGCTAAGATAGCTCAGTTTTTTGCCTAGCTTTGCCATTCAACTCGGTATCCTCCAATTCCCAGGGGGCCTCTATGTTTCTGCTTCTGGAAAGAATCCTCCTCTGTGATGAGGCTGCAGGGCCAAGCCAGAGAGCCCCAGGACGGAGATTTCCTCTGCCTCTTCCTGATGGTACCCAAGAAGGTGACTGAGCAAGCCTCCTAAACAGCTGTTCCTCCCAGGCAGCGCCTCTTGCGATGCTTTCTAGCCATCCCCAAGGAAGCTCCTGCAATCGCACAGCGGCCACCTCCCCACCAGGACCACCCTGACTCAGGCCGAAGTTAGAAAAGGAAAGTAGTAACAGAAATCTGAGGCCAGCAAGATAAGAACCCCTGCAGAACTGTGTTTTTGCATCTGCAGTCCTTCAGCTATGACTGCCTTCCCTCCATATCCGCTTGACAACCTGCTCACTCCTTTAAACCCTATTCAGATGCCGTTTCCTCTGGAGAGTCTTCCTTGACCACTTCTTGGTACCACATCTGTTCTTTTTTTTTCTCTTGGAGAGGTTTTTGCTATAGGGCGTGTGCGCTCGCCAGACAGACAGACAGAGACAGAGAGACAGAAAGCAAGAAATCACCCCCCAGGGGGGATGGCCACGCTGCAATCCCTTCTCCTCCATTCTCCTCTCGGGATCTTGGGCACGCACGCACACGCGCCTGGCATGAGTTTTAAGCCACCGGGTCCAGGACGTGAACCGCGGTCGACTACATGGGAGTCCAGCGACATAGCCATTATGCTAACTGCTGGTCCCACAACATCTGTTCTTTGTGCACACACTCACCATGTCCCATAGCCACTATAGTGACTTGTGTTTGTGTCACTCTCCTTCTCTGGACTCTGAAGTGCTTAAAGGCAGAAACGTTTCTTATCCCACTGGAAACCTCATGGCCCTGGTGCAGAGAGGGAGCTCACTAAATATCTGTGGACCTGTTGATCCAATTCAACACTCTAACACCTGAAAAGCTTGAAATTCCCAAGCCGATGAGCCAAAGACAAATGTCATTATCCCCAATTTGCAAGTGACTCAGCTCAAACAAGGACTCCTGCCGAAAAGTCACCTGCTCACGCCTTTGGCCAAGTCAGGGGAAGGACCTGGGAGCCCAAGCCACTCGGCATTCCAAGAGGGAAAAAGGGTCCCTCCCTTTGATCCTACACATGAGTCGGCCAACCCCAAATGTTCATTCATGATTTTTTGCTGTTCTAGTCCAGGGCTGGATAGCGACTTGTGATCATAGTCAAGACCTGGCACCATCTGTTTCAGCAAATAACGTTTAAGAAAGCAGAAGACAGAGCATAACTATCCCCAATGAGCAAATAGGAGCAATAACTCAGTAGAAAACTAAGGAAAAATCACAGAGGCAAGCCACATCACTAGAAATCAATTAAACAATCATGCATCAAGCAACTACCATATGCCAGGCACTGTTCTAAATATTAGAGGTGAAAAGACTGGCCAAATTTTGTTCCATTTCGGAATCTTCTCCTAGAACCTCTAGCAGGAAGCTGTAAAATTCAGTTTTAGCAAAGAACCCCCCCCATCCTCAATATCTAATGACCCTTCGATTTCTGATCAATTTCCTCACCTTCCACCATCCGCCGAGGTGGTAACTGATCACCCTGACCTGTCTGCAGCAAGAATCCTACTAAGTCAGTGTAGGCAGAATCCTCCTTACCGCAGTGTTTCTTCTTGTAGTTTTCCATCCAGTGACCACCGTCCTGCTCCTGGGCTATAAACTCCCACTTGCCCATGCAAGTTGAAATTGATCCCAATCTCACTGCATGACTCCATTGTAATGGTCCCTGCACCAGACCCTGGGGAGACTGGATTAGGCCAGATTCCCCAGGGTCTTGTCGTCTCCCAATCCCCTTCCTCCAGTCCTCTAGCCGTTGGCTCCTGGGCACTTGTGCACATGTCTGGCATGCTTCGGGCTCGTGGGTGGAGATTCGAACCACAGTCGCCATGTGGGATCCAGCTTCTCTTGAGTAGCACATCACTGCACACCACAGAGCCAGCCCCCAGGGTTCTTCTGAAAGGTACCCCCTAGATTGGAAGCCTCTTCTTTCCAGCTCTCTTTTTCTGAGTGGGGAGTGTCTCTGCCTCCATGAGCTGGAAGTCCTTCCTGGCTCTCTCTGAGGCCTCTATTCTCTCTGCTGTGTTGGACACTGTTTCTCCCATTGGCAAGTGTCTGTTACCCGAACACCTCTTGACAGAACTGTCTGAAAACTGGGCAAATAAAAGTTTTAAAGGGGGCAAGCAGATGGTGTGGTGGTTAAGGCACTGGACTCCCACACAGCCGACCGTGGTTCGAGTCCTGGATCTGGCCATTTGTTTTCTGACTTTCTCTTTTTTTGTCTCTCTCTAGTGAGTACACATGCCCTATAGCAAAAATTTAATAATAATAATAATAATTTTTTTAATTTTAAAGGACTTAGTAAAAAGCATTAGCTCTTATTGAAGTGATAACCTCAGTTTGTCCCATTTACATCAAAAACACAATTTGGGTAAAAATATAAAGTAGAGATAAACCAGTGAGCTTTGTGTTATTTACTGCCTCACAACTACAATTCTTTTTTTTTTTTTTTTTTTTTTTTGAGAGGTTTTTGCTATAGGGCGCGTGTGCTCACCAGAAAGACAGAGAGACAGAAAGTGAGAAATCACCCCCCAGGGGGGATGGCCACGCTGCAATCCCTCCTCCTCCATTCTCCTCTCGGGATCTTGGGCACACATGCACACATGCATACATGCACACACGCCCGGCGTGAGTTTAAGCCACTGGGTCCGGGACTCGAACCACAGTCGACTATGTGGGAGTCCAGCGACATAGCCATTATGCTAACTGCTGGTCCCCACAAGTACAATTCTTAAAATGAAAAGCAGTGAGGTTTGGTTGTATCTGTGTGTGTGTGCGTGTCGTGTGTGTGTGTGTGTGTGTGTGTGTATATGTGTGTGTATACAAACTCTTTCTGCCTCCAGTGGTATTACCAAATTAAAATACTCAAACTGACTTAGGAATAAATGAGTTTTCATGAAAGTCTCAGAAAAAGAGAAACTGGCCCAAATATTTTGTTTTTAAGTTCACAAGATCTGAGATAATCTTTGGTAAATAAAAACTAGTTTAAAAATTGGTAAAATGAAAATAGAAACAGCTTCAGAACTGTCAACCCTACATATAACACAGACATATATGTCGCCTAGGTTTGCTAGTCAGACAAGTTGAGGCTTTTCTGCGAGATGTTTAAGGCAATAAAGCTGTATTGCTCGATGTACGTCAGTTGTGGAGAGAACCATGTTTAACATTTTAATTTCTTAGCTTTTGTGATTTTTTAATTCTTGCTTATTTGTCAACAGGAAAATTACTCTAAAATAATGGCTAGCTTTGTTTAAAGTTTCATAGAATTGTTCATAAGCAACTCAAACGTTAATTGCCAAGAATGAATGAATTAGGTGAATATAAATAGAATCAAAGTTTGTGAATGATTTTCCAAAAATAATTATGCTTTAAATTATTGGGTCATTGGGAAAATCATGACACAGTTTTGCATAGGAAAATATGTCATGACCTTCCTGACGCCCTAATATGTCTACTTAAAAATTGTTTCGAAAATATTTTTTTGTAACTTGCCATCTAAATTAAATTGAATAATAGATATTAATTAAAAATCTAGATCAAACCCTGCAAAAAGAATCTTATCTTATGTAGTCAAAGTTGGCTAATATTGGATAGATTTATCTATAAGGTTTTTATTTTTAAAATAGTTTTAGTGGGAACCAGCAGTTAGCGTAATGGCTATGTCGCTGGACTCCCACGTAGTCGACCGCGGTTCGCGTCTCGGACCCGGTGGCTTACAACTCACGCCGGGCGCATGTGCGTGCGTGCCCAAGATCCCAAGAGGAGAATGGAGGAGAAGGGATTGCGGCGTGACCATCCCCCCTGGGGGGTGATTTCTCGCTTTCTGTCTCTATGTCTCTCTCTCTCTGTCTGGCGAGCGCACGCGCCCTATAGCGAAAAACCTCTCCAAAAAAAAAAAAAAAAAGAAAAATAGTTTTAGTAGGGCTGGCAGGTGGCGTGTTGGTTAAGGCACTGGATTCCCACATAGCTGACCATGGTTCAAGTCCTGGACCTGGAAGCTTGCTTTCTTGCTTTCCCTTTCTCTCTTTTCTCTCTCTCTCTGGTCAAATTAAAGAAATAGTAACAAATGGAATTAAATAAATAAATGATTATTTTTTTAAAAATAGTTTTAATATTGATACAAAAGTATTTGTCTTCTCTATTAAGATGACAAAGTTTGGGCCAGCCTGCGGTCTGGTGGTTAAGATGACTGAAACCCACACAGCTGAGTACACAGTTCAAATCCTGGACCTAGCAGCTTGAGAGACACACTTAGCATATTGCTCTGAGAATATGAAGGATTCTTTGTTTGTTTGTTTGGGTTTTTTCTTTCTGAGTAATAGGCCTAGGAAACAAAGATTTTGTGCTTTATCAAGGTAATTTATCGAAAAAAGATAACTGATCAAGATAATGCTTGATATTGTCTTTTATTCTTTGATTACTTAAGAAAACTGAATCTTCTCAATATGAAAACACTAAATTTTGTCACAATTATACAACCTTCTATGTTCACCTTTCAAATCTTTTTGTCACTTTAAATAAATAATCAAAATCATATTTTATCAACTGTTTTAAGCCTTTTGACCTTTTTCACAAACTTCCCCAAATCAAATTCTAAATTAAGCCTTTTTGATCTTAAACTAACTTAAACTGCAGGAGGGCTCCTGAAAGGTCTGAAAGAGAGATATTAAACTAGTTAGACTTATTTGATATATTAAATTATAATATTTTCTTTCTTTTTCTTTGTTTTCTTTCTTTTGCTTTCTTCTCCCCTTTCTTTCCTTTTTTATAATAGAGATATTGGAAACTAAGAAAGCACCGCTTGGTGGTGGTGATGGGGTGATCATGCTGTAACCCCTTCTCCATTCTCCTCCTGGGGTTTGGGGCATGCACACACTCAGAATGTTTTACAGGCTTCCCGGTCAGGGACTCAACCCACACAATTGGTCCTGTGAGATCCAGTCACTTTAACCACCATGCCACCTCACTAGCCCTTAGTGAATTCTCAGCAGATTCTCAACGATGGCTATTTTAAGTCTTTGTCACAGATAGTCAGTTGTTTAATTCTTCTGTAAAAGTGTTTGCAATTAGCTGCAGCTCAAAACTGAGCTCAAATCTTCTTCAAGAAGATTCATAAAAAAAGACCCTGACAAGTACCCTGGAATACAGGTTTCTGATAACATTAAGGTCATACTATTGGAATACTATTTAGTCATTAAAAAGCATGAAATCCTATCATTTGCTGTTAAATGGGCAAGCCTGGAGGACACTATGTCAAATAAAATGAGCCAGGCATTGAAAGAGAAATGCCACATCTCCCTCATGTATGGAGAAGAAAAAGTCTGCTCACATCTGAAAATGCAACAGTTCTAAGGAGCTAAGATGAACTTTATAGAGCCAATAAAGCCCCTCTTAGAAAAACTGGCCTGTGGGCTGACTCTGTAGCACAGTGGTTAAGTGCTGTGCATAGGGAGCTGGATCCCACATGGCTGACCATGGTTCAAATCCCAGCCCTAGAAGCTTGCCAAGCACATGTGTGTGCACGCCCAACGTCCTGATGGTGTGAAGAGATGGAGGAAAAGGAACTGTAGCATGACCACATCCCATGGGGGAAGGGTTATTCTCTCTTTCATGTACATGTACCCTCTGGCATTCAAAAAGAAAAACGAAGGTGATAGCCCCGCTGTGTGGTACAGTAATAGCACAAGCACCCTATAAGCCAGAAACCATAGGACTCACCAAGACTCGGATCCCATGGTCAGCCTGAAAACATGTCAGGCACGTGAATGGGCACCCAGAATCCTGAGAAGCTAAAGGGCTAGGGAGAGGGGGCTGTGGAGTGACAATATCCTGTCGAGGGTGCATCTCCCTCTCTTTCTCTCCTGTGCATACACATATGATCTCTATTATTAAAAAGAAGAAAAAGAAGGAAAGGGAGAAAAGAGGTAAAAAGAAAGAAAAAAGAGAGAGAAAGAAGAAAGAAAGGAAAGAGGGAGAAAGAAAGAAAAGAAAGGGAAAGAAAGAAAGAAAGAAAGAAAGAAAGAAAGAAAGAAAGAAAGAAAGAGAGAAAGAAAGAGAGAAAGGAAGAAAGAAGAAAGAGAGAGGAAGAAAGAAAAAGGGAAAGAGAGAGAGGGAGAAAGAAAGAAAGAGAAAGAAAGATGAGGGAGGTGTCTGTAGTGAGAACATTTGTTTCGGAGAAATCCGTAGTACACCCGTCATCTTATCTACCTGCAGTCCAGACTAGGTCCCAAACTCTTCATTTACTCCAATGTTGCTATAACTCTCAAACTTCTGTTTCCAGCGTCCTCCCACCCTTCTGGCTTGGCTTGGAATCACTGAAGTTAAAACTTTTCAGGGCCAGCAGGTGGTGTGGTAGTTAACGCACTGGACCCCCACATGGCTGACATGGTTCAAGTCCCAGACCTAGCAGCTTGCAGTCTCGCTTTCCTTCTCTCTTGCTAGTCAAATTTAATAATAATAATAATAATTCATCATTCTTTTTTATGATTACTATTTTACACAAGTCCTGCAAACTAAACAGGACTGAACAACTCTATATAAACTTCAGTGAATGCACCACAACAGCTTATATGGACAGCCTTCACGACACCCAAACCACAAAGCAGAAAATCTTCCAGGCTGCCACTGCTTGTCCCCACAGCCGCTGAAGATGCTTCAGGCCCACTGTCTAGAAATCTTGAGTGACTGCCTCTGGACTCAGAAACTGAGTTCATGGTTGGTGCCAACTATTAACCTTTGTTTTTCTTTTATCGTCATAGAAACGAAAGCGCTCCTTAGAAGTCTGAGGGCTCGCACCATCCCGGAGAGGGCCTCTGCTCCCGAGTCCCAGCAGATGACTCATCCAGTCATTGAACGCAGCAACCAGACAAGAAAATGGACTTACGTTACTTAAGGGAGAAAAGAACGTCTCTTCTTTCCTTGAACAAGGGGGAACACTGGGAAAGATGTCTCACCTGGTGAGACTTGAGTCAGCCTCCAGATGTTCTGCTAGATCCACGTGTGCACGTCCTTGCACAGCTCAGCTTTAGGGAAGAACCCGCTAACTCAGCCTAGCCAGAACCCCTCGTCCTTGATGTCTGCTCATCCTGGGTACCGACGGGCTCCTCCTCCTCCACCACCCCCCAGGCATGGTCCCATCACCCTGCCTGCCTTCAACGAGACTCCTGTTAGGACAATTAAGCCAGAATCTCCCTTCCTCCTGACATTCCCTCTTCATAACTTCCCACCCCCTGACTGCCCACCCTACTCCTTGGCTAGAAATTCCCATTTGCTCATGCTGGTTTGGGATTTGAACCTGATCTCTCTCCTCTACTGCACATCCCCAGTACAGTGGTCCCTGTACCTATCACTATGGTTCCGAATAAAGTCTCCCTTAAAGTGCTTGTCAAGTACCATTGAATGTTTTTTCCTTAATAAAAGATGAACAAGACACGGTCCCTGCTCTTCTGGAAGGATTTCATGGGAGGAAACAGGCGACAATAAAGGAGCGAGCAAACAAGCACACGTATCTGGTATGGCAGGTAGGTGGCCAAGTAAACAGGGCAATCTGACAGAGCTGACACAGCCGCTCTAGAGGGGGTGGTCGGGAAAGGCCTCTCAAGGGAGTGCTGGTGTCTGAATGCCAAGAACCAGCCAGCCGTGCGATGGCCAGCAGGAAACGCATTCCAGGGGACAGTCAGGAAACAGTGCCAGGTCTGCAAGGAGAGATGAGTGAATGTTCAGGAAGCCGAGAGAAGACAGGGTAGTGGCTGAGGAGAAGTAGGGAAGGAGGAAGGTGTCAGGGACGCAGGCTCTGTGAGCTCGGGAGATGGCAGAGATCTGAGTGAAGCAGAAAGTCTTTGAAGGTGTTAAGCAGGAGAGTGACATGATCTGGCTGTAGTTCATTCCATCCACCATGTGAAAAGTTGACAGAAGTCAGGCCAGAGCAGAAGCAGGAAGTCCAGTTAGAAGGCGCCTACCTCAGAGCAGGAGAGCACTGTGAGGACGTGGATTGAAATGGAAGCATGGCGGGCGACGGGGGCAGAAGATTCTGGATGTTTGGGGCTAAAAATTGGTGAGATTTGCTAATTATGGGATGGATTTGAGTGTGAGGGGAAGAGGATCCAAGGATACTGTGTGCGTGTGTGTGTGTATGTGTGTGTGTGTGTGTGTGTGTGTACAGCTAGGTAAAGCTGGTACCTTTTCTTAGATGGGAAAAATGACAAGGGCAGGAGCCGGTTTGGAGGAGTTTTAAGATAGTAACAAAACCTCAGGTTTTTTGAGCCTTCCTTGGTGCCTGGGATGCTTTCACTGAATGTTTTCACAAGCCTCAGAAAGAAATAATTTCTGGTTGAGAACGCTGCACTATATGGATTCTCTTACATAGTCCTCAGAAGCTCTTTTTTTTTTTTGGCCAAGTCGGGCTTGAGTGCCCGTTGACTATTGCTGTAGTCTAAAATGTATGTTGGAGCCTCGGACCCAATGTGATAGTATTAAGAGGTGGGACCCGCTTTTCCACTCGCCCTTCCCACCCCAGCGCTGTTCTGGCTGCGCTACGCTACTCCAAGCTCCGGACTCCGACTCAGCTAGCGCCACCCCTGTCTCCCTCCAGCAACCATCGTGATTACCTACCAGGACCTTATCGGCCATGATGAGATGTTCCCCAGCTTTTACAAGATCCAGGAGGTCGCAGACGGACTGTGCCTGGAGGTGGATGGGAGAGGGTCAGCAGGACGGGGGTAACACTGATGACTCGTTCACTGGTGGAAATGCCGCTGCTGAAGGCCCTGAGGGCGAAGGTACAGAAAGCACAGTAGTCACTGCTGTTGACATCAGCAGGAACCTACAGGAAACTTCGCAGACGAAGCCTACAGGAAGTACATCGGAGATGACATGAAATCAGTCCAAGGCAAGCTTGAAAAGCAGAGACCAGGCAGAGGAACACCTATTTATTTATTTATTTATTTATTTAGGAGAGCTTTTCGCTATGGGGCACGTGCGCTCACCAGACAGACAGAGAGAGACATAGAGACAGAAAGCGAGAAATCACCCCCCAGGGGGGATGGCCACGCCGCAATCCCTTCTCCTCCATTCTCCTCTCGGGATCTTGGGCACGCACGCACACGCTCCCGGCGTGAGTTTTAAGCCACTGGGTCCAGGACGTGAACCACGGTCGACTACGTGGGAGTCCAGTGACATAGCCATTACGCTAACTGCTGGTTCCCACAGAGGAACACCTTTTATGACAGGGCCTGCAGAAGAAATCAAGCATATTCTTGGCGATTCCCCACACTGCCAATTGTTTCTTGGTGAAAACGTGAATCCAGATGGCATGGGTGCTCTGCTGGCCTGCGGTCAGGGTGCTCTGCCCCTGGATGTGATATTCTTTAGGTGTGGCTAGGAAGTGGAAACATGTTAATAAATTTGGCAGTTACTTGGGATCTGTCACCTCTCATCACGACTGCTGCTTGTCATCGACAAAACACCAGGGCTAAAGACAAACGGGACTGATGTCGTCGTGAGCGCTTTGTTTATTCCGACTGCGGTTTATTTGGAGTGGAGGCATTGCTTTCAAGGAAAAAGGCAAGACATGTAGGTTGTCTAAAAATAAAATGCATTTAAACTCATTTGAGAGAATGCCTGTTAGTTTAATACATTTAAACTAAATCCATCATGTAGCGTTCTTGAAGAAGCTAGAGTCTGGATCTAAACCACTACTAGAAAGCATAAGACTGTCTTCAAATAACTTCTACAGTGAACACTACTTCTGGGACTGGGATATACACACACACACATATATGTGTGTGTGTGTGTGTGTATAAATCACAGTTTAATTCTGAGTTTCAGTAAAGACCATGCTTGCAGCCA